>CM073760.1:84595978-85171635 GCA_037127475.1 Arma custos | reverse complement strand
CTTCAAACGAACAACGAGATAACTCACAAATTGGCATTTTTGAGTTAAGCTTTCAGTAGGAATTTTATTTGTTGGAGCATTTTAATTCAGGAACGATATATCTGATATTTCATTTCCAAAGTTATAATAAAGGCATATTTTGGGCTGTATCATGTTTGAATTTGAAGGTTTATGGGAATAATGACATAAGTTAAAATCAAAATAGTTTCAAGGTTTTAAACATTTTATACTGGTCAATACCAACATTACAATAGGAATGCTTTGCTTTACCAGTACCCAAAATTTTATATTTTTAACTCACGTGGAATTTTCAAATACCTCTATTGAAACATTAGGTTTTTTGAGTTATGGCATCGTTCTTTTGAAGGAACTAGTGTGAAAAATACGTTTCTTTTTCTGGCCTAGATTTGTATTGAAATGAACGTGAAGGTCCAAGCGATATGAAGAACGTTTAATATAGATTTTCGTTTAAATGATATAATCGATTCTGAAACCATTACTCACGGAAGTAGCCATACACGAAGATTGACCAGGTCATTGACGTCTGCGTATGTATGCTAATATTTTGTTATAATTTTTGTATAAATCATCGATTGGTCAAGGGCTTAATTGGTTTTTATTTATTTAGTTGTTTTGCTCTACAGTAGTCCACAAGAACGTCAAGAATAGCATCCCTCCAGTATTACGTGAAAATTATTTTCTAATTTACTGTAAAATTAATAAAAAAATATACAAAAACCATTATTGTTTAATATTTAAAACTACATTATCTTTATTTATATTAATATATATAAAAAATAGTATAAAAATATTTATTTGTATTTTACCATATGTATTTATTTATATTTACTTTATTTCTATTGGGTTGTTTATATGGAATCTCCATTTTCAAAGGAAAGACTACTTAGTAAAACATTATGAATTCAAAACATTTTTATTCCAAATATTTCTCTCATTTTCTATACAATTTTCCCAAAGTGCGATTTGACTTGAGAATCATTTTCAAATATTTTACCCTTCAGGAGGTTGTCCATGATTCTAAAGATATGGAAATCTGTCAAAGCTAAGTAAGATAAGATGAATGTGAAAGGAGTACGAAACTGAGCTCGTTTAGTTTCTTCACTGTCTATCGTGAATAATGAGATCAGGAGTTGCCTTGTGAGATTATAGTTAGGTAATGCAAGTTGCTTTCGGATAAGTTTTTGTTGAATTATGTATGTTCTCCTCTAGATAGAAAGGAGAAATTAATTAATTATTCATGAATTAATCTGTTTCAGTAGCTGAAATGTTCTCAAATCAAGAATGGTCCTTTCGTTACAACACCCTTACCCGAACGCCTTGGTATTTCTTGCGGCTTGGGCTGACGAATGACCTTATTAAAACCCATAAAAAAATACACGATAATCACGGGTTTCCACGGTCATATTTGATGGCACACTAAACAGTTTTCGTTCATTTGTATTGATAGTAAGTATTATCAAAAAAGAGAGGAATAATAACAGCTCGTTACTGTCTGTAAAGATGAGCATAGTAAGCAACAGAAGTCAATTAGTTCCACTTTGAATTTTAGAAATAATATTAACGGATATTTCATATGAAACGACCCAATAGATGAAATGCCGATCGAACTTGACTTGATATGGAAGCGGAATCGCTAATAATATATTGGCATAAGCAGCCCTCCGACAAATGCTTCACTCCATCCAACTCTGAATCATTTATATCCTTCAACTCTGGGATCGATCGTCCGACCAACACGACTATCCTTTCCTAAGTCAAAAATTGCAATAGATTAACGTGTACATTACATAATATGTAATCTTTATATTATACTCATATAACATCATCATCGATCAAATTATACATACATACTATACACCCATCATGTTACAATTTAGTAGGCTATTAGTTCACTATAAATCACATTGTAGCCTATTACGAAGCTAGCCTCTTATTGGTAGGTAAAGCATACTATTGAGTCGTTTCATATGAAATGGCAATTTTAATTTTTTCTATAATGCAAAGTGGAACGTTCAATTGTTGCTTACTATATTTACAGATTAATTCATCCACATCGTACTGCAAGGATATTGACATAAAGCAATAAAAACTTATCAATAAACAAACTTCATTGGTAAATCGGAAATGACTTATACTCTTACAAGACAAGGCCAGGCCTCATGTTTCACAACAGACAGTGAAGAAACTAAACGAGCTGGGTTAACAAGTCCTCCTCTATCCACCTAATTCTTGCCTCCAACAGAATCCCATCTGCTTAGAAATTTGAACAACTTCCTTAAGGTTACATTTTTTTTAAATGATTCTCATGTTAAAAACGCATGTATAAATATTTTGAATTAAAACGTTTTGATTTCACAAAGTTGTTTTACTAAATAAATAACCTTTCTTTTGAAAACGGACATTTCATATGAAAGGGCTCAATAGATTAAAGAATGCTTAATTGCCCATTAAAAAATAAATAAACAACGATATTTAAGTATCTTGAATAATATTAGTTGAACTTATATATATGATGAAGAAAATGGCCGGGTGGAGGTAAAAAAAAATGTGTGTCAGCTCCGACGCACAACTGGAGTTTACTCCTTAAGAACTCTTATTGTGTAGATTATGTAAAAAGGGGGTAAAAGAAAGCATCTTAAAAAATAATCAAAGCATATATAAATATTTATTCATATTATTTACATCATCATCCCAATGAAATATATAACATCAACTATTTCACACAATAATAATTTTTAATATTTTCATATAAATCATTCTTGAGAAGATTCGTTTGTTCTACCCTGAACATTTGACATTTAGCATGATTTTGAACAGTATTTATTCCGTGAATAGTATTATCATCATTATTAAATACTGTGAGAATAAGTTTGTGGTAACTAAAATTCGATACGTGTACGTCAGAAGCTACATGGGTTATGAATCGTGAAAAGATTGCATCAATAGTTGTACCATACCTAGTCATCTGGAGTAATCTCCCTGAAATAAAGTCTAAATTAAGTCCATTTTTCAAGAATTGTACTAAGTGTAAACTTTCATCTTTACTTAGTGAAAATTAAATTTACTTTTCAATATTAAAATTTTACTTAAAGACGTTAAGTGAATAAACAAAAATCTACTGTGTCTTTATCTTTGAAAGAACTAGCGATAAATGATTTCATACTAAAACTGGTTTCGCTAGAAGTAAGTATTTTTCAATTTAAAGGCAATCTTGATGAAGCTTAGAAAGAAGTTATTTGTTAAGGCAATCGGTGATAAAGTTATTACACTTTTTGAAAAATTTTAATCTGGTGATAATATAAAAGCTATATCGGGGGTTTCAGTCAATATATTTATATTTTACTGTAAAGTTTATTGACAAAACCTCCTCCTTGACCATTTAAAACATTTGTAAATCTATTCTCATAATAAAAAAACATCTAAGCTCAAAGGTAACATTAAGTCTATATATGTATCTTCTTTACTAGTTCAAACAAAGCTTTTAACCTTAATTTAAGGTTTTAAATTTAATTTTAACTGAAGAAGATGGCCTCGAGACCTTCTACTAAAGAACTTTATTGGAGTGCTACCGATGGGTAGTTTCTCCACAAGTGTTTTTTTATGTCATTTGTTCATATTAGCAAATTTACTTGATGTAGTACTATTACAGTTATAAATATCAAAAAAATCAATCTAAAAAAAAAATTAACTAACCCGTCTACAAGTATCCTTCTTTCGGGCATTCACGAGCTGGTGTAATACGAACTAAGCTGTATTAATAGCGTTTTTACTTTATTTTTGAGTAATAATCACAATTTTATTGATTGTCACACTAAATATACCAAGTGCAGATAGATCTTCTATATTGTCTTAATATTCTGAGCAATACCAACTAATTATCATTGATTTAACCGGAATTTAACTTTTAATTTCTATCTGTTATCTAATACAAATAATAGAATCTTACCGAGAAATAAATGAAAGGTGCAAAGCACGGTGAACAAAGGAACGAACGGGCCAAACGCTCGAATTTACTCCTCATAAAATGTTCGTATTGCGGGCTAAATATGAAAATCGTTTCTTACTCAGTAAACTCCAAAAAAATCTCATAAGTTATTTTCTTAAGGAGAGAGCTGTTCATTGGAAAGGCAACCCTTCAAAGACAACACTAAGCAACATTATTACCATAACCTCCGTGAAATTTATTTACATTTGCTGTCTTTATTCCTCTTAAGAATAAATTATTATTTATAAATTTTATTTGGCATAATAATTTTTGTTATCTATCAATCTATATTTATACAATATCCCATACGTTACTGATTTGGCCCAAACTAGATACCTATCCTTCCATGACAAGCTCCATACACACTTGAATCCGCTAGTCTCTCAACTTGCTTCCCATACTATTCCTGATAACCCTCCGAGGCGTCTGAAAAGAAGATGGCCTCGAGACCATCTACTATAGAACTTTTTGGAGTGCTACCGATGGGTAGTTTCTCCACAAGTGCTTTTCAAGTCGTATTGTACATATAGCAGATTTACTTATTGTAATAGTATTATAGTTGTAAATATCAATAAATTGAATTAAAAAAAAAAAATATTTATACATATTATATAACAAAATCCTTGGCCGCGGTTGTTCGCGGTAAACTCAGTAACAACTGCACGGATTTTCATGCGGTTTTCACCAATATATAGAGTGATTCACCAGGAAGATTTAGGTATATAATTTGTCGAGGTTTTGTGTAAATGGGTTGGAATATCAATGGGTTTCACCGAAGACGCTGCTTGCGTAATCCCGTGCAAGATAGTAAATTTGTATATAAATAAATGTTTGGTTTTGTTTTTATTTTTATAATTTCTATATAACAAAGTAGATTAGCTGAGATGAAGAAAGAAAATCAAGACTCCCAAAGAAGCCTAACCAATGATATTCACGTGGTCCTTAGTGGCCGTTACATGATAAAAAAAATAGATTACACAGACAAATTATGTAGGCATAATATATCTTATTACCGAGCAAAGCAAAGTGGTGGGTCGCCAGTAAGTAATAATACAAACAAATATAATCACTATTGCATAACTTTCTTTTGCAAACAAATGATTTTGAAGTGTTTTTTTTTAAAGTAGCTTCAAATAGATATTTTTAAAAATAATTATAGATATGGTTTTACATCCTTTAATAACGGAAATAAGTCCCGCGCAGTATGCTTACTTGTTTTGTTCATCAAGAAAACTAAAAATGAAACAAAGTTATCTCTAGCTTAGACTTATTGTCTATTGAGTCTAGACAGTATAACCTAGTTTCGTAAAGCTCTATTGGTATCTTAGTACCAATAATGCTGTAATATTTGATGTTAGGTCCACCATATTGCCTCTTAATTGAATGTAGCAGTTTATTATGATATTGCTTTAAGTTAAGTTTGAATTTATTAGTTTTTTCATTCTACGTCACATTAAACAGATATAACTAATCGGACGAGTGGTATTTTTTGTCTATGAAGATATAATTAGGATAGAAATAGTTAACGTGTACCCGACACCGCAATGGCTCAAGATATTCGCTTAAAGTCCCTTCTGAAGAACAAAATAACCAACGATTTTTTACTTCCCTTAAAAATCCTATGGCAAACCAGCGACCTTGGACATAGGTTTTTATGCTAACCCCTAAACCACACCTGACCATTGTTTAAATTGGTTTGGTTGTCTTCTTACTGGATAGTACCAATATATGGATAATATATGGAGTTATTTGCACCTCCGCCATTTTATTTAAAGATGAAGTTAAGTACAAAAGTTACTTTGTAAAGAAGTCAGTGAGGATTCACTCCAACCATTCCACATCAAATGGAATATGGAACAACGTTTATTAGAAATACTATTTGAAGTAGGTGGAGTAGTGTGGAGCAACTTTAAATTTTAGGTATTTAACTCCGTAGCAATCTCTAGAATCTAACCACTTGAAGCTATCGTGAGAGTGGAAAACATTAAGTTGGAACAACGAACTCCAGAGCTTTTAGATTGAGCTATAATAATAATTATATAAATTGATGGTCACGAAATACATAGTTGTTGATAAGTACGATATTGATTGTATCAAAACATTAGCAAAATATTCATTTGATTTACTTATAATGGTATTAATTATTCCAATATGATTAATTGGAAATGTTATTAATTAATTAAGCCGTATTTGAAGGTCACCACAATTAGTATTGACATACCTGTTCTATTTTTCTAATTCACTGACAGGTTAGCGTGTCGTTGCGCTTAGTGGAAAAATACTTAAAAATTCAGGATCGATAATGGAGACGAACGATTAAACCCGGATTATCTAATTGTAATTTTTTGAGGAATTGATACTGTTTGTCGCTCAATAAAATGTACCTGCAAGAATATAATTTGTAGTTATAACACATTAGTTAATTTTATTATTAGTTCAAGAGGAATATGAAACAGAAAATCATATCAACAAATAGTTTGTTGTTAAGTAAATGTGACTTCACCAGTTCCTGTTAATTCCTTTTGTTCAATGCTATAGCAACTTATCCAAACCCAGTATCATCTGCAAATATGACAGTACTTGTCTGCAAGTCGTGTGGGTTTAATTATACAAAAATAGGACAATTATTGAGCCATGAATGACTCCTTAAGAATAATCAAATTCGTTTTTTTTATAAACTGAATATAAATTTATTATTTTGGCTTTCTATGATCTACCTAATTTAGGAAGATCTCCTTGAAATGTTGGATTACTTAGCTAATAATGAAGATCCTGGAAATAAAGAAAAGTAGTTAATAAGGTTTTTTCATTCCTGAATAAATTGGTTTAAGCGAATCGGTCTACGTGGGTGAATCAAATATATGGATGGAATAAATGGACCGCAGACCCCGCTCCAGCATCACAGCAGACAACATCAGCCGTGTTCGACAGCTTATTGAAGGTGACAGACGTCTAACCACCAGTGCCATGGCAAGTGAGGTTGGGATAAGCTATGGAAGCACTTTTTCCATACTCACAGAGGAGCTAGGGTTTCGTAAGGTGTGTGCCAGGTGGGTTCCTCGACTTCTCACAGCTGAGCAGAAGCTGAACCGTTTGCAGGTCTGTGAAGGTCTTCTTGCAAGATTTCAGGCTGAGGGAGCCTCATTTCTCACTCACATTATCACCTGTGATGAAATTGGGTGCACCATTACACCCCTGAATCAAAACAAGCGAGTATGGAGTGGAGACTGAAAGGGGAACCTGGACCAGTGAAAGCCAAGTCACGGCTGTCAGCTGGGAAGGTTTTGGCTACCGTGTTTTTTGACCAGCGTGGCTTGCTGCATCTTGATTTTTTGCATGAACGCAGGACTATCAATGCCGCATACTTTTGCGACATTTTGAATGAAGTCAGACTTGCATATCGCCGCAAAAGAAGGGATCTTCCGATGAGAGAAGTGATTCTTCTTCAGGACAATGCTCGCCCGCATACTGCGGCCCTGACGAGAGAAAAATTGGAGCAACTGGGCTGG
This sequence comes from Arma custos, assembly GCA_037127475.1. Classification (NCBI taxonomy): domain Eukaryota; kingdom Metazoa; phylum Arthropoda; class Insecta; order Hemiptera; family Pentatomidae; genus Arma; species Arma custos. The sequence goes on along the minus strand of CM073760.1, from coordinate 85,164,120 downwards.
GAGTCCAGACTTATCACTGAGTATGGCCGCTGCCAAGACCCAGGCCATACTCCTCAGAGGCTCCACTGACAGGGCTCACCCTATCATAATGGATATAGAAGGAGAAAGAGTGAGACTGGGCGAGGAGGTGAAGTATTTGGGCGTGAAGTTCAGAAGGAACTTCGATGCCACTCCTCACCTGGGATACTTGAAAGATAGTGTGACCCTGTCACTGAATGGATTATCAAGAATAGGGGGTGCATTCTGGGGCCTCAGGTACCCGGCAACGATGACCATTTATAAAGGCGTGGTCTTGGGTATCCTGAGGTATGCATCCCCGGCGTGGAGCCGAAACCTCACGCAGCTACAGAAGAGGAGACTGGCGACGATCCAGAGATTGGCCCTGCTGAGAGTCACCAAGTCGTACAGAACGGTGTCGCACGAGGCGGTGCTGGTGCTGGTGGGAGCGATGCCCCTGGACCTCATCCTCAAGGAGGATAGGTTGATATACGAGGTGAAGAGGCAGAGGCTGACGGCGCTCCCGGAGGGACTCCGAGAGAGAGTCTGCGAGAGCCCCAACAGATGGAAGAAGATGGTGAGGGAGGATACCATAGGAGAGTGGAATGGACGGTGGGTGGTAAGCCAGAAGGGCTCTACTTTGAGGAAGTTTTTCCCCACCGTCCAGCCGAGATTGTCTGCAACATGGGTCCTCCCGGACTACTGGGTATCGCAGATGCTGACAGGCCATGGCGGGTTCCGGGGGAAGCTCTTTGAGCATAAGATAGTGGTCGACCCCCTCTGCCCTGCCTGTGGAGTCCCCGAGACAGCAGAACACGTGATCGTATCCTGCACCGCGATGGACAGACACCGTTCCAGGTTGTCGGCAAAAACTGGGATGTACACCCTCGCCGAGGACGACTTCCCCCGGTTGATGGAAGAAGAGAACTATCCCTTCTTCAGGGAGTTCGTCTACGGGTGGACGGACGTGGTCGGGCCTGCGCATTTCAACCTTGGCAGGACCCGGCCCCTCGGCGAGCCACCAGATGAGCCACCAGACGAGCCACCGGATGAGGAACCTGAAGGAGAGCCAGACGAGGATGGCCCCCTGGAGGAGATGGAGGACCGGACAGATGTGGACTGGCCGGATGACCGGACGGATGCGGCGGACCAGGAAGGCTGGACGGCACCCGGACGGATGCAGACCGGCCAGGAGGTCTAAAAGGTGCTGCCCCATCAGTAAGGTGCACATCCGTGCACCGGGCAGCCCCCCAGATTTTTATTTTATTTATTTTTTATTGTAAAGAGTAGTTTTTTGGCAGTGGTGGGCGTGCGTAAACCCAACGTATCAACCCGCCACTGCCGAACCCCGTATGCCACCAAAAGAAAAAGTCCAGACTTATCACCATGTGACTTTGGCCCACTCAAGGAAGCTTTGTGAGGTCAGAGATTCGTCAGTGACGATGAGGTTGAAGCCTACGTGCTCAATTGGCTGAAGACACAACCTACTTCATTCTATGAGGACGGGATTGGAAAATTACCTGTGCGCTGGGAAAAATGCATTTCCAAATCAGGAGACTATGTAGAAAAATGAGGTGTACTTTTCTTTGTGTTCAAAGTAAAAATTAAAAAATTAAAAAATAAGTCTCGTTTATATTTGATTCACCCACGTAGTTTACTTTGCTATGCGGCATTTCTTCCTTATCAATATTTCTTTAAAAAACTCATCCTATAGCTCTTTCAGTGCCTGAGCCTATCTCATGTTTCTCCCCTATCAGTTGAAAATTGGAAAATTTGTACTTGAACTAGTTCTTCGCACAACAGTTGCGATCTTGACACTGAAAGGGTTAATAATGTCTAGGAGTATGTCTGTAATTAGAAGACAGTTACGTGAGTTTCGATTTTATTGCGTGTTTTGTAAAATATTAGTTGAAAGAGAATTATGTCTTAAGAACGATGTGAATGATGTTGAGAATTAATGTCTTAAGCCGAAACTAAAAAACCAAGTCAAGTGGATGAAAGTAAAAAAGTTAGGAAATATAGGCCGTTAAGGAAAAGGCGAACCCTGACCCCGGTGCATCGACCTTGAGAATTGCTATTAACATTTAATCCACTACAGAGCTCTAAACAAGATGGACCCTATCAATAATGAATGCAGCGCCGTGACCAGGAAGCCATGAATAGTTTAAGCCCCTAATGATAACCCGGCTTCCGAAGCGCCTATTTTCATACACAACTGTTGGATTTATTGCAGGCCAGAAATAGCAAAGGTAATTATAGTCGGATCCGGGCATCAACAGTTATATTTCAGCTGTGGCAGGGATTGAAGGTACCGTGCAAGTCTATGCGAATCCTATTAATAGAATCCGTTCTGATCTCTATCATACGACAAGGGGTTCATGAACTACCAAGATTCGTTTCAAGCTGAATTGATAAGTATCACATGAAAGGTAGAATCACCTATGAGTTATAGGTTAGCTTAACAACCTTCTATGCCCAAGGTTACGGATCCGCATTCTCTGCAGATGGCCTTAGGATTTTTTAAAAGGGAGTAAAAAAATCCTTGTTTACCCTTCGGAAGGGGCGGGGTAAAATGGAGGTCCTGAGAGGCTAAGCTTAAGCCGTGGAGAGGTAGTAAGTATTCACTCCTTGCTGGTGACTCCCTAGCGTGACCTAGGACAAGTCACCTCCTTGCAGAACCGCTGTACATGAAACAGTACAGTCTCTACCATGTACTGAACCCCAGATCCGTTATGGGTTGTAGTGGTACAGTATTTTTTTTTTTTTGTGACTCCCTGGTGTCTGTAGTAACGCGTTAATTTTACTGGTTGGAAAGCAACTGTTTTCAGTTATTGAATAATCTCTCAATTATGCAGATCTATACTAATTTCTGAACCTTAAATTTTCGAGCTATATTCCTCAACTCAAATCCAAAAAATTCCTTAATTAAAAAAATGATTTTTTTAACGATTTAAATAATTAAATATTCGACAGAAGCTTTATCGTCGTTATTTAATATTGCCCTCCGTAGTAAGCCTTATTACGTTTATATAATTATATTATTTCATTCTTTTTATAATAAATATATTGCTATAATAATCTATAAATTTGTTTGGCATAATCAAATACTATTATCAGCGATCAATATAGTGATGAAAAAGTAACTGGTAATTTAATTTAATTTTAGTTAATAATTAAAAACTGTTACATTTCGATAAAGAAAAGTAACTTGCGGAAGGCATGGACATAGAATTTACTAACAGTTGAAAAAAAGGAACATCGATTTTCACAGGTTGCGTGTGAGGTTAGCAGATTGGACGATTGTTAATTACGTGCACGTGGCACATTAGCCTAACATGGAATTACCTATTTTTATTTTGTTAAGGAACAATACACAATTGTTGTAATAAAATGTCTAATCGATTGGTTCCTGGAACCAGTTGGTTATAGTTTACTTTTTATTGATTCGAAGTGTGAATTACGTATCCGATGTATGGACTCAATGGATAAAGTAGATAATAATGCATACTTGTAATTGAATCTGTCGTAGAACAGATATATATATATATATATATATATATATATATATATATATATATATATATATATAAAACTCTTTTTTAACAATGAATCTGGTTTTAAAAAATCAGAAGCACCAGATATTATTTTCCCCTTTAATACTGTATATTCGAGATGTGAATTGTAGAATTAAATCCTAATACAATTTGTGATTTCATCGAATGGGTTCTGAATCTAATATTTCTAGATATTTAAATTTGTAAAATAACTCTAAATGTATAATATAAAAAATATTATAGTTATACTACGAACTGCTCATTATACTTTTCAGTATAATCTATCAAAATCTTCAAGAATGAAACAAACCATGGAAACTATCCTCCAATATCTCTTTCTAAATTTTATGTTAACATTTAGGAAGACACAACTGGCTAATAAAGTACCTAAAGGGATATTCCATTCCGGTAACTGACTTTCTTATATTTTTTGTTTTCACACATATTTAGTTAAAATGAACCTCTTCGGACTTGTGCACACATAAAATATTCTTGAAAATCATTAAATTATTTACTTTTTAATATTAAATCTACTAGGTCACGAATATTTCTGTTAATGCTGGAATACGACTTGCCTTTTATCACGCCTTCAAGTTGCGTAGGTACTGTCCGCTTTACTCTGTGCCTTGCGAAAATAGTATACCCGCAAGAGCTGAAGGCGCCCCAGCCCCAGCTTCTTATATCGGTATCTTACCGAGAAAGTTAAATGACAAATTTTTTTTTTTTTACTTTTTTATTAATTGTGATCATTTTAAAATTTTTATTTTGAAGAGAAAAGATATGCCCAGGGCCGAGATTCGAACCCGGGTCTCCCACATTTCCATTGTGGTCCTCTTGCAATTGAGCAATCCTGGTTACCTCGGTGGCCGTATCTCGGTCAGGCGTATCCATTCTCTTCACCGATCTCATATCAGGGGAAGAATGTTCATTGAACATTACTTTAAAATTATAACAATTAATACAAAAATAAATTATAATAATATATGTATAATGACATAAATCAACAAGATAATAATTAAACAATGTTCAATGAACATTCTTCCCCTTGTATACTTCGCAAATTGCGAGAACACGGTGATTTGGGATCGGTGAAGAGAATGAATATGCCTGACCGAGGTACGAACCAGGATAGCTCAGTTGGTAGAGCACAACAGAAATGTGGGAGACCCGACTTCGTATCTTGGCCCTGGGCATATCTTTTCTCTTCAAAATATAAATTATGAAAGCTCTATTGTTCGATATAAATAACTGGTTTTGTTAATTCTATTGACTATATCTGTTATATGTTTTTGATTATAACTTCCAAATAAATATGAAGGTTAAAAGTTTCCACACTGTATGTTAATTTTAGTAGCTTATAAAAATTATTATTTTGTTCATATCTGAATCTCTAAAATTGATTTCTCTTTGTTTTATGTACGACGGACATTCAAGTATAATGTGTTTTAGGATTTCGTTACGTCTATATTTTTCAAATAGAGAACTTCCAGTTAAATAATAATTATTTCAATTTCCATGATTCGTCCTAAGCCTAATATAGGTTTTTATGAGATCTTTATTCTTTTATGAAAAAGTGGTTTGCGCACATAAACATAGGAATGCTTATGTGGGCAAACCACGTTTTTCTATTCTAAAGATATGAGGAATTATAGGAATAATAATATTTTTAAATGCTACCTTTTACTAAGTTGCGCATTTATCAATTAATAAATAATGCATAATACAAGGGAATATTATTAATATACATTGACTTATCGAGGAGTAAATAACAGTGACACGTACCACCTACTATTCATAATGTAATCGTATAAAGCACAAATACTTATCAATTATAAAAATAGTCTTAAAACTGCAAAGTAACCATGAAAATACATATTTATGGTGATGGTTACTTGTTTTTCTCTCCACCTCATTGTAAGATTTTGTTTTTCTCTCTTTTTAATACTTTCTGAAAAAAAGTGCAAGATAAAGAAATAATATCCGGTATTATTCCACTGTCGTTATATTTATTTATAAATTTTATAATGGATAGGGTCATGAAAAAATTCAAATTTAAATAAAATTTAAAATGTAAAAAGTTTCTCATCGATAATTTTACTCAGGCAACCCGACTTAATTTAATATACATTTATTTAAATTGATAGTGATTAATTTTCGCGATAAAACGATTTAAGTTTGACCTAAGTTGGAAGCGATGCTCCGAAGTCGATAGCGAAACTTTGCCACCGGAACTTGTTGAAGCTCACGCAAAGGCCGACATCTCGTGAGTTTTTAAAGAAGAAAACTTCCCGAAAACTATTTTAGGACTCGTTTTCTCTTAATAGGCCATAGTTATAGACTTCTCGACTCAGTTTGATGAGCAGGTACTATTTATAGACGAGTACCTATACCTTTAAAACTAATATAATTAAATTAGTATAAAGTAGTAAAGTAATAAAATAATTTTATTATAAATTATTTTATAAATTGTATTACTCTAATTCTTTTCCGAATACAATTCATTTGATTAATTTGTAGTATTCTTTATTACTTATTGGATAATAATCTGTAATTATTCCCTTCTTTTTTTTATATTTACCTAAATGGTTCCCCATTTCTATTATAATTTTTTTTATCAATCATATCCCATGATGCCTATATGTAATTTTTTTTAATATGCATTATTTTAATTTCTATGTAACTTGTATTTTGTGGCGAGGCCTTTTAGATACGTAAAACAACTAAGTTGTAAAAAATCGTTTATAAAAAAAAATCTTGAATATTTAGCTCTGTCGAAGACTTGCAATGTAGGTAGAAACATTGGCTTTAAAATTAATAGTTCTCCTTATTAAAGAGAATATCATCTGGCCTCCACTTGGATCTCTAATATATTATAAGCGATATCAAGTAAACATGTTTATTCGGGCAAGTAACATAAACTGCCAATAAAGTTATTTCACACACGGTTTAAGTCACAGAGCTTATAATGACTTTCAAAAAAATACTTAAATAAATATTTTACTAGACTGAAACGACAAGAAACTGCTCGCAGTTTCAGTTTTCTTCAACACTCTCTAAGCTTTCAATTAATTACAGAAGACTCACATTCATGACTATAATGAGACTCATTTGGACTTACGGAGTAGAGCTTTGGGCTATACTAAGCCATCGAATTCTTCTCGAGTCCAATACTTGCAATACAAAATCCTCTATGCTCCTTACTTTTTTACGAATAAATTCATCCATAATCTTACTAACATTATAAATGTGAAAGTTTGTATGTTTGTCCCTCTTTCACGCAAAAACTACCGAACGGATTTGGATGAAACTTTAGAGTAATATAGGTTATACATCAGAATAACACATGGGCTATAGCAAGACAGTTTTTTAGGTACTGTGGAGAATCCATTATAGTACATAATTAAAGGCAAATCACATGATCATAGTTGTTAAACTATCCGAAAGAACACGAGTGAAACTATTTGTTTTGATATTCTACTAATATTATAAATGCGAAAGTTTGTATTTATGTTTGTTACTCATTGACGCAAAAACTACTGAACGGATTTGGATGAAACTTATTAAGTAAAATAGGTTATACATCATAGGCTACAGCAAGGGAAGATTTGTGTGGGGGCACGGGGGAATGTGCCTCCCCCCGTTATAGTACATAATTAAAGGCAAATCAGGAACTTAGCATCTTAAAAATTGTAGATAGGTCCTTTGTATAGTTTAAGAAAGAAATTTGGATAATTTCCACTCCAAGGGTTTCCCCTTTAATGTAATAGGGATTCAAAGGTTGTATAGAATCCGTCAGTTTTGAAGTTAGACATCTGAAATTTTGGATGTACGAGTAACTTATATTTAAAAAAAATAATTATACTATTTATTTAAAATGATCTTTCATGAAACTTTATGTGGCAGGCCACATTCCATGCGAGCGAAGCATAAGCTAGTAACCTGTATGTCCCATTAGCTGCTGATTTTGCGCTATATCAATCCGTTCATGAATAAAGTTTACCCCACTCAAACCCATTAGTTTCAAATTTAGCAACCTCTTCAACTACCGATAATGTTCCGAGGCGTCTGATAAGAATGACCTCGTGACTTTCTAAGTTGAATTTGTTATTTGAGTATTACCAGATTGTAGTTTCTGTTTTTGCTTTTATTCCGTGTCGTTACGTATCATTCATTCTATTTACTTTTTGTTTTATTATTATATAGTGCGAGAAAATAATATATAGTAGTAGAAAATAATACTATTCCGTTTCCCTAAGGAAAAAAAAAAACATTTTAGAGAAAAAAATTGACTTAACAACTTATTCACCGGAGCTGTAGATATATAACCTTGATTAGACAAATCTTACATTACAAAAGATTAATGATATTATTCAAGAATAATTAAAAATATTTTTAATAATATTAATAAAATTTATTTCAAATATGTTATGTATGAATATAGCGATAAATAGTTTTCAACACAATCACCTGTGAAACTTTTTCATTAAACTACACCTCTATAAGCTAAACTATATATACATATATATATATATATATATATATATATATATATATATATATATATATACACACACACATATAATTTGTAACACACACCCCTAATTTAAATCCCAACTTGAAAAAAATTTTCAAGCAACAAATAAGTAATCAGCTTGGTCAAACCGACAATTTATTCAGTTTTCTGTAGTTTAACTACCAAGCAATAATTTTAAACACATTATATGAAAACTATTTAAAGTAAATATTAAAAATTATTCACAATTACCTACAAACTTTGTCAATAGTCAGTCCAATTTCATTGTTACGGTTTTGCCATAACGAAGACACATTAGATCCCGTAAATAATTGGTTTTAAAGAATTAAAATGCCAAACCCAATAAGTTTCTGATGAACTTATATGGTTCTTAATGTATTTTTTAATATGCGTCAAGGTTTACAGAAAGCAAATTTTCTCTAAATTAAAGGCTGCCGAAATTTAGACACCTCTCAGATTTCTCACTCATTTTGTCTGAGCCTTTGGAATTTAAGAATCGAAATGGTAATTCATCGCTTCTCTGTGAAATTCCTAGTTCATTGGAACCATTTTTTTCCATGAATCCAAAACCTTTCTTCCATGAATCCAAGAATGGTTCGAGTACTACCGTAGTATTATCGGGTTAGGATTTGACTCTTGAAAAGAGCTATTACTTTTTTAAACCGCGAAATGAATGGAATGATGTAATGAGTTACCATGAACGGATAATTCAGACATATGATAAAAAAAAAAAAAAGTTTATTCCTTCGAATGAATTAGTACTGTGAACGATGATGAGGATATGAGGGAGAGAAGTTTATCTATTTATATATAGATAAACTTATGAACTTATATATATATATATATATATATATATATATATATATATATATATATATATATATATATATGTATGTATGTATGTATGTAAATATAATCATACTGCAAAAAGTAGGTAAGTTGAACTAAATAAAAAGTCCAATCCACTAATGGGTAAACGTGCCCTTTGTAAAGGAATAGCAAACTCCATAAGAAACAAATAAAATAAAAATGTATATACCTGAAATGACTTTTAGGACACGCTATAGGAAAACACGACGTACTTAAATATAGTAAGTGTGTAGGACTTGATTTATAGAATAGAATAGAATAGAATAGAAAAACAACTTTATTCTGGGATCAGGTCCCTTAAGAATAACAATATTGTACAAAAATTAATAGGAATATTTCTGGCCAAACGGCTACATTATAATACAGTTAAATATGAACTATAACATATGTCCTCATAGCGAAAGAAAAAAAATATATATACCAACATAAGACAAAAAAAAATAATTGAAAAAAATTACAATAAATAGAAATCGGCTAATGGAAAAAATAATAAAGTAGATAAGAGCATCTAATAATAAGACTAATATTATCATATTGAGTGTGGTATATTTTCACACATACATACATAAAGCATTCAAATGTTAATTGTTTACATATTAAAAATAAAAATATAAATATAATATAATAAAATGAGTGGGGAATTTTTACAGTATTTACTCAATCTAGTATGTTAAATATAGCTCATTTATTTTATTGATTAGAGAGCATCTTTTTGGGAATTAAGGAGATGTAGGAATAGTTTGGATTTGAATGTAGATAAAGAAGACGCATGACGGATATCAGGTGAAAGTGAGTTCCAAAGAGTGTATACAATGTGTCGGTTGAATAATTTAGTTTATGTTTGCAGTACAGGTCAATTGAATTCTATAACAAAAACGATTCCGTCGACTTCATCCTCTTCTGTGTCGTTCAACCAGGCACTTATTTATCTTAACTGAGCACTTGATTCCACTAATGCACAAATTCCAACTCTCAATTTCCATTGATTATAAAAATTATTCAAATAATTTAATCTTATAAATATACACCTACACTATGCATTATGAAGAAACTTTTATTCGTACGAAGAGCCGGTCTACATTTCCATGGCTTTCCATTTGCTGGGAGCGGGATCGCGTGAGGCCCTTCAGGTGAGTGACGCTGGTCTAGATAAAGGCCCTGATAAGGCCCAAGGTTGCTGATAAAAAGCCAAGTAACTTTTTTTACATTACTTTATTACTTACTTTCGCAAACTTAATGAGAATCTTAGTTTTCAGAATCTCTAATTGCTATGTGATTCAGCTTATTAAAAGTATTCTCCATCTGTCAATTGGATTAATACAGTGGATGAATGGGATTACTTGTAAATCAGTACTGACAATATGCTTAGTGTGTATATAATTAGTTTTTTTTAATATTATGACGGAAATGTTTTTTCCGATAACTTGTAAAAAAAAAACAACTGGATACTTAAAATTAAAGTCATGTTAGTGTTAAAAATCTTATTATACAAATTGATGAGATGGAGTGCCGTCCAAGGACGATTTTAGTCAGTGCGTATGAACTACAAAACATATCACTTATTTATTTGGTGCTAATTAATTTAAAAAAATTAAAACAGCTAGTTAGTTAAAATTAAAATCATGTTAGTGTTAAAAATCTTATTATACAAATTGATGGGATGGAGCCCGTCCAATAACGATTTTAGTCACTGTGTATAAACTACAAAACATATCATTTATTTATTTGGTCTTCATTAACTAAACAAAATAAAAACTTGGACCACTATAACCCATAAAGGATCTTTGGTTCTGTACACGGTACAAACAGTACAGTTGTTAGGTCAACGGTTGTGCAGAGAGGTGACTTATCCGAGATAACGCTGAACCCCAAGACTTACCCCCAGTTAAGGGTAGCAACTTTATAGAGGCTGGTTGAGCCACACTAAGATCTGCAGATCCCACAAGATCCATACTTGAATAATTTATCTGCTACAGCTGGATTTGAACCCAGGATCCTCAGCAGCTCAGCGTTCTACAATATACAAACTGAGCTAGCTACCCCGCTCCCACGGTCCTAATTAAAAAACGTTATATGTACGAACCTTTCCTTATTAACTGTAAAAACGTTTACCATCTATGTTTATGTGTTTAATTGGACTAATATTAGCAATAATGAAAGATATTTGGGCTTTGGTACAACTCATTTCTGATTTGCGGGTAGTCCTTATGGTAGTTATTTTTCACACTTCTACAAGAACAAAAGTTGGAACTAAAATGTCAGAATCCAGTTACCTAGAACTTAGATTAAATTGATTGCGGTCGAATTTTAAAAAACCTACAATAAAAATATAAATTTATATTAATGTACGCAGATGTAAAATTAAAAAGAAAATGAGTATGTGGAATTTCTAAAAGTTTAGTTCCTATTTTACAGAGCGAAAGAGAGAATCTATAACATAGAATCTTCTAATCAACTTTCCAGAATTGTAAAGACATTTATGAATTTTAGAAGTTACTTCAGATGACGAAATTTAGCTTTATTTAGTCTCACAATATTTGTTCATCAGTAAGTACTGATCCAATCAGATGGTACTATTATTTTATTATTTTATCATAATAATACTTCTATCTATTTATTTTATTCCCATATTCGCCGTTTTTTTTATATTAGTTCTAATAAATAAAATGTTTAAATGCATTAACATTATCAAGGATTTCGAAAATGTGCATTATGTTTTCCGATTATTTATATGAATTATTCAAGACATAAAATTGACCATGTCAACATTTCTTCCATCCACGAAACTAAAGTTTCTGTTCTGTATATTTATTCGCGAATAAACAAACAGTTACTAGATAAATTAATTTCAAAGTGGAAAAATAAATGTGATATATTTCTTATTGGGTGATGAAAGTATATATAACTTGTTAATTGGCACTGTATAATTGCATATCAATTATGCAAACCATCATCCGTTCCATATCTGTGATATTTATAGGTTAATACTGCTGGGTCGAGAAGTGCGTGTTTCCATGCGACCTGGCCGGCAGTACACACAATGTGCGTGCCTTACGATCGTTGATGGAAATGCGCCCTTATTTTCTGCCACTCGATTTGGTTCTTAGGCCACCCTTAGTATCGTTCTCAACACAAAACCTCGAGAAAAACCCTAAACAAACCATAAAAATTGGTGTTCCCTTTTGCTAAAATTAAAACAAATAAATTTAGATAATTATTGATTAATGTCGATTACTCTACTAATGTCGTCGGGTGTAGTTCGGATAACGAAACGTTCGGATTATCTGATTTCACTAAAAAATAATCACTATGTCTGTATAACAAAATATCTATTTATTATTGTTCATTCCACATGTCACGTGATCAGCCGCGTTATAGTTTCTAGTAACAAAATGTTTACTGTGTCTCATCAAAGTGTTAAAAAAAACTAACACGTCTCGTACTGATAAAAGCATGATTATTAAGAAACATGACCTGGAGCTTCATTTTAATCACCATCAGTGGCGCTACAACCCACATATTGAGTCAGTGCGTCCTATAACAGTCGTATAAAACCCAATTTAATAAAACATTCTCTTTCAACTTACTTTCTAGGAATGACAACTTCGACTCTTCCAACATTTCCGCGGAGCCAGTTCAAATATTTGAACGTTCAGAAGATTGATGTTCCGATAATCGTTACTCTACTTGTGCGAATTATCGAACACAATAGTGAGGGCACAACAGAAATTATTTTTTGTTATCATAAATTTTATCGAAGAAACTTTAAAAACAACATTGCGAAATGTTAATTAGTTACAATAAATGGTTTTCTTTAAATATTGATGATCTATGAAATAGTATTCTTTTGTAAGGGACTGAATTTCACTGAAATTCTGGGTAGGCAAGAGAGTGTGGTATATTAGATCATTGAAGATGTTTATAAAAAAGGTTTAACCAGGAGATATAAATATCTTTAACGTACGATGCTTATTCCAACATATTTCTATAAATATGTAATTTTAGAAAAACGTAGTTTAGAGTAATTGTTGATACAGAATTGATATATTTTTATTATTTATTATTATTCCCACAATTTTCAAACCTAGCCACCTCCTCAATTCCCAATAACCCCCTGAGGCGTCTGAAAAGAAGATGGCCTCCGTGGCCTAATTTGAATTTTTTATTTGAGTACTGAGTAGTTTCTCTGCTTAACTTTATCTCATGTTATTATGTATTATTCATTCTGTTTACTTGTTTATTCTGATACAGTTGATAATTTTTATAAATAAATTATTATAGATAAAGTATAACCCTTATCAGACACCATTTTAATTAATATTCTACATTTTTTTCTTGTAGGATTGTTGTAACTCAACTTAGTTTGAGCTATCTTTAAACAAGCCTTAATGTTAATGTATTTTGAGTAAGTTTACATATTTTTTTTAGCTTAATCTTAAAAACGTTTGAATATAGCAGTGGATCTAATGATAACATCGTTCCGATACCATTAAAATTACTTAACTACTTAGATGGTATTCCTGATACAAACGAAATACTGCATAATAGAGGGTTGATCTTAATCGTGGTTTATGGGGACGAAGAATAAAAATATTATGATAATAAAACAGGTATGATTAATTCCAAAACAAGGGAAAGTAAACTAACTATGACATCGTTGATAATTAACAGTATGCCCTTCATCGAGAACGTTGATCCTTCAAGAACTGCTGTAGTACCGTGGGATCGGGCCCAGATAGCATCTGTACACAGTGAACCTGCCTAATTAGTGAGAATGTACCTAAGATAATTAGAACAAACAATAGCTTGGATAGCACGCTGCATTTACTACCGCCATGATTATTGTATTTTCCTAATATTGTGGTCAGTCCGTCCTGTTCTTGTTACACGTGGCAACACTGTTCCAAGAAGGTGATGAGCAGTTATCACTGATCTAGGAACATGTTATGTTTAAAGTATATTTTGCTATTATGTTTACTGATAATAAATTTTATCGTAAATTTAATTTATTTAATAGCGTCATTTAGATTATTATCATATTGAAACAGATCTCATTGCATGGATAAATAAAGCTATGATATGGTTTACTTGAAATGGGAAATACTTTTTGAACTAAGAGTTTCTACTCAACTATATTGGACCGCTTTAAACACAGGGATACACATTAGGCTGCAAAGTCGTATTGCAGCCACCACAAGGCCATCCCATTTTGGAAAATTCCAATCTATATTCACTTTTACCTGACGTTTCGACTGAAGTCTCAAACTAACTTTCTTATTAAAAAATTGTTATTTACCAAATGAATAGTTCTTACGATATATTGTCTACGAACGTGAAGATTAATTAAACCAGTTACTGTGGCAAGATATTGTTGACCACCAGCTCAAAATTCTATAGGCACAAGAACTATGCTCTATATGGCTGACCACCAGCTTTGAGTAATAGGTCAAGAACTATGTCCCTATATGGCTGTCCATCGACTAAGAGCCTCAGGGTACAAGAAATACGACTCGGTGTGGATGATCACCAGATTGGAATTCTATAGGCACAAGAACTGTGACCTGTGAGTTGACCTAGAACTGTGGTTGTCCATCAACTCAAAGTCCTCAGGATACAAAAAATACGACCATCTATGGTTGACCACCATCTCAGAGTTCTCAATGTTTAAGAACTATGACCCTGTATCGTTTACCACCAGATTGGAGTTCTATAAGCACAAGAACTGTGACTCTATATGGTTGTCCACTAGCTCAGAGCCCTCCTAGGTTCAAGAAATACAACCCTATACAGTTGTCCACCAGCTCAGAGTCCTCAAGTTACAGGAATCGATGAAGGTAACAAGGTCAGGCACTAGGCCGCCCTGACTAATGCAGTTCTTATCTCGAGGAGCCACGCAAAGTTCAACCCGCTGGCTCAATTCTAGTATTTTTCCTTAGTCATGATATTAGCCTGTCCGGGGGCGGTGATTAGCGATCCATCTAGGCAACGCCAAAGAGGTCATCGGGGGTTAACGACGTCCAGGGAACCCCAAACACCTTTTATTACTAGGAAGCCCAAAACTGGGTTTTGAACCAGCATTCCGTGAGTCTGTGCAATAAAATTTAAAAAGTAGGCCATGCCAAGATGAAGCAATCTAAATATAAGAATATTTAAAGAAGACAATCACTCTCTACAATCATAGAAAATTCTTATTCTTAGGTGTTGGTAGTTATAGTTTGAAACTCGACTCGTGATTTTACTAATATAACTTTCCTCGAATAGAAATCTTTTCTTTCATACGATAAGCGAATTTTGTAGTACATTCGAAAAATCAGTGGATGGGGAGGAATCCAATATTCCCCATGCTAGTACTCTAAAATTATTAAATTTCTAATTTTATATGAATCTCTGATTAAATTAATAACTATTAATAAAGAATGACGCCAAAACTATAATATATTTTAAGTTCGGTTTCATCAAAGGAGAGCACATTTTCGTCAACTTACTGTAGTGCGGTAAGATCTCCGAATTATATTGACTGGAAATGAACATAATAAGTAAGCAATTCATTAGAGGATATAGGGACATTAGAAGAAAAAAGGACGACAATGGAGAAGTTGGAAAGACAAGACGATAACAGTCTGAGATTTATAAGATATATGTTAAATATTAATATAACACATATCTTGTAATGTAAACATACATATATATATATATATATATATATATATATATATATATATATATGTATGTTTAATGTATAAAGTCTGTTTATACAACAGACTATTTTATTAATTTATTAATTGTTTTTAAGGAAGGCCGCTGCACTGAACAGGGAGGACTGGCGAAAGCGTATCGAGTTGGCCAAGGCTCGTTTTATGGCTGATGGGCTGTAGAAGGCTTTTTCTGATGGGGCGTAGAGCCATATAAGAAAAAGAAGAATCCTTATCAATATCGATTCCTGATTAAATAAACTAATTGTTATTAGGAATCATTAATTAATAGTTCTAAAAAAATATTGTGATCAGCTTCTTATAGGCCGACTTTCATGTAATACCACGACTGAAATACAAAATTTAAAGCTATTAAAAAATAGTAACAAACCAATTTATGATTTGAAAAAGTTAAAGCTGGCCATTAACCTTACAAATATGGGGCGATAAGAAACGACCAGGTCGCGTGCTAGTACACTTCAAAGAAACCACCAAGTCTTAGTGAAGAATAAATGATAAGCTATTCGGGTCTGCTGATGGATGTTATCGTGCACTGAAAGGAATCATATATCTAATTGAAGCCTCAGATAAAGGAAATTAAGGCCCGTCTTGCAAAGCGTACGATACTAACAAAAATAGTTAGGAAAAAGAAGTAAAAGCTAAGCGATGGAGGTGATGCATTAAAAATAATGAGAACGATCAGGTTGGTACACATTTCCTGCAAATGCTAAAATGAAATAGTACTACAACTTAATGAAAGATTGTGGGAAGAATAATAGATAACTATTTTTAATTAATTAATAGATAATGACTAGACCATATTAATATCCATAATTGATTGGACCACATTCAAAGGAGAGAAGAGAAACATTCCCATCAATACATAATGAGAAACAAAATAATTAGATACGGCTAATTTATTACCATATTATAAAATGGTCTGGAGGATCAGTAAATTTTTTTATTTATTTTATTTTATTGATATTTACAACTGTAATAACATTACATCAAGTAAATTGGCTGTATGAACAAAGGACATGAACAAAAAAATCACTTATGGAGAAACTATCCATTGATAGCACTCCAAAATCAGTAAATGAATTACACAAAATAAGAATGACATATTTTATTGTGCCTACGAAGATATCAATTGCAGTCGGATTCTTCATCTCTCTATCCTGAAGATGTCCTAAATTTTAGGTCGAAACGTAGTATCAGTAAAATAAGTCCTTCTTATTTTGTGTAATAATAACTGAGTAATTCTTAGACTTATCCAGTCAACCATTACCATTTAAATATATAACATCACTTTGTGCTAATGTGGCTTATCGGACGATGTTATAGTCAGAGTCCTAAATTCTACCTAACCTGGTGTAATTACGATAGGGATCTTCAACCAGTACCTGACACCAGACAGGCTCGGGACCCATGTTTTACGTCCCTTCCGAAGGATGACATAATCAAGGATTTTCTACTAGCTTTCGAAAAATCAAGGGATACCTGCCGGGCTGCGAACCCGCTATCTTAGCATAGATAATAATATTTGTGATTAAGTGTGATAAATTATGATGTCCATAACAATTGTAATACAAAACCTTCAAAAAAAAAGAAAAAAACTGACAGTTAGTTTATTATTATTCATATACAATCTGTGGTTTTACGTAAATCAATAATACAATGCAACATGAACGATGTTTGTTCCGTGAATAATGGATTCCACATCACTGACCTCACTGTCTGTTGTCTCAGGGTCGCAATGTATTATTATTCATCATTTATAACAACGTCTTGCGATCATGTACATTCTTTCGGGAGTATCCTTTAAACTGTATATTTACACTCGTAGAGAGCGTTGTTAATTATTATTAGCAATATTTCTGTAAATATTTCTTTTTGGCGAGTGGCTTAGGGAAATCAGTTTATTGAAAGGAATAAAACGAAATAATGATTAATTTAATTAATCCCAAATCAAGAGTTCCGTAATCCTCTAAATAAAATGAACGATGAGCATTATTTTCCCATTTTACAAATAACTTCCGACGTATTATTTACAATGTTGATATATTAATATTATAATAATGCCTAAATTTCGAAGGTGCGCCTCTTATTTCTTGTTTCTTGTTTGCTTATAATTGATAAATTATTAGGTCGTCACTTTGTTGATACAACAATCAACCAGTCGGCCCATAATTGATATCTTTTTAATTGAATTGTTTAATGAAATAATTATCATGGGATAGTGTACAATATATTTTCTAAGATTGAAGACCGAAGTCGGACAGATAATTTCATTTTATATACCCGTGGTGACAAACATTATAAACAGTGTTTTAATATTACTGTTTATGTTTAAAACTAATACTATAATTAAAACAGGATCTTAATAAAACACCTTCCTACTTAAATAAAGTATGATGTGCTTTTTTTCTTTTTTTTTATTTCCAGCTGAATTAGTTACATTTTATCATGCCACGATGGGTTCCCTAAAGAAATTTAAAACTGATATTTTACGAAAAGATTATTTAACTTAAAAAAAAATCTATATACTTTCATTGAGTTTCAGTAACTCATCTTATTATATTTTTTTAAAGACATTACTGGGAAAAGGCCTTAAATTTCTAACCTAAAACAGGAAACAAAAATACCTGCCGATTTTGATTGACTAAATATAACTAATTTTTTTTATTTATGTTTTATTTTGATTATAATACATGGTAACTATAATTGTTTACTATAATGGTAAATAAAAATAGCCTTATAATACCCAAAGATGAAATAAGAGCGATACAAGAGTATACTAATATACTCCTCATATTGCATATATTGAATAAACAGTGAATTGATTCAATAAAATCGGATGACAAAGAAAAAATAATTTATTTTGCAATTCAAGTTATTTTTTGTTATTACACCAATTAATATGTCGCTTAGAATTAGACATAATAACGCCTTCTACGTTGCTTGGAAACTGCCCGCTTTACACTATATCAAGCGGGTTTAATATATGTAGAAAGTTGAAGGCGTCAATACTTGTAATAGATTTTGTTGAAAGGTTATTGCAATGAGTAGTATATAAATAAGTAATTAGTGTAATATCACTAATTTTTTTGAGCTTATTTAAGAACCACTACTGATTATAACTAATAAATATCTAAATACTAGTTGACCATAAAAATGTATTTATTCTTAGAATTTTAATTGATTTTTCATTTGACCTCCGCCCAAACAATTTTACTCCTTCTTAATTTATTTTTTACCATTAGAATATTTTTTGACCTCTACTCGGACAATTTTACGTCCACCTAATAAATACACAGTGATTGAATCTGATCAGTGACGGCCATTGTTTTTAAATTAAACTCTATTTAGTAAAATTTTCTTTTTTACATAGATACAATTTCTATTTTTTTAATGGTATATATAGATTCATTTTTCGTCTGATTATTCAATAATTTTTATAAATAATTACAGCAATGTAACGGGGTGGCTCAGTTGTAGAGAGGTGAGTTGTCGTGCCGAATGTTCCGGATTCAAATCCGGCTGTAGCAGATATTTTATTTAACAGCATTATATTGATCATGTTGGATCTGGAGACCCTCCTGGGGCTCACCCAACCTCTAAAAAATGGTTACTATTAGTAGGGGAAAACATGATGGTTGGGTGTGTCTCCAACCATCAGGTTTTGTTTTTTTTTAAATGCAATATTAACAGTGAATCCATTGTTAAAAAGTCATTGTTCATTGTTCAACTGCGCAGCTATTCCCAATAAAACATCAATGAATACGAAATAAACCCAGCCTAAGTGATATAGGACTCAGTCATGCCAGCCGGCCCTTGATGGCAAGAACTGTGCCAAGGGCTGGCACATTACCGAGGGGTTGAGGACTCCTGGAGGTGTCGTACAATAGATTACCCTACCACCGCCGGGGTATCGATCTACGACACCCTCACTTCCAACATCATATCACCTTTTTTTATTCTATTATTTAAAAATAAATACCTTATAAACTTCAATGTTTTATTATGTCGCTTCAAACATGCAAGCATGAAATGCACGTTTTTATTATTTCTAAAGTTTAAAGTGGAATTAGGGGACTTCTTTTCATGTTTACTGATTGTTATGAGCAGTTATTAATTTAGCTTTTTCGATAATATTTACCATCACTACAATTAACTAACATTGCTAAGACTGAACCCAAATATGACCATGAAAACACGCTAAGTAAAAAAGATTAAGGTTTTTTATGAGTTTAAAATTGGACAATTTTAAAAGGCAGCTCAAGTGGCCTCCGCCTTCGGGGAAGTATGTTGCAACGAAAAACGAACAGACATTCGCCGTTGTCATAACCAAATTTTCATCCAAGAGAATTATTGGTTTCTGTATCGTGCTCAATGACAGGAATAGTTCATTTTTTATTTCTACCCAGAGGTTATACCATTACATACACGTCGTACTACAAGGGATATAGACATAGCGCAACAAAACCTTTATTGGTTAATCGAAAGGGATTTATGCTCTTTACATGACAACGCCAGACCTCATGTTCAGAGGCAGTGACCAAACTAAACGGGTGGGTTACGAAGTCCTCTCACAACCTCTCTATTTGAAATATTTATCTCCAACAGAATCCCATCAGTTCAGAAATTCGGATAACATCTTTAAGGATAAAGCATTTGAATATGCTTCTCAGGTCAAAAACGCATTCTTAGATTTTATTTCATCACAAAACCCTGAATATTTCAGTTCTGGATTTGAAAATTTGACAAGGCGTTGAAAAGGTTTTATAGTATATGAGGCTAATATTATCAATAAAAATGTTTTGATTTCAAAAAGTTGTTTTACTGGTTATGCTCTCCTTTGAAAATGGGCATTTTACATGAAACGACCCAATATCATGAACAGCTCAACTTTTTCATTTTATCTAATTTAAAATCCATAATTTTCTTCGCAACATCATTCAACAATAAAACATCTTCAGCACATGGTTCATCCGATATATTACAGTATAATATAATAGAATGTTTTAAACTTTTACAGGTGAGTTAAATTTCATAAACTTGGAAAGGTATCAGATTTAAATAAAATATGGTTTTATAATTAATTTTAAAAAATTTGGTTTCAAAACTCCATCTAATCCCTACGAGGATGGAGAGTAAAAATCTTGAATTTAGAACATATACAATTTGTTTAAATCTAAATATCTCCACTTGAGATGGAACTTATTATCTGAAAATGATAAGTAATATTGACACTGTTGTGTAATTAATTCAGTTTATGACAAAATTTTTACCATAGTATCCTATTTATAAAATGGCCACGAACTGAACTTCACTAATTGAGAATAGTTTTCGACGGTCGACACTATGCCTTTCGAGAATTTCACATAATAAAATGCAGGAGGAAGTACTATATTTGATGAAAGATTATTAGTATCGACTTTGGGGACTATTGTTTGGTCCTTGGGTCAATCGATAGCTCAAAGCGTCGTGTGAACTAACCCTTGTTACCTGCGGCGTTGGAGATTCTTCAAGTCGCGGATGTCTTTACCAGAAGATGTTCTAGCAGCTAGCGAGGCTGTTTGTTACTTTATTCAGGTAAAGCTGTTATATTAAATAATTAATAATCTATCCTTGATACCTTGTTAAAACTATTGGAAATTTGAACGCAATTGATTGATTTAGTTCACATTAATTGAACACCCTCGTGCTGTTCATACGCTAGTTAGAGCTGTCAACAGAATCTGGGTCATTAAGAAATTATTCAATTATCAAAGAAACTTTATTCAAGATTTAATTTCGAAAGTTGAAAATGATTAATTCGAGAACTGAATAAGACAAAAACAATATGCATGAGCACTTAACTTTGAAGGTTATGTTTATAAGTCGAGTCGACCGTTTTAACGAGAGTTAAGTGGAGTTTTATGTTGCTTCTTCAAGGAACTTTTATTATTTCTATGGTACAACATAATATTCTTAGTGTTTTATGTACCCTCCTCATGAATATATAGCGATAGACAGAAGAATGACCATAGTGAATTACAATTATTTGTATATTGGATGTTCAAATAAAAGAAAGGGAGCGGAGTGGCTCAGTGGTAGAGCGGTGAGTTGCTGTGCCTGAGATCCTGGGTTCAAATCCGGCTGCGGATAATTTATTTAATCTGTTAACAGTTGGGGATAAATCCTTTGGAATTCGGTGACCTTTATAGTCCTCACCCAGCCTCTTAAAGGGGTTACCCATAAAAGGGAAAAAACATGTGTGATTTCAGTTAAATCACCTTCCAGCACAACCATAGTCTAAGAAGCAATACAGTCTCTACCATGTACTGAACCCTAGACCCTCCATGGGTTCTTGTGGTACATTTTTTTTTTTTTTTGTATAAATCAATCATATGCAGATCACTTTCATTCCTATCCAAGGAAAACAAGAGTATTTTAATTGAAGGAATGTTAATTGAGGTATCATTTCCGACACTATATCTTTATATCGCTGGGATGCCCCTTCCGTTGAACCAAGGCCGGAACCTATGCTTGATGACTTCCTCTCGCATTCTTGTTACTTCTTGATAAATATAACCAACGCTTCAACTTAACAATGGCCCATTAATGCTTCAAATCCAACAATGAAGACGACTCCTGTAGGAACCTTGTGGCACGGCTGTTCCCACGGGCAATTGCTAGCGACCGCGCTTCTAATGTATGCCCCAACCTGAAAAACACGAGAGCTTCGACCTTGAGATCATGGAAATGCAAATGCACTACGTGCGGGGACCGAGGCGCCTATCTGCCATCTGGGAGCAAATCTATGGAAAGCCTTTCCATGGAAATACGGCGATCGATCCTCGGGGAATTTTCGTGAAGATGGAGGCGGCGATAGAGGATGATTAACAAGTTGAACGTCCCCGTAAATGTTGTTCTGATTACAGGCTACCTTAATCGATTCATTTGTTTGTCCCAGTCTATTCTTAGTCCGATGAGGCGCACAAACAAAAACAGTCCATTCATTACAAGTGGCATTTTGTTCATGTACGTGTTTTTTAAATAGTCCTCACATAGAAAATTGTTTAGAACCACTGAATACTAATAAATTGCATTAAGTATACTCCAAGCGAACTTATTAAGACTATCTTAAGGTTTCTAAAACTGAAGAGAAATATAAACCTTAAACATAAACCCTAACCTTAAACAAACTTAATAAAGTACTTAATTGTTGGTGCCTCTAACGACATCCAACATTATAATCGGAATGATACATCTATACATATTATAAAACAACGTCCTCGGCCACGTTTGTTTGCGGTAAACTCAATAACAACTTCACGGATTTTCATTCGGTTTTCACCAATAGATATAGTGATTCCCCAGGAAGGTTTAGGTATATAATTTGTCGAGTTTCGTGTAAATAGGTTGGAATATCGATGAGTTTCACCGAAGACGCTGCTTGCCTACTCCAGTGCAATTATCTAACCTGCAAGATAATAAAGTCGTATATAAAGAAATAATTAGTTTTATTTTTATTTTTAAAATTTCTACATAATAAAGTACATTAGGTGAGATGGGAAGAAAGAAAATCAAGACTTCCAAAGAAGCCTAACGAATGATATTCACGTAGTCCTTATTGGTCGGTAAGTGATAAAAAAATACACTACACAGACAAATTATGTATGCATAATATACCCCGAGCAAAGCTGGGGTGGGTCGATAGTACATTATAAAAGGGATACATCTACAGAGTGTTTCAGGGTTAAGTAGCCGAACTGGAAATTTGAACTAAGGACCTCAATTGATCAATAGTTCAATTGAGAAAACAATTTCCAATGGAGTTATGTCATGCATAATGTAAATGCTTTGTTTAGAACAGCGGTTCCCAAACTGGGGGGCGTGAGGACATGCCAGGGGTGGCACGAGACAAGTTGAACATTAAATTAAATTTAAGTAGTCTTTCTAAAATTCTAAATTAACCATGATGTTTAGAAAATTGACCACTTTGTTATAATGGACAAACCGTCATTTTGGTTAAAATATTTCAAAGTGTATCCTAGTGTACCACGGGAAGCTCTTCGTTTATATTTGCCTTTTTCAAGCACCTATTAGTGTGAAAAAGCATTTTCAACAATTGTGGAAATTAAAACAAAGTATCGGAATAAACTGGATGTTGCTAGTGACTTGCGTTGCGCACTTACTAAAACTCAGCCACGAATAGGCATACTAGTAAAAAAAATGCAAGCCCATCCATCTCACTAACCAACCTAATCTATTTTTCTCTTATGTATTACTAATTTTTGTATTTTATGAAAACCGATATTGTTGTACCTTATGGCAGTATAAATAAATCTTTTGTTTTCAATATAATACTTATTTGTTTTTGTTTTGTTTCTAGGCCCACACAATTTATTGTTAAGGGGGGGGCGCGAGAAGCTTTCATTGCACAAAAGGGGGGCGTGCTACAAAAACGTTTGGGAACCCCTGGTTTAGAAGATATTCACAACTGAAGATTTTCATTGTTATGAATTTCTTAATAATGATTACTAAGATATCCCACTACAACTGAGAAGGGGCATGTGGTTTCAATTCTATGGTTGTCCACCACATTACGGAAGAGGTCCAGGACAATGGCTGAATGTTAATTATCCCAATCAGTGGATTGGCCGTGTAGTACCAGTGGTGGATAATTGAATCTTGTGAAATTATAGCACATATAGCACTCTTCTGCCACTGCTGCTGTAGAAAAAAGGTGCCGAGCCTGTCTTAATGCTCAAGGAAATCAGTTTGAACAATATTTAATATGAATGCTATTGTTTACACTTAATGAATAAAGTACTTGGAACAAATACAATAAGTTTTATTATTTATTTTGCCTAAATAATTCACAACAAGACCTCCATAGGACAATTTTTTTCTTGTTTTGAGGTTCTTAGTTCAAATTGAAATACCCTGTATATTTAGACCTTTATTAATGGGAGTGTTTGTTTGTTTGTTCATTTAACGTCACTTTATGCTGCTATGGCTAATCGGACGATGCTACAGTGGGAGCTCTAAATTTTGCCTATCCAGGTTTAATTAGTATAGGGATTTTTAACGAGTACCTGACATCGTACAGGCTCGGGACCCCCGTTTAACGTCCCTTCTGAAGGACGGCGTAACTAAGGATTTTTTACTCCCTTAAAAAAATCCTAGGGCCACCTGCCGGGCTACTTAATGGGAGTGTGTATATACCTGTGTAGATGTATTTAAATTCATACATTCTTTCCTCTAAGAATTGAAATAAATACGTCATTGAATATATTATTGTAAGCGATGACCTACCGGTCCACGGTATTGGAGAAAATGAGACTTCAATGCATAAATAAGTCAAAATCCTTTTTCAGAATTTACAACGTCCATGGAGTTCAGAAATCAGAATAGCAAATACAAGGTCCCTACGGAGTTTCAGAGAAATTGGTTGAATCCACATTAACTATATCTGCAGCCCCGTTGAAAAAAAGGTTAAGTTGAATTTCGTCCAGAGAGAGTTGATTACATTGAGGGAAGCGAAATCGTTTCATTCTTGTAGTTTTGGGCTTAAAATAGAGCTGTAATATAAATAATACCTCCATTTCAAGACATTGCCTGACTTAGCCCCTTATCCCTTCAATACAATCAACTCATTTTGGAGAAAATTCACCGGGGCTGTAGATACTTTCGAAGGATTTTGCAACCCCTAATTTTGTGATACGTTGGTTTTAAATAAAGGAGTGAAAAGCCAAATAGAAAAAGCTACATTTAAAAAGAAATAGAATTTAGTACGTCTATGAATAGTTAACGGATTTGATATTTAGGTTAGGTGGAGCGAAGATGTACCAATCACTTGATAAATCCAGCAATGACTAGTCATCTCGTGAAATAAAGCATTACCTATTTTTTTCTGTACAATGGACACATGTGAATGTATACTTTAATCTTGAAAAATTTTCAGCCGTCTTCTGCACTTAAGAAATATAGGCTACTACACTAAACCACTAAAAAAAACCCTGAACCACTACAACCATTGAAAGGATCTGGGGTTCAGTACATGGTAGAGATACTGTTTCTTGTATAACGGTTGTACAGGGCGATGATTTGTCCCAGATCACCCTCAACCGCCAGATTTTATTGTTTTTTACTCACTTTATAGAAGCTGGGTAAGCACCAGGAGGGTCCAAGATCCCAAAGGATCCATCTCAGTCTGCTAGCAGATGAAATAAAAGGCTTGCCTGCAGCGGGATTTGAACCTTTGCAGGACCTTCGGCATTGCAACTCAGTGCTCTACCACTGAGCCACTCTGTTCCCTACAACAGTATAAACTACTTACAAAATTTTTTTTTAGCAATTTTAAAAAACGTTTAGATGTTGGAACTGACGGTTATAGAACAAGGCAACAACAAACTTTTTACTCTCTTTAATACAACACAGATATTTCGCCTCGCTAAAACAGATATCGTGAACTGCTTGGAGAACAACCAATCTTTCCCAAATATAGCTGCCACTATATCTGATATCTCAAACTTCGAATAGTTGCAATCAAGCATCCGCCAAAAATGATGTATTTAGGAATAAAAGTAAACAACAGGTTACAAGGTTACTCTAATTATTCCTCCATCCAACCGTAGGATAAAAATAATATCAAATTTCTAATGCAAAACCACATCCAAGTAAAATATTTCGGCCAATGAAGCAGTTGGTTATAAGATAAGTGTAAATTTTACTCAATTTTAATAGATGTTTATTATAAATATCGATATCTAAATTTTAAAAAACAGATCGATTATTTTTAAACACTTATAGTTTTAGTGAACAATGGTAAGGATACTAGTTTGCCAGACCACTTCATCTTTCTTTCTTAAGCGCTTACCTTTAAATCCTCCTAATCTTTATCAAAACCTTTCTGATCATCCAAAACCTTTATTTCAATCCCTATTTATTTTATTTTATTTATTTGAATCGCTAACTGCGGAAAATAATCTTGTCCTGGTCCAATTCTCTTTCTACAATGAACAAAATATGGAAGGCGTTATCAAGACAGTGCTATCTTGTAGACAAGGGTCCTTTCTATAGTAAACGATGTTTTCTGTATCTGTTTAAAGTTTTAAAAACTAAAATCTCAAAACTTGTATTAGTTGCCTTTCTGCATTTAGCGATTCATTTAAGAAGCTAACCGTTCTATATAATGATAGGAAACGTATGAAATCTAACATATGTGGCAAATTAATATTTCCTGATTTTTATATTTTTGGTTTCAAGATTTATGTTAATGGAGGAAAGGAAAAAATGTATTTTATACCTTATATTTATATCTTACGAATCTGAAACTAATTTCTTTAAACATATCCGAACTTGTTAAATTGTTCGCTTCACCGGTAGTACTTATAATCAAATATAAAGATACATTTTTTTTTCGGTTACAATGCCCACCTGTTCAATATTTAATATCACAATTATTGCTGTTTCAACCAAATTATTCACCATTACAATAATGAGACACGAATGAATATTCATTAACGAAGTTGTATCTAAATTAACTCCCCAACAATACCCGGGTTTCAGATACTGAAGAGTATCCAAATAAGCTACACAGTTTAGACGAAACGTACAAAGAAAAATGTATAAATGCAATCTTAATGTTTTTTTATGTTATGTATAATACAACACTAATATGGATTTTTATGACCTTGCGAAAAATAATTTTAAGAGTTATAATTAAAAAAACATTGTATCCATTATTACCTTCTTTGATCTATGATCATTAGAATTTTTGCATAAGGAAATCTTAAATAAATTACAAAATTCAACAAACAATATTCTTTTTTTTAATATAATGTTAAATTTTAATTGAAAAAATAATCTTACTAATATTATAAATGTGAAAGTTTGTATGTTTGTCTCTCTTTCAAGCAAAAACTACTGAACGGATTTGGATGAAACTTTACAGTAATATAGGTTATACATCAGAATAACACATAGGCTATAGCAAGCGCGGATTTAGGGGGGGGGCGCACGGGGGCACGTGCCCCCCTTCGACAGTTTTTTAGGTACTGTAGAGAATCCATTATAGTACATAATTAAGGGCAGATCACATGATCATATTTGTGAAAATAACAGAATGAACATGAATGAAACTATTTGTTTTGATATCCTACTAATCTTACTAATATTATAAATGTGAAAGTTTGTATGATTGTCTCTCTTTCACGCAAAAACTAATGGACGGATATGGATGAAAATTATTGAGTAAAATAGGTTATACATGATAGGCTACAGCAAGGGCAGATTTATGTGGGAGCAGGGGGGCATGTACCCCCCTCTTATAGTACATAATTAAAGGCAAATCAAGATCTTAGTATATTGAAATTTGCAGATAGGTTCTTTGTATAGTTTAAGAAAGAAGTTTGGATAATTCCACCCCAAGAGTTCCTTCTTTAATATAATAGGGGTTCAAAAGTTGTATAGAATCCGTCAGTTTTGAAGTTAGGCATCTGAAATTTTGGATGTACGAGTAACTTATATTTTTAAAAAATAATTAAATTATTTATTTCAAATGATCTTTCATATCTTCAAATCTGATCAATCAAATGATCTGAAACTTTTTGTGGCAGACCAAATTCCGCGGGCATAAGCTAGTAAATAATAAAAGTTAAAATATTAAAAATACTTCGAGTTAAAAATAATAATAAAAAATTATTATTTTATTTTTATTTGTTTGTTATGACCTATGTCACAACAGGGTCTTTCCTTTTACAATGTCTATATCGTACTTTATTATTTTATGCTAACGTTTATGTATATTTGTTTATTTATATAGAAAAAAATGGCCGACTATTAATGTTGAGATTATTGGGCATGGAAATAACTTTAACCGATGGCGCAATAAAAACCAAAGCACTAACTAACTAAAATCATATGCCATTTAAGAAACGAATAATTTTATTCTGTAAGAATGGGTAGTAACATTGTTAATGTTTAAAATATTCTTTTATACTGATTAACATTCAACAAAATATTTTTAGTAGATTATCTTTTTAAAAATCATTTCGAGATTTGGGGCTCTACGAAACCATCCAATTCATCTCGTATCCAATCCTTACAATCCAAAATTCTTCGTAAAATCCTCAATGCTCCTTATTATGTCACAAACAAATTCATCCATCATGAACTTAATATCCCATATGCTGCTGATTTGGTCCAAACTAGATACCTATCCTTTCATGACAAGCTCCATACACACTTAAATCCGCAAGACTCTCAACTTGCTTCCCATATTATTTCTGATAACCCTCCGAGGCGTCTGAAACTTAGACGGATCTAGGAGGGGCATGGCATGGCACACACACGTTGATAGTTTGTGTACTGTGGAGAATCAATAACAGTACATACTTATAAGCAAATTATGCGATGATAGTTGTTAAAATAACAGAAATAACATGAGTGAAACTATTGTTTAGATATTTTAATAAGCCTTTCTATAAATACTACTAGTTTATTTCTAAGTTATTGTTGATTTTTTGCCTCGAGACCTTCTACTATACAACTTTATTGGAGTGCTACCGATGGGTAGTTTCTCCACAAGTGTTTTTTGTTTTCATGTCATTTGTTCATATTAGCAAATTTACTTGATGTAATATTATTACAGTTGTAAATATCAATAAATTCATCTAAAAAAAAAATTAAAAAAATCATTTCAATATATTGTAAGGTATTTTTTCCCACAGTGTGTGAAAAAAAAAACTGGAAAAAAATCATAATTCAGGTTTAAATAAAAATTGATGAATATTAGCTTTTATTTATATAATTATTTGTTTATACAAGACATGTAATGTTGACTGGTAAAGTACCCGACTTTAACTATATTGTATTAGTAAGTTGGGGATATGAGATAAACTTCAACCCTCCCTCTTGTAAAATCCAACTTCTTAGTATTCTTGCACTCTTCTAGGAATTTAACGATATACTTGTATAGAAAGTGTAAGCTTCTAACCTAATACCGATGTAAACGGCCTAAATGTGAATTATACAAATCGAACGTATGTAGTGTACAAGTGACTATTTACTGGGCAACAACACAAATCAATAAATTTTAAAAAGAAAGTGAAATATTACGTTATATTCATTAACCTTTACGATTGTCCTTTGATAGATGAAATGTACCCGAGAATTTTCAAAAATATTATCTGTGCACAAAAATTTTATCACATACCTGCAAAAAATGGGCACTCTACAAAATAAGTAAATGTGACATTAAAATTCATCTCAATATTCTTACTTTAAAAGCAATGAATTGAAGTTATTTTGAAAATCCAGAAAGAGATTTTCTTAATTGACTGAAAGAAAGTTATTTTTAAAATTCTAAAAAAACAGATTTTCTGAATGGACTGAAAGAACGTTATTTGAAAATCCTGAAAAAAAAATATTCTTAATGGACTGAAAGAAACTTTTTTGAAAATCAAAACAAAGGGATTTCCTTAATGGCTCTACAATATATTATTATTTCGACCTATTGTCGATCCAAATGCAAATTATCGAAATTGAAATTCGTATCAAACGTGTTTTACGTACCTATGGGATCTAGGATCCTCCTGCGGCTCACACGGCCTCTACAAAGTGGGTACCCAAAATAAGGGGGAGGATTTGGTGGTTGAGTGTGATCTAGGACAAATCTCCTCTCTGCAATCTCCAGCATGTATGAACACCAGATTCTTCATGCGTTGTAGTGGTAAAGTTTTATAGGTGAATCTTTATGAATTTTATATCAACTACAAATTCAAAAGCAATCGCTACAGATCAAAATCAAAAATGTTTTTTTTAATTTGATACTTCACATTAGTATCGACGATATGCAAGTTTTTGATCTTCAGTACTCTACAATACAGGCTTACCCAAATAGATACTTATCGATACCTTTCATCTTCTCGATAGCTTCATCCTTGACAGCCTTGGCTTCCTGCGCAGCATCCTTGGCCTTCTGCTTCGCACCATCGATGGCACCCTGGACCATGGGAGCACTGCTGGCGCACCCCATCGCTCGACTGGCTCCCTCCCCTGTCTGTGCCCGGCCCTCTCCCCACCATTCCTCCACTTCTTGCGCCGGCGGGTCTTCGAGGCACCCCGAGTCGATTAAAAGCAGATAAAAAAAATAAACATAAAGGCAACTTTAAAACAATTAAAATGAACCACAGTAACTAGCTCATGTGTCCATTCATGTAAAGAAATTCAGACTGTGTAACTTGGTATTTTCCATTTTAATAATTATGGAAAAGGAAAGACTCAAAACACTTGTTAATACGTTAGTGGAAAAATTCCATCCAAAAAGGCTTAAGTGTCCATTTTAATATTGTTTTTATCAGCGTATTAAGGAAACTAGAACCACCATTAATTTATTTTTTTCTTGTACGATTCTATCATTGTGCTACTTGCTGCAGAACTTTTAATCTGGAAAAGGTTGCTTTATATATATATATATAATGTAAATTTTTAAATATAAATTTATATAATTTTTAAAATAGATCCAGTAGTAATTTTTGTAACATTTAAAACAGAATATTATATGGTTTATTTAACTTTTTGATTTTTGTGAATATCTTTTGCAGATATTTATATCTTGATTTTAATTATACTTGTTACTTTTTTTTACTCATTATTTTATTTCTTATTATTATTTTACTATAATTATTACTTTATTTTATTCTATTTCGATAAAACAAGCCTTTCAGAAGTTATAGGTTATAGAAGAACTTAAGATTTTCATATAAACAGCTTTATCTGACTGGTAGGCTCTTTCTTTTAAATTTCAATATTATAAGGATTCGAAAAATTTATATGGAACTTTTTTAAAGACATTTTTTCTATAAATGCCTATAAGCAGTATAAAGAATTACATGGGATTATGTTTGGCTTGGGCAATATTTATTAAAATATTTTTTGTATAGAATCATCTGTTGCAAATATGGCATTTTCATTACAGTTTTATCATTTTCAGCTAAGAAATATATTGTGTAATTTATTGCAAAAATAATCATTGCGCACATTATTAAAATTATTATAACAAGCGTGTTACCTCGTCGGACAAACCAACGTTATTTTCTTTATTAAAACACTTTAGGATATAAAATTACAACTTCACATCTTAAATTATAATTAATATGTTTCTTTAATAACCTATGCATATGTCTCTTATTATCATACACTATTTATTTTGATTATGTGGTGAGGTAGGTAATCGCGGGTGTTATTGCGCTACTTAGTAGCATCGCTACAAATGCTTAAAATATAACTTAGCTACTTATTACATATAATGGATTAATATACAAATCTCTATAATCTTTGACTAGCTTTTTAAAATAATGTTATCAAATAACATTAATATTTTATGGAGAATGGAGATAGTTGGGGGGTGCAGTCAAAAAAACACCAAATAAGTCGACTTATTTTAATTTGTGCCGACGCTTCCTTACTAACATCAATATTTTATTATAATTTATTTAATTTTTATATGATATAATTTTTTTAATTATTTTATTTGAAAAGAAAAGATATGGCCAGGACCGGGACTCGAACCCGGGACCTTCATCTATCCGTGGTTACGCCTCAACCATCTCGGCCAGCCTGGCTTGGCTTTAATATTTTATGTTTCATAATAGGATAAAACTTATAATTTTGTTTTTCTATGGGTTTCCTCAGATTGAGGTTTCCTTAATCAAAAAAGTTCCTTCCATTTTGTTCTATCCTGTATATCTTCCTCCCTCAGACCATGACCGCGCATACTTTCTCCAATTCCTTCTAACCATCTTTTCCGTGGTCTTCCTCGCCGTTTTCTCCCTACTGCACTCCAATTGAAAATTAAATTGGGCAATCTTTCTTCCTTCATTCTTCTGAGATGGCCATACCATTCAAATATTTTTTCTATATATTCTGGAGGACGTCTTGTTGAGTTTGCATTTGTTCCTTTATTTCGGCATTAGTTCTTCTTTCTAATTTGGATACCCTAGCAGCTCTCCTCCAACAATCCATCTCGGTAGCAAGTAGCTTTTTTCCTAGAGCAGTTTGTATCGCCCATGTCTCTGCTCCACATAATAATATGCTTTCAATTATGGACTATATATGAGCTTCTTGTTATCTTTTATCACATTATTGCTCCAAAGGACCGATATTATAATAATACTTAATTAAATACTTATGTATCGACTTTTTTTTTTACAATAAAGAAAGATCATGTCTCTAAGATATCCCCACTGCAGTTGCGCAAATGTGCTCACTGGTTTTCTGACTGCCTTTTGCATGTTATCTTCTGAAGTAGTGTCTGTCTATTAAGTGAAATCTAATCTGTCAGGAGTATTCTCCTTAAGTTGTTTAAGATTGGTCATGTTTGCTTATAAATATATAATGTTGTTGTGTAATGATTTGTCAATGATCGAATTGCAGTTATCTTCTACTTTGCTTTAATCTAAATATTGTAGTTCCACATGAATTTTAGATTTTATAGATGCTTACCATTGGCGTTTAATGCCAGTGACAAAGCTGGGAAAGGGGGCTAGGGCTTCCCGGATCCCTGTTTTGCCCTCATTCCTGGGGAAGACGCTCAGTTCGGGGACCCCAGGCAAATTGTAAATAGGGTATGAATGTGTAGATTTTATTTTTTTATTATTATTATTTTTTTTTTTTTTTTTTACTTTATTTTATTATCATTTTCGCATTAATTTCTTTTTGTTTCGCATATATATATTTATTTATTTTATTTTGTTCATATTCACTTATTGCCCACAAGTGGCAGATTGTAATGTTTCAATAAAGTGTTTAAATAAAAAAAATAAAAAAAGATGCTTACCATCCATAAAATCTGGTAAGTTACTTTATTAGCATATTTGAGTTGATACTTTATTAGCCTTCTTGGAGTTGATATAATAAACAATGCACATATGTTATAATAAGGAATGTGAGGTTACACTGTTTTATTAAAAGCAGTTTTTTTTTTGTTGTGATTTTATTTTCCAAAATAAAATAAAACATGAGACAGTCAAAGACATTGCTACAAGGAATCGTCAAGTCGAAGTCCAAATTATGTATTATGTATTAATGATGTAGACTTGGGAACAGAATGGAATTTTTTAGTGACAACTGAACAAGACAAATCACAGTGCAAGGTAAAGTGAGCTCATAAAAGGTATATAGCGGAGACTGAAGCGACTAAGTTTTCAATTTACAAGTTACTGAAGTATAATGTGATTTATATGAACTACAGGTTCTTTTTAAAATATTAAATAAATAATTGAATAGATATTTTTTTATTTAAAAATGATGGACTTATGCCAATTTTGTCTATTAATTTATATATCTCCTGAAGTAACCCGCCCATACTCCTTAATTATCATATTAAATAAATGTCTTCATATACCGAAAGAAAATTTATTAATTGAATAGTTATGTTTACGTAAGCAAGCATTTTAACATGATCAAATTCCTGTTTAAGGCTTCGAGGTGAAAGTGATGTTTTATAAACTTTTCTCCTTAAAAAACATAAGGAAAAATTATCGATAAAACTATCTGCGAACGAACAAAATTGTGGTTTGGAAGTTGATAATGGCAATAAACGAACTGTTTTTAAAAATAGCTTTGACATTGTAACGCTGCCAATCAGTTGGAGGTGTAATAGTAAATCTGTCTTTAACTTCCATTAAGGTTGCATTAGTTGTTCTAAAATTGAAATGGATTACTTCTCAATTTAGCCAATCGTTGAAATGTCCTGTGTTAGCGAGGAGTCTCTCTTTGGAAGAATGGAACGTCGAACATGTCAACTTACCTGTGTGTGAGAATCAGTTTAAGTTTTGGTTCGTGAATACTATAATAAATAATGCTCAGTTCATACCACAAAATGGTAGTAAAATCTTTTATCTGAATCAGTTCGTTGTTTATTATTTAGAATCGTGAGGAACGACATATTGGACGCATATCAATTATAGCACATAAGTAACAGTCTTGCATCTTTAACTGTTATATACTGTAAGTAACCTATTATAAATCTTACCTTATACCAAATGCATTACGCATCAAATTTTAATAAGACATGCATAATGCTAAAAGTAATTTAATGTATTGTACATCAAAATAAATCTGCTGCTCAGGGTCACTCTTAGAAGTGACATATGTATTTTTTCCCAAACACATACATATGTTAATTGTAGTCGGTTTAACTTGGCCATTGTCTGCAAGAAGGCTGGTTTATGTAGTGTAAATACTTGGGGTCTATGGTAATTGAAAAAAAAACGAAATTAAAGTCCTGAAAAGCTTGTTATTTTTCGATATTACTTAGTTTATTTTTTTTGTACCAAAACTTAACGATTAGAAGTGAACTATTGCTACTGACTTTAAATAATGAGCAATGTCTTTGGGTATTCGGAAATAAGATAGTGCATAGAGATATTCGGTTTGAATAAAGTAGAGTTCACTGGAGAAAATAGCAGGTTACACAGCATGGAATTGTGTAACATGCACACGGTTAATAAAATTAATAAGTTGTTATGAGTGATAGCATCGCAAAGATTAAGATCTACTTCTGAAGTTGTTGGGCTTAGAAGCGAACGAAATTCGAAAAAAAAAGTCGATTAGCGACAAGCGATTGGTAAACGTCCGAGAGCTAGACCGAGGCTTAAGTGGAATTTATAAAGAAAAGAGTATATAAATATAGCATAAATGCCTTTCTTAAAGTGTATTCTATTATATAGCTCTTGTTGATCACACAAGATCATAATGTTTAAATAACTCATGATAAATCATCGGAAAAATTGCTATGTGTATGCGAGCCTTTGTGAGTGTGCCTTTATCTGATTATTCCCGTTCAAACGGTGAAATGACAAACCATCGATGATCTATAGTTAAAAATCTATGAAAAAATCAATAACATAAATATTTGTCATTTTTTTGTTGAAGGTTATAAGCAGAATAAAATTTGATGGAAGGGAAACAGCCAGTGGGTAGGATGTATTAAGCAATAAGAGAGTAAGCAGGAGCATAAATCTCCAGATAGCAAAGAGTCTTACAATAGCTCATAGCTCTCAAAATATCTAAATTCAAAGATTTTGTACATTACCAAAAACTCCATAAATGCAAAACCCCCATAAAATATTTTAAAAACTGAATCTGAGAGATCTGATGCTATCGACATTCAAAAGTGTAGTCAAGTTTTTTTTATTTTATAAGAATTAATTATAAACTCTGTCCATTTTCTATGACATGTCATGAAGTTATTTTATCAAACATTCACTGTCCTCGTTAGTAAGAAAAATCATAGGAAGTGCCTTCTTGACAGATAGTCTGGCAAGCAGAAAAAGATATATGAGTTGTGCTTCTTGGAATTTTTTAGAGCTCTCTCTGTCATTTATTTGATGTTGTTTTTTTAACCAAATGGATAACAACAAAATCTGCACCAATCGTAATTTCGACTTAATGAAATTAATAATAAGGGAGATATATGCAATAGGAGGTTATTCAGAATAGTACTAAATTAACTCAAATGATTAGTATATTTAGGCAAGATAGACAACTGGAGGTTTTTGAAGTAAGGTAGCTGCTTAAGGGAGATGTATCTGTAGCCCAGTTAGCATAAAAATTCAAAAACAATGACTGATTGAAATGAAGAGAAGAAAGATATGAAGAACAAAGAAACAAATAAATTTCAGTTACAATTTGACCTCCTTCTTCTTATTATTTTTATTTTTTCATACCTTCCTTTAAATCAAATAACTTATTTTGTAAGTACTAATATTCAGCTGGCAATCCGTAAGAGTGGGGAAAAGTGGTTGAGCAGGCTAAGGACTAGCATATGTTGAGCCAATGGTGTGGTGTTATCATACACCTAAAAACCTTTATTTTTTTTTTATAGGTTGTAGTTCTCAATTGAAAAGTTGAACCGAGAAGCTGGTGTTCCTTCACAACCATGAAAAAGCAATAACAGGAGCCTGGTAAATAATGATGATATAGTATCACGGGATTATCCACTTCTCATAGAAACAGCATCATTCTTTTACTTTTTTGAAGCATTAAACTGAAATGCCTGGTTATGAAGAAGATTCTAAAACTCTATCTCAATGGGAATATGCTTTAGCTGGTGGGGCTTCTGGAGCAATGACACGTTTTCTATGTCAACCATTCGATGTCTTAAAAATCAGGTTTCAGGTATTTGTATTGAAAAATGTTAAATTGATCAAATGTTTAGCTATTGTGCTGAGTTATTTATAAGTTTTTAAAATATTCTCATGTTTATGTATATACACACACACACAGGCATATTATTCATCCTTTCACATATTAGGAAAACTTAAGTTGTGAAAGTATGATTTCTTGACAAAACTATAATCATTGTAATGGTCATCCTTAGACATACTCTAGGTAAATACTCAACTAAGCAATACATAAAAATTTCAAAAAATTACATTCCATATTTATAAATTGAATGGAGCTATCTGGGATCAGCAATTAATTTATTTTAACATCAAAATTACTGATTTTATGTCCCCTCTGAATGAATTTTTACTCCCTTTAAAAAGTCCTAAGACCATCTGCCACTACTCTACAAGTAATCCTCGACACACATATACAAGTAATATACAATTTATGGTAAATATAATTTAACTAACACTAGTTGTAACAGTTCTATGAGAATTTTTTTTTTACATTTTATTTCAAATATATAAACCTCTTTATTATATTATTTTCATTAAAAAATTAAAAACTGACTCCATTTTTAATAACCTTTTCAGCTGCAAGTTGAGCCAATCAGTAAAAGTTCACTTTCTTCAAAATATAATGCTGTTTACCAGGCTTTGAAAACAATTTTAATTGAAGAAGGCATTGTTGGGCTTTGGAAAGGGCACAATGCTGGGCAGCTATTATCAATAACCTATGGGCTCGTTCAGGTATTTCTTTTTTTTTTATGGGACATTTTTTAATTTAATGCTATATTTAGAAATTTTTAATCCATTGGTTACATCTTTGAAACAAAAAATATATTTATACATATTATAAAACTTATTTAAAGAATTAGGTCATTTTTAAATTAGTTAGAAAAAAGGATGACATATTTAATTTTTTGGTTATGTTTTGACATTGTGACTAGAATAAACAGGTGATTGTTCTATCTAACTAATATTGTATAGTCTTGTGTTGGTTAGGTCGATTATCGCCCTGCTTAACAAACTATAACTATCTTCAATCCTCTCACATTTGGATTTGTTACTTTTCTCATATAGTTGATTTCCTCAGTGAAGATCTTGTGAATCTACGTGTTTTCAATTCTTGTCATACGTCCTGCCTATCATAGCCACCCACACAGATGTTATATAGTTCCTAGTTACTTTTCTATAAACTACTTTTATATGTCCAAAGACCTTCTATAGGATTGTCCTCTCAAATATGACTTTTTCATCAGCCCCGGCCTCTGAGTCATACATTAGCACAAGCCAAACAACTGAACATCACTTTTGTCTTCTTTGAGAGGAAATTTTGAACTGGTTTTGATCTAATTTGAAATCCAGTTATTATTTTGATCTGGACTCCAAACTGACAAAACTTTAAAAGTAATCAAGCCTAAACGTGCCAGCTTTGTAGCTCCTACATGTACATATATCCATAGTTTTCTGTGCATAGATACTTCAGCCAATTGTCATGACTGCATCTTTAATGCAAGGAAGCTTCATTCAGTGAATTTTTAAATATCTGTGTAATTTTGAGGGCTGCTGCTTAGAATTTGCGCTAGTTAGGTGAACAGTGTCTCATCAACCTGGGTTGCTAAGTTCCTTATGGCTTTTTCTTCTGCGAGCTTGATGAAAAATTCGCTGATTAGGTCACATTGTCTCATTTCTGGACCTCCTGTCCGGGCAGAACTCAAAGATTTAATTTTTAATTTTTATGGAAAACTTTTATCTCTTCATTTTTTTGTGACTGAGCTTGATCAATTAATTCATCTATTTTAGAATTTGATACATTTAATTTAGATCTGCAATGTAGATTTGTTTTACACAATGTAGAATCCATAAAGTCCATAAAGAGGTGGTGCTCAATTGTGCACTCCTTGTATTTCTCCGTTTTAGCTTAAGCGAAAAAAACTGTACTTAAACAATAATGCCTGCCATATACACCTCTTTGCTGCATAGCCACATTACTGTATTACTCCACTAAAAAGGCATCTGCTACTCCTAGCATAAGTCATGAAAATAACTAATGTTAAGTTTCATCTGAAATGGTTCATCACTTTAGGATAATGAGGAAGATTAACTTACATTATGATAAATTGAGAGAGATTATTTGACAGGTATTATTCGGCCAAAAGTTTAACACTCACTCTTAAATAGCCCCAAACTTTTTATATTCTTGAAAACTATTACTTAATTGACTATAGAAAATACTTGAATTTAATTAATTTCTTATTCTTTCGATCATCATTGTCCAGAATCATTTTTTTTTTAATTATAAAAATATATTTTTAATAGTAATATTAACAAGCATGTGTTTTTATTTATTTCAGTTTCAAACTTTCGAATGGTTAACAAAATCTTCTACATTCATCAATTATGATCCTACATCTTCAAATGTGCATTTTATCTGTGGGTCATTATCAGGAGTGGCAGCAACAATGGTATCTTTTCCATTTGATGTTGCAAAGACACGATTTATAGCACAAGGCAATGACAGAGTAATATATATTATAAATGTTATATTTTTGAATTAAAGTGAAATCAAATTGTTAGATATTTAATCATATTTTAGTAATTAAAGGGGTAGAATGATGAATAGAATAAAAAATAAATCATTTTTAGTTAAATAACTGTTTTTGTTTTTGTTTACAGTTATACAATTCAATGTTCCATGCATTTAAAACCATGGTGAAAAATGAAGGAATAGTTTCTTTATTCAGAGGTCTGACACCAGGAATGCTCCTTGTTGCACCACAGACAGGTGCTATGTTCACGGTTCACAACATAATAAAGAAATTGTTCAGAGATGCTAGTAGGTATTAATATTTCTATGACTATGCCTTTACCACAAATTACAGAAACATCATACATCAAATCCAATTTTCCAATGAGTTTTTTATTGTACTATTTGCCTGGTTACTCAGTTGAAAGAGTGCTGCGCTAGAGATGCGGAAGACCAGGATTCGAATCTCAGCCAGGGAAAATCTTTTCTCTCCAAAATAAAAATATTTAAATAATCGCCATCAAATAAAAATAAAAATTATTTATAATATTTTATCCATTGGCATTTAGTATGTACAGTACATACTGATTTCATTAACATAGTAGTTCTGGCAGCTATAATATACAGTGAGTTTATCAGCCAGCAAAATATGCCTGAACTTTTCCGTTGTTATTTGTAGTAGTGGGTATTAAGTTACGTTTACCAAAAGTTTTCATTTTTTTTGGAAGTTAACAATATTATTTCTGTTTTTGTTTTTTTGATCACTACTAGAAAACTATGAATGGAACATGTTATTATTACACCTAAGCAATACAAACAATTATTTTTTAAAATTGTTTTCATATTGCTTAATTAACTGTCAGAATTGTTTCTTAAATAAAAAAATACTAAAAAGATGTAATATTTTCAATGAAACAAAAAGGTAAATGAATTTTATTCAATGATATTTTCCCTTCTTTAGCTATATAAAACTATATCAAATACATAATAGTCTTTATAGAGATGAATAAGCTCAGCATTTTTTCTCGATCTCCATACACTGTTGTCACACAGAGGCCTAAAAATCCTGCTTTCTTCATTGCCTAGCACTTAAACAAAACTGTGATAACAGACCTGATTAGAACTTTATATATTCGTATCTTTGTTATCCTGGAGAGCGACTTGCTTCTTAGATGTCCGACACAGGCTGTTTATCATTGTTTGAGTTCAGTTGTGTTCCAAGCTAAATAAATTCCACTACACAATCAAAGTAGGAAACTCCTGTTATTAATATACTTTGTTTTTTTCTCATTTACTTATAATCCAACTTTAGTAGCCACTGTTTGAAGATTTATTAAGACATTCTTCATGCTCAAAAAAAATGTTTCCTATAATATATTGATCATTGAGCAATCTATTATAAAGCATAGACTAAGATTTGGCATGATTTTTTGATAACCGTTCCTCCTACCTGGATTCCCAACTTTCTGATGGTATGTTCCAAAGGAATGTTGAAGAGCAAGCTAAAAATCACCTTTCCTTGGCCCCTGTGGTCATAGAAAAACTCGGATATGGTTCGGGACCCACTCACTAAGCACTGACAAGGTGAACTAACTTTTCTCACACTGTTATAAGAGGTAAAACAATGTTCAATCTAGTTTAATAAAATGATTAACTTAAGTTGTAACTTGTGGAAGAAGGGTATTTAGTTGTAATTTGAAAACCTTTGCCAGTTCGTATATTCCCTCCTTTCAGCTACAGCTACATTTCCTTAA
Organism: Arma custos; assembly: GCA_037127475.1. NCBI lineage: Eukaryota > Metazoa > Arthropoda > Insecta > Hemiptera > Pentatomidae > Arma > Arma custos. The sequence goes on along the minus strand of CM073760.1, from coordinate 85,123,022 downwards.
TTTTTTTTTTTAAATATACTGTTAAGGTATTCAGATTATTATTCTATGCATCAACCATCATTTAAATTGTAATATTGATAATTTCAGATTTGATGCCTAACAATGTGCCAACGTTAGGGCAAAACTTATTTATTGGTTCAATGGCTGGATTGATATCCAAGACTTTAGTGTATCCATTGGATTTATCCAGGAAACGTCTACAACTGCAAGGCTTTGAAGGCAGAAAAGGTTTTGGAATTGTAAGATAACTAATTTCTTTTGCCACTAGTTTTTTATATAATAAGTAATTCAAGAAGTCCTAGATGGTGTAGTATCAGGGATCAGTGTTAGCTGAGGTAGCTGATGACAAATCAGTCTTCATTCAACATATGTGTGGGTGTGAAATTAACTTATAATCTGAAGTATAGATGGATAATAATAGTAAAAAAGATAAAAATTAAATAGGTCAAAAACTGACATTTTACCTCTTATTAATTAATAATGAAATAGTTGTATTATTTTATATTCGATAAATAATTGATAGAATCATATTCCATTAATAGGAATATTAATCTTCAGAAAACATTTTTAATTTAATCTGATCAATGTTTCAGAATTTTAACTGTCGAGGAATGGTACATTGTATACTACTCACTACAAAACATGAAGGCATCAGAGGACTTTACAAAGGACTTTTACCTAGTATTCTTAAAGCTGGTATAACAACTGCCTGCCATTTTACGGGATATGACATTGTTTGTCGTTTTTTTCTGCGTTTCCACAAACATGTGTGATCAAATAAAGCTCTTTATTCATTTACTTGTTCCTCGGTTAAGCCATATGAAATTTGCTCTAAGCAATTTAAAATAAACACCTATGAAAGTGTGTTTTACTTCATTTTTCCAGGATTAATAGAATGTATAATAGAATATAGTACAAATCATTAAATTTAACATTTTAAACATAATTAAAGAATGATTATGATTCAATGTGATAAAACGAATTTCTGTTAAAATTTTATCATTAGAATTTTATTATTAATATTCTGTTTTTTAATCCCCTCAGACATAAGTATTCTTTAGAACCGTTGCCTATTCAAATGCACCAATTTTAATAACTTTCTGCAAGCTACAAACTTGGTAATTTTTATGAGAACTTTAAACTGTTGATTTTTATTCCATAAATAATGGTCTAATGTTTCCCAAATAAAAGCAAATATAGCACATAAATTGAATAATGCTATGGAACGTTCATTAACCAAGACTGGCACGTATGTGGTAGCTATAAGATCTAAGATATTGAATAATCTTTTTTCAATTATTTTAATCAACATATTATTTGTTATCAATGTGTGGTTCTTACTAAATGGTAGTAATTTGAATTTTATCACACTGTTTTCTAAAAATTACCTTTTTTACTTGAAAAATATTAGAAAATGTTTGTCATTTATATTCTGTGTCAAATATTACATTGTGTATGTAATTAAAAAAAATTAGGCTATATAGAGTAGATAAAATAACTGTTCTAGAAAGAAAATAATTATAAATCAAAAATACTGAAATCTACAATGGTTACATCTCCTTACACACAATATGACAAACACACTTTTGCAAAGTACACAATTCAAAATTAATAGAAAAATTGTAAATGATCAATGGTTTATTTTGAATCACACAACAACATGAACATTCCTAAATTTAAATTAAATATTCACGACAAAGACACCACATTTCACCCTTCTTCTTCATCTCACTAGTTATTCTGATTCTTGCTGATTAGCCATGGAATAGGTGTAAAGCAAGGAGCCGGCTTGAGCTTCCTACTATTCATTGCATACGGATAAAGTTTAATGTCATATAAACATGTCATGGACAATGCAAATAATTGTATAGAGGTGGAGCACAAAAACAATTCTAACATACGAGGGGTGATCAAAAAGTTCCAGGACTGATTTTTTATTAATTTATTTAAAAAATCTACAGGCTATTGGACGTCGTCCCCTTCAAAGTACTCTCCTTGGGAAGCTATACATTTTTCCCAACGATGTTTCCACTGTGTGAAGGACTTTGAGAAATCATCTTGTGAAATGGTGTGTAGCTGCTCCAGCGATTTTTTTTTAATGTCATCTACGGACTCAAATCTCTTTCCCTTCATGGGTCTCTTAAGTGTTGGAAACAAGAAAAAGTCTGCAGGGGCAAGGTCAGGTAAATATGGAGGCTGGGGAATGACCGTCATTCCATTTTTGGTGCAGTAGTCGCGAATGAGCAGTGCGGAATGAACAGGTGCATTGTCATGATGCAGCACCCACTCACCGCTCCGCCACAACTCTGGTCTCTTCCTCCTTATTGCCTCGCGCAAATTTCTCAGGGTTTGAAGATAACGAAAGCGGTTAATGGTCTCACCTCATGGAAGAAATTCATGGTAAACAACACCCTTCCAGTCGAAAAAAACAGTAAGCATGACCTTGACGTTTGATTTGACCGACGTGCTTTTTTGGGGGTTGGGGAGGATTTTGTCTTCCATTGTGATGACTGGACCTTCGTTTCCACGTCGTAGCCATAAACCCACGTTTCATCTCCAGTAATGACTTGTTTTAAGAAGTTTTCATTGGCATTTGCCATTTCAAGAAGTTCCTGACAAACTTGAACTCTGTATTCTTTCTGCTGCTCAGTCAACAGTCTCGGAACAAACTTTGCAGCCACCCTTCTCATCTGCAAATTTTCTGTTAAAATCTGTTGACACGAACCAAATGAAATGTTCAATTCTTCAGCCATCTCACGAATGGTTAGTCGACGATTAGAACGCACGAGACTGTTCAATCTTGCAACATGATCGTCGTCAGTCGAAGTTGATGGGCGCCCTGAACGAGAATCATCTTCACACGATGTCCGGCCTTCCTTGAACCTTTTGTACCACTCATGACACCTTGACCGACTCAGACATTCATCACCGAAAGCAACTTGCAACATTTGAAAAGTTTCAGTAAACATTTTACCCAACTTCACACAAAACATTACGCAAACGCATTGCTCTTCCTTTACATTCATTTCACAATATCGCCGAACACAAAAAACTTTTTTTTACGAAAACAGCAGTAACTTTGCAATGAAGAAGGTTATCAACAAACTGAATAAACAGCTGAGCTCAGGAAGAGTCACGCTAAACAATGCTGCCAACCGCACTGCTCTATGACACTCCATTGCCGCGCAATCTCAACAGTCCTGGAACTTTTTGATCACCCCTCGTAAGAGATGGACTTTGCAGATGATATTGTTCTCATACTAGACTCAAAAGAAAATCAACAGCAAGCAGTGATTAAAAGGGAGGCGGAGCTAGAGAAAAAAGGTATGGTTCTTTGACAGAGAAAAGAGTACATTACAAACAAGAGGAAGTTGAAATTCATTGCAAGAGAGAGATACTAGAAATGGTGATTGGCTACCCCTTTTTGGTAAAGTAATAAGTAAGAATGGGATGGTCAACCAGGAGATCTCTTTACAATTAAGAAGGCCAATGATTTTTCCTCCAGTCTTTATAATACAATCATTAGGAAAAGGTAGATAGAGAAGAATAGTAGAATGCATATTTTTACAGCTATAGACTTACCTACCTACCCGTATGTACAGCAGTGAAAGCTGAGTCCCATTAGACAAACACAGAGTAGCAGAGTTACAGCAGGTGACTTTGATATATATTCAAAGAATAATTGGCCAATCAAGGAGAGGCCGCATCAGAAACCAAAAGAGATGACCTAAATTTTTCTGCTTAAAATATATCCTTATTTATTTAAAGAATATTCTGATATTCTTTTATAATATAAAAGGATAAAGAAAATCATTCTTTCTGTTATGTAAAAAAGCTCATAGTGACAATCTAGTGATGTCATCATCTTCAATATCATCATCATATTTTATTTTATATATGAATAGTTAGAATGTAAAATAATAATAATGGGAATAAATAGATAAAGACTTGAAAAAAATGTTTTTTTCCTGCCTGCACTATATTGAAAAAATAATAATACAACCTGAACTTGACTGAACATTAGTGTAGTACAATTTTAATAATGAGTAGTACAACCAAATTAAGAGTTGTATTGTAAAATGGAGGTTGCTCTGCCATTAGGCAGACAGAGAGTGCCCTCCTAGTGAAAAGTAATTTTTATTTTTATTTTTTCAGAACTCCTTAATATTTAAATTCATAAAAAACATGTTGAAGATAGGGTACAACAGGAGAAATGTGGGTCAAAACATCCAGTTCTAATATATATTTACACTATTTAAGGAATCTTTTTTTACCTCCAATTGATCATTTTCTTCTCCTTATTTATAAAAAAAAAACAAAAAAAAAGTGTACCTCTACAACCCATGAACTGTCTGGGGTTCAGCATATGGTAGGGACTGTAATGTTTCAAGGACAATGGTTGTTAAGCCTGTTCTAGATTACGCTCAACCACTTGACTTATTAGATCACTTAGTAGAGGCTGGGTGTGCCCCAGGAGGGTCCTAGATCCTATATGACCCATCTCCGGCTGCTAACAGACTAAATAAAAGTCTTGGTGCCCTACCACTGTGCCACTCTGCTCCCTCCTTATTTAAACAGCCAACTTATATATATCTATACATATTATAAAACAAAGTTCTCAGCCACGTTTGTTCGCAGTAAACTCAATAATTACTGCACGGATTTTCATGCAGTTTTCACCAATAGATTCACCAGGAAGGTATAGGTATATAATTTGTCGAGGTTTTGTGTAAATGGGTTGAAATATTGATGGATAAAATAATTTTTTTTTTTTTTTAGCCCTTTTATGATTTCTTAGTGAATTATTTTTCCTTTGATTTTCCACATGAAATTTTATTACATATCCTAACAATTTAATTGGGTACTGGTTGAGTAAAGTAATTTAAATAATTCTGATTAGATTTTTATATATGTTGGCCATTAAATTTATCTTAATTTAATTTTCTTCAATCAAATTTTAAAATGTTAAAACAGCAATGACGTTAAATTTAAGAAATATATTTTTAAAATCAGATTGAATTAAAAAAATTAACATAACTAGTAATAAGCTCTTAATAAGAACTTTATAGATTAATTTCTTTCACTTTTAATTAATATTTTAAAAAAGAAATTTAGGAAGAAATGAATATTCTAAAAAGACCTAAATTATATAATGATTTGGAAATAAACTTTATTTCAATTAGAAATGAAATTGAAAGATATAAGGCAGAGCACTCTATTGGAGATGCTTAAAGTCTTATCAGTCAGAGGGGAGTTGTCATCAAAGGCTATGCTGTCTGTGAATCCCAGTTTAGAATACCGGTAAAGGTGGCAGAGTAAACAGTGGCATTATTTAAAACAAAAGGTATAAATAATTATTTGGATCCCATTAGTTTATTTCTGAAATTTTGTAATATCAGATGTTGTTTTGTGTAAGAATTTATGTTTACTAAGGAAATAGAAAAACACAATATGTAAATTTATTTACTTCGCAATCATATTCCCAACACTTGACATATAGTGTAATATTTTCTTTGAAGAAAGGCTGATTTATTGAGACAGCCATATAAATCATTGACTTTAAGGCAATCTGTTTTGCTTAACATTCTTCTCTGACCCAACTTTGCTCCAGTATGTTTTGCAGTAATTGTCGGTTTTCCTTTCCCTTTGCTGAAACATATATGATTTTGAATTTAGTCATTTCAGGTTATTAATTTAACTGAAAAGATTGAATCAATTTACCTGAAAAAATTTCTTCCATAATGCATGATGCTGTCATAGTCATATTCAAACTTGTATGTTGTATTTTTCAAGCTTTGTTTATCAAAATTTGACAGATATTCTGTAAAAATTATAACATTAAAAATGAGCCAGTGGAGCTAAAACAAGTACCTAAAATTTTAGTTTTAATTAAATAACATTTGTATATTCACGTTAAAGAGGAAAACGTCGGCACAAATAAAAATAAGTCTTGACTTATTTGGTGTTTTTTTGACTGTACTCTCCAACTATCTCCATTCTCCAATATTTGTATATTGTTTGGTATATTGAAATGAATAACTTGTAGTGATTTTACATTTTTTTTAAAATGAAATTTCTTTGTCATAAAAATGTAAAACAATAAATAAGTCAGCTTTTCAACAATTTTGGTATATTTTATAGATAAGTTTGGCAGAATTATTTTACCAACTTAAAAGATTTCATCAGATGTTGCATTTCCTTAAGTGAATCTAAATTGTATAATTAAACATTAGTTTAGCACTACACTTATCTTTATTTATTTTAGTGTTATCAATGTTCGTAACATTGATAGTAAAATTATGTCTTTTGTAATCATACTTATTAATAGTTGTTATTTTCTTTGCACCACCTTTAAAAATTAAACTTTATTAAAATAAATATATCGGTTTAAATTGAGTGTATTGCCTTGATTCTTATTCAACTTGTTTTTCTCTTAAATATTCAAAATCCGCATTCCCATCAATTACTGGCACTGATACTGGTGGGGAGAACTGGTCCGGCAAGTGGGCCTTGTGGTCCTTTTTGTTAGGTCCCTTCAGCATACTAACCAGAGTTGGAATTATCAAAATTAATTTCTCAGGACCATTGTGAAATAATATTTAACGGACCCAGGTAGGAATCAAACTCACAACATCTCAGACCAGGCAATACTCCAGGACCCTTGGCCGAAGGTACTCGGCCATCATGTCCTCTTATATCGACAAAGCTAGTTTGATGCTCAAGTTTTCATACAATACAAGTTTAATAAAAATTTATTCTATACAATAGAAATTTAATAAAAGTTTTAATTAACAGTCTCAAGAGGAAGTTTAAGGAGTTTGATTGAATTCAATTAAATAATTATTGCAGGGAAAAAGTATAGTGAGTTTTCTCTTTGGTTCCTACTCTAGCTTATGATTACTGTAAAAAAAAAAATTAAAATAGGAAAAATAGCCTAACATTTTATGTTTTTCCTTAAAGACACAAAAATATAATTCTATTAAGCTGTTTGAAAAATTGAACCTGAAGCTGAATTAAAGTGAGTTAAATAGCTCCAATTGGTTAAATGCTTATATGTATTCCAAATGATCTATGTAGATTATTTATCTAATTTTACATTATTAGGAGGATCTTAAAACGTTTATAGCTTAGAAGTAATAGAGTCCTGCTTTTGTTAAATATCATCTACTTTTGTAACTTTTTCTTATTGACTTTTACATGCTATTTTACTTACGAGGTGTAATGTTATCCTTGTGAATTGTTACAAATTTGTCTCTATCGTATCGTGATTGTTCATGGAAAATACCAAGAGCATGTAAAATTTCATGCATCGCCCGACCTTCATTCCCCAAACAGTTCGGTCCCTTTTCATCTGGTGCTTGGAGGGACAATAGTTGTGGACCTCCATACTTCCCAACATAAGACCAACATCTGAAAAAATGATTTATAATTACAGTTTCAATTTAATTACATTATTTAGTTAAATTTGGAATTAATATTGCATATAAAATTTAAGTTAATATTTATATCTATATAAAGCTTCTAAAAATGTCTATGATTAATTTTCTAATACTAGTAGATATAATAGGGAGCGGAGAGGCTCAGTGGTAGAGTACTGAGCTGCCATGCCTGAAATGCCATGAGCGGAAATCCTGGTTGAAATACCGCTACAGGCCAAGACTTTTATTTAGTCTGTTTGCGGCGGGAGATGGATCATTTAGGATCTAGGACCCTCCTGGGGCCCACCCAGCCTCTATAAAATATTATTAAAAAAAGGGTACCCAAAATAAGGGGGGAAAATCTGGCGGTGGAGTGTGACCTAGGACAAGTCACCTCCTTGCAGAACCGTTGTCCATGAAACAGTACAGTCTCTACCATGTACTGAACCCCAGACCCTTCATGAGTTGTAGTAGTACAGGTTTTTTTTTAGTAGATATAATATATAAGTTGAAAAAATGTGCATTGTAATTTTTCTCTTTAATAATTAATAATGCATTACTATTTTACTTTATTCTAATTTGAAAATGCCTTTCTTAAAATATTAAAGATAAGCAAAGCGATTATTTTATTAAAACTAAGTAATACATAATAGTATTTAATATATCTTACCCTTTTGGAAATTTAATTGGCCAAATCAGCAAATAGTCCTTCTTTTTCCCATCCCAGGGCACAAGTTTTACGCATGTCATAAAATTTATTGTGGAAATCGCTCGAGAAATAGTTATGAATTCTGCTGGCTCTACAAAATACAAAAATAATATTACAACTCTAATTTAATATTTTATATTAGGCTGAAGTGAAAATTTATGTATTGGAGAAATGGTTCTAAATTTAAAAATAAGAGAAAAGAAGAAAGTAATCAAAATGAAATTTAAGTTTATGTGAAATATTTTTTATAAATTAGAAAAAATAATATATCGAAAGTTGCTTACCATATAAAGGACTGATTACATATGGCACTGTCCCGTTGTCCCACTTTTTCTCGGGAAAAACATCCCATTTGAGACCGACTCTCCAGTAATTGTAAAGCTAATAAAAAATAAAAATATATTTCTTATGCCTTATCTTTATTCTACAGATAAATATAATTTATTTGTATTCCAATCAGTATTTATATTTCATTCAAACCTCATTGTTCATTGCCATATCTCCTTGGAAAAGTCCTGGGCTCACCTCTGGATCATTTTCCTCGTCATCAAAAATATCTGACAAATCGTCTGATAATGTTGGTAGAGCAACTGAAAATAGTAACTACTGAAATAATGCATAGTATTTAATTATAAAATAAAAATTATTATCTATTTCGATTTCTGTAATTTAAATTTAAATAAATACTGTCTTGGCTAAAAGTTGTGAAAAATAAATTGGGTTTCAAAGTTTTGTTTTTAATGTTTTAATCTTAAATAAGTAATTAATTTAGTTGTCAATGTTTATAAATTTTTGAGTTAATTATAGTTTTTATGATATTCATCTCCAAGCATCTCAATATTAACCAAGCCTATAACTGTTGATCCTCCAAGTTGATCTCAATATAACTGTTGATACATGAATAATTAAGCTTAGATTATTAGTGACTAAAATTACTGTATAATTTCTTTTGTTTATCATTTTAGCTTTTAAAGTACTTATTTTATTTAACTTCTATTGTTTATTTAATCATTGTTTTTTATTTGCTTTTTACCATATCATGTTATTTGATTCATATCATATTCTTACATATAAAAATCATATTATAGCCATTCTTCTGTTGATAAAAATTAACCAATACTGTATATCTTATTTTATTTTTGATAAATATCAGTGTCAAAATCAAAAGTGTTATTTTTGTCTAGTTTAATTTATTCTATTCACCAAAGGAGTTAGTAATGATTTTTATTTTCAACAAATCTTATATAAAAGTAATCTACAAAGTGTATTGCTAAAACATGTTATTGTTAAAAAATATTATAATTGAAAACTTCACAAGATTAAAAAAATAATTCATAATTGATTATTTTCACTTTATAAATAATCTAATTATTTATTATTAATTAAGAATATATAAGTTTTTTTTAGTAATCTTTTTGCCATTTGTTAAAGTACATTTAATCGTTAAGTATAACATGTCTGACTAATGGACATTAATAAATTAATTTATAAAATCATAACGCACTATTTTTATATAATTGTATTTTTTATTATTTCTAAAATTGAGTGGGTTTTTTTAAATAAATATTTTTATATCTTATTTCATGTCTTTTGCTCATCTGATAAATGTTTATTATAAGTAATTATAAGTTCTTCTAGTTTTTTTTAATTGCAAAATTTAGTTTTATTTATTTTGATTATTTTATTTTTAGATTATAATTCATGAGTTCATTTATGAGCGACCCCTTTGATAATTTGATTTTTATTTTTTTATAGTATTATTTTATTATTTAGGGGTCTTTAGTTTACCGTCATTAGGTATAGGTGGATGAACCACATCTGGTACTGTCGGTAAATCAAGGTTGAAGCTCCTTAGCCAAGCGCTATGAGGAAGAAGAAGAACCAGAGGCACTAGGATGCCCTTCATCACTGACCACTGTCCAGTGGTACCAGAAGTGCTGGTTTATGGTAGTGGGGAGATCAGGTTCCCAACGGGGGGTCGATGACCCACTAACAAGCATCTTAAGCAGGTATTGTCCTGGAATCTTGGTCCTCTGCCCTGCCAAAATTACCCCTTCCATCTTCTTTATGTGTGCTTAACCCATTCTAGCTAGTTTCAATGAGCACACCTTTGTTTGCTTGCATCAAAAGGTGTACTTTCCCTTCTACAGAATATAAAGAACATTTATGGAAGGGAAAAAAAATTATGATATTATATAATTTTGTAAAATTGAATAATTCTAACATTTTCTCTTGCATACTTTTCATTCATAAGTTACCTGTTTACATATATTCCATACTAACTTAATTTTAATTGAAATTGGCATAAATAAATGCATTATTTATGTATAATTTGAAATTTACCAAATATTCTTTTATCCAGTTTTCCATGAATTGTTCCAAATGGCTAACAAAAATTCTGTTAAGAGTTTTAAAAATTCAAAAAGTTTTTAGAAAGTTTATTATGAATTGATCATTCATAAGTTTTCTTGTCATGCATCAAGAAATGGTGCATGCTGTTTTTTTAATTAATTAATGCTATATTTGGTTAGTTAAATAAATGCTAGATTCGATTTATTTTCATTTATGCTTGGATGCAGTCTTCTTTTAAATTAAAATTACTTAGTAAAGATCGCTAAATTGTAAGATATAAACGAACATCACAAGGGACCTAGTCAAACTAAATGTTTTCATTGAATTCTAAAAATTTTTATGATTGTAATACTTTCTATACAGCTGACTAGGAAATAATTTTGGATTTCTTAAACATGAAAATAGAATAGATTGTTTTAAAAGATATCTGTGCTTAATAAATAGTATTTTAGTTCATTCTCGAAAAGAAAACATTATTTCATTTGTTTACTGAGATCATTATATTTTATTTTGTTATATAAAATAGGAAGATTATGATGGACCACTACTCCTCATAAACTATTGATTGTTTTCCTATTGGATCAATTATCTTTCTAATGAAATCAAGGATCACTATTAAAATTGAAAAAAATGCCCTCTGGGTTTCCCATCAATTTATATGTTTTTTTTATCAATACTTTGGTTCATATGGGAAATCCTGTTGTTTGAGATATGAAGTGGTCTTGATATACCAAGATATTTATAATTATTTTCTTATTTTAATGTACTAAATTCAAATTATTAATTCTATCTTATATAAATCCAGATAATATTTTTTTATCATTAGTGTAAGGTGATTTTTCATGTAGTTAAGATTTATATTTTAAAAAATTAAGATATACCTAAATTATATAAAACTCAAATTTAGTTTTGTGTTTTGTTTGATTTCTCCAAAATTAATATGTAATCTAATTATTATTTACATGTTCAAATTCGAGTTTTTCTTAATATTTGTATTACACATGCTGTTATTATTTTTCCTTTCTGTTGCACTGTTGTCTCAGTAACTAGTCATGCCAGGTTATGAAAAAGAAAAGCCTAATCTCTCTACTTATCAGTATGCAATCGCTGGTGCAGCGTCAGGTGCAATTACACGTTTTCTAACCCAGCCATTTGATGTTCTGAAAATTAGGTTTCAGGTATTTTATCACTCTTTTACAAATAATATTTATTCCATTAATTTGTAAAAAAAAATATATTGATTAGTTAGCTACAACAGAATAAAAAAAATATTTTAATTTTGCTGAATAAAACTTTTTTATAAGTTGTAATTTTTATAAATTGTTTTATAAAATTAAAAATTTACTCATTAAAATTATTAGCTATCGAATTACCTCCCAAACAAGTTTTAAAAAATGACCTGTATGGATAATTTTGTTTAAGACATATTTTAAATAAGTTTTTATTATTCACTTTTTCTTTTTGCTCATTTTTTCCTTATTAGGCCTCAACCACCTTATGATTTCTATTGTTATATATAATATTTTATCTTGCGTCAAAAACTGATGCTAGCTGCATATGAAGCATACTTATTCTTTATATACTTAAATTTATTATATTTTATTTAAATAAAATACATTTATTGTGAAAGATATTTATTTTATTATTATTATTCAAAATAACTAAATAAAATAAGTGCCAATATTTCTGAAATGAAATAATTGAATTAAAACTGTTTGAACTCAGTTTGTTTTAAACACTCCTTTGCTGATAATAAATTTTTTGCCATTTTTCATTTCAGACTTTAAAAAATCATAATGGCAGATAAGAGAAACCAAATAATTATTCAGAACTTCATTAAAATTTGTCATTTTTAATATGTGAGTGCATTGATGAGCTCTCAGTAAATTTAACATAATTTACTGGAATTGATATGGAAATGCCATGGTATTTTTTTCAAATTTGATCATTAATTGGAAGACTGGCAAATTTATATTGGTTTTACTTATATCTTTCCTGTTCAAACTTCAAATATTGGGTGAAGATTTATTAAAAATTGAAATTGTGTTCGGATCATTTATTTCAGATAAATATTTTGATTGGTTGACCAAATTTCTTTACTATATAACACTTAAATTGCTCATTATTAAGCACCAGATATATTACGATTATTTCAGTTACAAGTGGAGCCTATAAGAAAAAATGTCTTGGGATCAAAATATCAAGCCATTTACCAGGCTACTAAAACAATCTTTACTGAAGAAAGTTTGTTGGGACTGTGGAAAGGACACAATCCAGGGCAGTTATTGTCGATATCCTATGGTCTCGTTCAGGTATTTTGTCTAATATAATTTTATACTTTTTTACTTGAATACTTCTTTGATAATTTTTTGTTCTAAATAGTATTCGTAATATGATAATCTCAATAATGTTGTGAATGGAACTATTCTCTTGTAATAATTTTAGAATAAACATAGCGATTTTATAGGATGTCCTATAAGTAATTCTACAAAGCCAAAATAAAGTATCTGCAAATTTTGCTCTTGGAGATTATATTACATTTTACTGCACAGTGTTCTGTTCCGTTCGTAATGCAAAAAACCAACTTAGTGAATTCATGACATCACTCACTAAGGATTTGAAATACGATTTTTGAATTAAGGAATTTGCTACCTTACTTCTTTAAAATTCTATGCTCTCAGCTCGATGAATTTTCATTAATCAAAAATTGTAATTGTGCCAAAGATATCCAATTGTTAATAAAAGCTTATAGCAGTTTAAAAGGAATCTTGAGAAATAGTCAAGCATAGTGCTCCAATTCAACCCCGTGGTTAAAAAACAAAATTTTCTGATGATAAAAATTTACTGGGTTTCGTTTAGATGAGAATTGTGGTTAAACATGATCTTCCTAGACTTACTATTTCCAAAACAAAATGAGCACCTGACAGTAATCAGGAATATAATAGGTTGGAATGCTGCTTGAAAAACACTTTAAAACTGACATGTACGAAATAAAAATAAAAAATTCTAGAAAGCTTCATCTTAAATATGTTATAAATTGTTTTGTTCCTTACAGTTTCAGGTATTCGAATATTTAACAAAGGCCACTGACAAATATCTTAACATAAATGCCAAATCGTCAGGCGTGCATTTCATATGTGGCTCTATTGCTGGGGTAGCTGGTACGATTGCCTCTTTTCCATTTGATGTAGTCAGGACCAGGTTTATTGCACAAGGAAATGACAAAGTAATGTGTTTTTAAAATATGTTTCTTATATAGTTTTATTTAAGATGTAATGTAAACTAGAATCCATTTAGTACAAGTTAAAAATTACATATATTTTTAAACAATAATTAAATACAATGAAAACAAAAACCTATGCTCTACAATTTTAATAATATAGGATAAATGTTTTTCTTATCTTGGTGCTTTCAATTCATATTTTGGCGATTAGTAACTTGTGGAAGCAGAGATAATGTGAATGGAGCTATTTTGTTATAGTTTACAATGATAGGTGTTTAGTATGGTTAGTTTGATGCATCAGCCTCCTCCTAAATCAATAACAGGGCAATTTGCCATAAATGATTTATATTAATTCATATGATATATTTATTTATATTACAGCCCACTAATATTTCATAAATCTTCATACATACTTAAATTTGGCCGTGATTAATCAACCATTACTGTTCAGGGTCATCAAGATGTCTTAGACTAATATAGAATCTCCAATTGGTCATTAGAGTACATTACATATTAATGTACTGAAGAAGCACGTTCCGATTGTTAATAAGAATGGATAATCGTAACCAACAACTAATTTTACTATTCTCAACCGTACTTAAATTTTCGTGCCTATCCACACTACCTGTTCAGTTGCCATATCTTCCTTCTGTACCATTGCTTGTAATATAGTGCCTCATTGCCTGAAGTTATAATATTGAATCTTTTATTAAAGTGAAGACATATTGATATGAATATACCTTCTCTTTGCAGATGTACCGAACAATGTATCATGCTTTTAAAACTATGCTGATAAACGAAGGGCCTATTGCCTACTTTAGAGGGTTGACACCATCACTGATTCTTGTAGCACCTCAGGCTGGAGCGACATTCACTTCTCATAATATTTTAACATCATCATTTGTTAAATTTAGTACGTTACACATACAATATTTGCTTAATTATTTAAAAAGATAAACTCTTTTATGTTGACATATTTCTCTCAATATTGAAGAAATCAGATGAAACAAATAGATTAATTAGCATAATCATTATAATTTCCAAGTTTTACTGGCTAAGATCATAAAATAATTTTAATTTCATATGTAGTTGTTTCATCTTATTCTTTAAACAACAATCAGTTTGTTGTTTAATCTAAGAATTCCTCATACAATACTGAAAAGACGAGAAGCCGCTCGACGTTTTCGCCTACTTCAACATTTACTGGACAAACATTTAAGCTCCCAATTAATTACAAAAGACTCCTTTACATGGCAGTTATCAGACCTATTTTGACATTCGGAGTTGAGCTTTGGGGCTCAAATAAACCATCCAATTCATCTCGTACCCAATCCTTACAATCCAAAATCCTTCGTAAAATCCTCAATGCTCCTTATTATGTCACCAACAAACTCATCTATCATAATCTTAATATCCCATATATTGCTAATTTGGTCCAAACTAGATACCTATCCTTCCATGGCAAGCTCCATACACAGTTGAATCAGTTAGTCTCTCAACTTGCTTCCCATATTATTCCTGATAACCCTCCAAGGCATCTGAAAAGAAGATGGCCTCGAGACTTTCTACTATAGAACTTTATTGGAGTGCTACCGATGGGTAGTTTCTCCACAAGTGTTTTTTGTTTTCATGTCATTTGTTCATATTAGCAAATTTACTTGTTGTAATATTATCACAGTTGTAAATATCAATAAATTAACTACCAGTAAATATCTAAAAAAAAAAAAAAACTAAGAAGTATAGAGATGGAATAGAATAGAAAAGTAACTTTTTTATTCTGGGACAAAGACCCTTTAAAAATCATGATATTGAGCCATTAAAGAGAATAAATAAATGAATAACAACAGTTAAATGCATGAGCTAGGATGCAATAATTTCTTTACGTGATGTATATCTCCTTTACAAAAAAAATACAACAAAATCAATAATTGAATACTGAATCATTAAAGCAAATGACTGACTGCATAGAGAGTATCTTTTTGGGAAGCCAGGAGATATTGCAAAAGCAAGAATTTGAATGAGGATAGTGAAGAAGCATGACAGATGATAGGAGGGATTGAGTTCCGCACTGTGGTGGAGTGGGCGAGAAAGAAGTCTGTAGGAATGAGTATGGAAATTGAAAAGGTGAAGTGAATATAGAAATCTTGTTTTGTGGTGCTGAACTGAGGATTCGAATTGGAGGAGACTAGATATATGAAGGGTGTTGTGAGTTAATGGATTGGTATAAGAATGCACCAAAGAAATATTGTCTATGAATGGGAGGGAAAAGCCACTTTAACTAAGTAAAGGTGGGACAAGTGTGACTGCCTGCGTGTACCAAGAACAATTCTTAGAGAGCAATTAATTATTCACTAAGTGGCTTATTCATCATAAGATAGTGGATTATTTATCTTGGAAAGAAAACACGTTATACTATGAATAATGGATTGTTGATAAATCGATACTAAATTACAATTCATCAAGAAACACATGATAATTTTTTCTTAATGAAGCATGACAAATTTATATATTTAATACATGTGCTATTAAAAAAATTATTAATTTCCTTTCTTACATTTATTAGAGCCAAAAGAATGGTTTATTTTGTATCACAATAAATTTTAACACTCCTAGGTCAAATTCAAACCAGCACCATACCAGACTTGCGCCTTAACCTTAACACTTTCAGCACCCAAAGATTTTTTTTTAACAAACTGATTGTTTGGCTTTTTTTTTCAATCGACTTTAGTTCAGGTAACTGACGCTCAACTGTACGTAATATTTCTCTCAAACACTTATCAGGATTTTGGAAACCTACTGAAAACATCACCCTTGCCCTTTTAAAATTATTCAAGAATTCAAATTTCAAGATGACTTAATTCCATCACAACAAAGACTTTTATTAAAATACCAATGTATAAAAATATCTAAGCATTCACCTCACTGATAGAAAAATGGCAACTCCACATTTTAGTTAAAATGACATTAGTAATCTATTGTTGTCAGAAACGGTTATCGTAAATTGAATTGGATGTATGACATTATGAACATGATGGAATAAATAGTCAGGGTATGATCAGTGTAAATTTTTATTCTGAAAGCCATCATCAGGGCTGTAATAAGCATTGACACTAAGCACACATTTAATAAACATTAACAGGGAAAAAATAAATTTGGTATTAATACAAATAATAATTATTTATGGAAAACAGATAAATAATGAAAGTGAAGTAAATATATAGTAAGTGTGATAATGTTATAAATAACATTATTATTAAAGTTAAAATAATGTAAAAATAGCAGAACAGTGTGGAATTTTTATTATTAAACTTAGGAGTCTTGATAATTTAATTCATTTCTTTGTTTCATTTCTCTTATAGAGTTGATTGAGCCTGGCAAAAAACCAAGTGTTGTTCAAAATCTTATCATCGGTTCTCTTGCTGGAACAATTGCTAAGACTTTGGTCTACCCTTTGGATTTATCAAGAAAGAGGCTGCAGATTCAAGGTTTTCAGGAAGGAAGGAAAGGTTTTGGAAAGGTAATTATTTATAAGGAAGAAAATGGTATAGGTGGAGGTCAGAAAAAAATTCTCTTAAATTAGGAGAACTTTTTATTTATACATACTGTTGAGGTTCAAAATATGTTAAATAATAAATCAAAGTAATTATCGATATTTGGTGCAACAATAGGGGACCAATATTAAGTTGACGTGAATTTATGAGGAAATTAAGTAAATAAAAATGATTCTAAATTTAATTAAAGCTTATTTAAATACGTATTTAAAAATTGAATATACTGGTTGTTTAATAAACACAATTTTTATATATGTGTAACTGATTTTCAAATTGTACATATGGCATTGCCGCCCACTACCGGCAAGCTCCTCCCATATTTCAGTCAGTCTTCAACTGGGTGTCCAGAAGACAGGACCTCCCCAGTTATTAGTACTCTGCGTGTGGAGCCAGTGAAAGCACTTTCTAAGTTATTCTCTTAGTGTTTGGGCGTCCTGAGGATTGGACCTCCTAGTTATTTCAGCCCACTCTCTACAGGAACGTCCAGGGAAGAGGACATCACGAGTTATTCGCTCTCAGTGTGAAAGTCCCTGAGTGAGGACCTCTAAGTTATTTTACTTGACTATTGGATGTCCTGAAGATAGGATCTCTCCAAGTTATTCTACTATACCATTGGCAGTCTGGTGTAAGGAGTTTCAAGTTTTCAAGAGAAGTTGGATGGAATTGTGATTCGTAAGCTGTGTTGTGAATGAG
The DNA here is from genome assembly GCA_037127475.1 of Arma custos. Classification (NCBI taxonomy): domain Eukaryota; kingdom Metazoa; phylum Arthropoda; class Insecta; order Hemiptera; family Pentatomidae; genus Arma; species Arma custos. The sequence goes on along the minus strand of CM073760.1, from coordinate 85,105,076 downwards.
TTTTAGGACACATATTAAATTAGATACATGTGAGTGTTTATTTTAGTCAGTATACTATAAAAATTGTGTTTAAATTTAAATTGTTTTAATTATCTTATTTTATCCCTAATTGAAATTAATTATCATTGACCCATGGAGACAAAAGATTTCATATTCAATAAAATATTGTAAGGTAACAACTGTTATTTGTAATAACTTAAAATTCTGTAATGAAATAAAAATATAATTAACGTCAACTTTTAATTATCTATCCATAATAAAATATAAAATTCTTAACAATACATACAAACGAAACATGCAATGTATAAAAAGGTAATTAATTATTCATCAAATTCAGCTTGCACTGATGTCTTGTTTTCATATTGTAAGTTGGTTAATAGTATATTAATTTGATCATGTAGCTCAGTTATGTTAATAAAGCTCAATTTTATTAATTTATTAATGTTTGCTTAACTTTATTAACTATAAGTAGTTCTAAACAAAAGTAGAACCTTTGTTAGTTATAGTTATTGTTTATTATAGTTAATAAAGTGTGATAATAATGTGAATAATATTATTTTATCATACGAGACGTTCGGTTTCAAAATCAGGTACATCCATTTTCCCAAAAATGTCTTTTTTATAAGTTTTTAATGTGAGAAATGATGCATTAGATATGATAGTCTCCAAACCATCTAGATCCTTTTAAATGAATACCAAAAGATTCCATTTCCTATCAAAAGTGGTAACATCCATTACATTAAATGAAAATTTTTTATTATAATTTATTTAATTGTTATATGATATAATTTTTTTAAATATTTTATTTGAAAAGAAAAGATATGGCCAGGACCGAGACTCGAACCCGGGTATTTCACCTCTCCGTGGTGACGCCTCAACCATCTCGGGCTGGCCAAGAAATACCCAGGTTCGAGTCCCGGTTCTGGCCATGTCTTTTCTTTTCAAATAAAATATTTAAGAAAATTTCTTATGTATGAAAAATCAAAACTAGGTATATATATATGTATATATATATATATATATATATGTATATATATATATATATATATATATATATATATATGTATATATATATATATATATATATATATATATATATATATAGAGGGAGCGGAGTGGCTCAGTGGTAGAGGGTTGAAATACCGCTACAGGCCAAGACTGTTATTTAGTCTGTTGTTTGCAGCCAGAGATGGATCATATAGGATCTAGGACCCTCCTGGAGCTGACCCAGCTTCTATAACATATTATAAAAATAGGGTATCCAAATTAAGGACGAAAAAAATCTGGCAGTTGAGCGTGACCTAGGACAAGTCACCTCCTTGCAGAACTGTTGTCCATGAAACGGTACAGTCTCTACCATGTACTGATCCCCAGGCCTGTTCACGGGTTGTAGTGGTACAGGTTTTTGCGTGTGTATGTATTTTATTTTTTTATTGACCATGAACTTACCCAATTAACATACCATGAACTTTGCATTAAATGAAGTTTAAAAAAAGAGAAGATCATAAAAAATCATCAGTATTTATTTTTTTTAATTGTATTGTTAGCAAAATAATAAAAATAATATGTTAAATTGATTTTTTTTTTTTAATTGAATCTTTATCAGTCCTGAAAAAATTTTGAAAAATGGATGTAACCAATTTTGAAACCAAATACATCATATTGAACCTATAATAAACACTAAAGTTACCTCCTTCTTGTGTTATAATGAAGAAGGTATATTTAAGGAAACATGTAAGTTTTAAATTCCATTCATTGTTAAATCATTTTAAAAATAACCAAAATTTTCTTTGTAAATTTATTATTTTGTTTTAGCATAGGTGTAGTTAATCTTTCATTTTTTTATTTTATTTTTTTTAGCACTTCCATTGTAGAGGGATGATAAACTCTATTTATTTGACTGTTCAAAATGAAGGATTCGCTGCCCTTTACAAAGGACTTGCCCCTAGTATCGTTAAGGCTGCAGTTACAACAGCTCTTTATTTCACTACTTATGATGTTGTTTGTCAATTTTTTACTGTAAGAAACAATAGTGCATAAATAATTACTCGTCAGTGAGTAATTTGTGCCTCTAATTGTATTGTACTAAAAATTAATTAGTTTGTACAGATACATTGGTATCAACTTTTCTTTACTGTTAATGAAATAAATTTTACTTACAGTTCTTGAGTATATAAACTTTCTTTTGGCAACGGTTCGAGACTATATTGATCTTTTAATCATGCCCTAACAATGTAATAACAGGCTTTTAATGAATTATATTAAATAGGACACTATTCTAAGTATAAAATTGACACCCATACTATATTAATTCATAAATAATACTTACAAAATTGATGAACTGTTTACTTCCACATCCCCGATCAAAATGACTTTTTAATATATACCACTTTATAATTGTAAACATTTTGTCATCTATTTGTAAGTAAAATTAATGTGTTAACACCATAGAAGTGTTAATTTTATATTTGAACTAGAATATAGCCTCAAATGTGGCCAAAAGAAAGTATAACAAATGTATGACTGAATCTCAAGAACTGAAAGTAAAACTTATATGTGTAAATCTCTAAAAAAAAGTCAAGTAAAAAAATTGTTTCAGCTAAGAATAGTCAGAATGTTCATATTTAATATCTAAACGTTCTGTGTAGTGACTAAAGCTTAAACTTTTACGCTTTTCAATTAAAAATTTCAAACATTGGAACTTCTTTGCCAAGGGCTGTGACAAGCTTAGTCCATAATAAATTTTCTTATATTGTTTCATGAGTAGATGAGATAATTGATAACTTAAGTTTCTATATATAGACTTTTGAGGTCAGGGTAAAATCTAGAGTGCTATTAAAACAGTATTTAGTAAAGTTGAGAAGTCAAGTTTTTACAAATGAGAAAACTCTTAACCAGATAGGATAGTCTTTAGTACTATCAGTAAAAATATAATAATTTCCTGGCTTCTTTGCCATGTCATGCATCTCACTCCCAGCAATAATAAACAAAATAAATTTAACCCTATTTTATGAAATTATTATATACAACAATCTTCCGGAATGTTTACTTTGATAAGAAATCCATGGTGTTTGTTCACCAACAATGTAATGGAATGATTTAGTTTTGTTTTTTGAGAAAGATAATGAACATCTTGTCAAATAAAACATAATTTTTAACACATTAACGCCATGTGCGGCACCGGTGCGCACGACCTGAGTACTCGTTTGGGCCGCGTGTTCACATATCCACAGGCAACCTTAATTAAAAATTACTTACTGGAGCCGTGCGATCACCGGTGCACACACGGAAAATTAAGGTTGCCTGTGGTTATGTGAACACGCGGCCCAAACGAGTACTCAGGTCGTGCGCAACGGTGCCGCACATGGCGTTAATGTGTTAAAAATATTACTAAACAAGAATATGTCTTCTAGAAGTAAAACATTAACAATGTAGCCTTGCACTGTAGAAATATATCAAACAAAAATCATTCTTTTAAAATTCATCTGATAAAAGAGTTGCCAAATTATAGAAACCAAAAAAAAAAAAGGTTCGACTGACTGACCATTGTTAATTAGTAATTATATTAATAGTGTTTTATGTTGTTTGTCTTTGTTTGTTGATACTGAATAGATTAAGTAATGTGATACTTTTTTTATTGTATCTTCGATAATCTGATTTAAAAAATATATTGCGTTCTGTTTAAAGTATTTATTGGGTAATTATTCCACAGGTTGTCGCTTAGAGATGAATCACAAGTTTTAACTTTTCAATTGTTTCCCTTTTAATATTTTCCAAATATACAAGTTATCATGAGCTTTAGTATGAAAAAGATAATGTAATTATGGGAAATGTGTATACTTCAATAATTATTTCAACTAAAAATGAATGTTTCAACAAGCATATATCATCTATACTTCGAAATGTTAGTTGAAACTTTTATTTCTTGATTATCAAAATCTACTCTTTCCCATAATTACATTTTTTCCATACTAAAGCTCACGATAACTTTTATTTTTGTAAAATAACAAAAGGGAAATGAATAAACAGTTAAAACTCGTAAATCAACTCATAGTGGCAACCTGCGAAACAAATACCATTTATTGTGCAAAGGTATTATCGTCAAAACTATCATTAAACTGGACAGGAATATAATAATTCGGAAAGTTATTCTTTAATCCTCACTATAATAAATGCTTACAGATATTATTTATCCTTTGTGTGCAAACATGACTTACTTTTATTGTTATTATATTGTGTAATCGGTAGTGAAAATGAATTATCAGTAATATTCAGAGATCTGATTTTTTTTTTTATTTTGAAAACTGAGTTTAATATTAGTGGATTCATTCTGTTAACATCACTTCAGTTATAAATTAATTTTAGAATGTTTTAATAAATTTTTAGAAACAAAAAGTCATTTGTGATTTTGAAAATACTGTTAAAAACTTTTTTTTTCACTTATAAGTACAAAAAAAAGTCTGTTTGGATTACATATATTGTATTCTTATTTTTGTATAAATATAATGTCTTTGTTATGTATAAATATTAATATCCGTAGCTTAGATAGATTCAAAGTATTTTTTAAAATCGAAACTAACAGCATTTACATTAGTCAAGTGTTAAATTCTAGCCACATGATCTTCTTTGATCATTTTTATATTAATTGTGTTTAAGTGATTGTTTAAGTTGATGTTATTCTGTATAGTATTATGAAAATAAATACTTACCAAATTATTTTTTATTATTTGGTTTTAACATTTGTCTTTATCATTCCTAATTTTTTTTGGCTTTGTAATTTGTTCTGCTTCTAGTATTTTTATTCTTTGTAAATTCTGAAAAAAAAATAATAGCTAAGATTATTGCAGAAGCCAAGTAAATAATATTTGTAGTGTAGCCTGTTCCAATTTTAAGAAAACACAGATTGCCCAGCGAATTGGTATCATATATTTCCTAATTTTGAAATTGCTATAATCCCTCATCTCCTTCCTCTCTTCCCCATTAATAATTATTATTATTATTATATTTTGATTATCATTCAGTAAATCCTCAACATCTCATTCTTCGGTATCCAAAGGCTAAAATTTTCTTAAATTATTTAGATGGTAATAGTGGATTAAAGCTATGAGATGTTATGTAATCTGAACAAAAACACAACATAAAGTAAATAATTGTGTATTACTTATTGAGTTCTGATACATAAGCTTACTTAGCAAATCTAGTATAGTATAGTTAATGGAGTTTAACATCTTTAACTACTTCTGATAAGGTTATTCTTATACACCTTTTTAAATGGAGTGGAGAGGTTGAGATCCATTCCACAGCTCCACCAAGAATTAAATTTAACCCATCCACCCAGGGCATCCACTCCTTCATTGTAACATCTTGCATTTCTTATTAAATACCTGGGAAGAAGATGTTAAGGAAAGCTTTGCAAAGCTAAACCCGGAATGGGATAAAAGAGGTAGAGGATCGTACGGTATGGTCCAGGGGTTGTACAGAAGGAAGCTTCACACTGCATGAGCGGTAGAGAAGCAGACTATGATGTGAAGAATTTAATTACTTATGATTCATGTTGTATGTTGTTGCAACCCAGCCCAAATAGCTCCAGCACATATAACATGGCTGGGTTACGACTGCTTATAAATTTCTAGCAAATTGCTATCTGTTTTAAAGAGTTTACTTGATTTTTTAAACCAAACTGTCGCCTAAAAAAATAAGGGTTATTTCCACATAACAAACAAAGAAATGTTATATACAAGTAACTCCCAGCTTCTACTTGCAAATAATTTTGAGAATTTTATAAATTATATAAATCCTTCAAGTTCAGTTTAAAAAAAAATGATTTTTTGTGTATTCTTGTTTAATGTACCTCTGGCCAAACTTCTTCAACATATATCTCTACAGTTGAAAACTGTCACCAAGTCAATCTTCATCTTGTTTTTCACTTCTACAAATACAAAATATCAGTAATTCCCTCATGAAATATTGCACAACAAAACGAAACTACAAATTCCATGTTGAATAAAAACAAATTTTCAATACAATTGATCCTACACCAATTAAACAAAAAAAATACTCATGTTTTGTGAAATTTGAGGGGCAGGGCAATTAAAGATATAGTTTTAGGCTTGGCTATAATACAATATAATAAAAAAACAAATACTGTAGTCATTGTTTTTAAAAAACTTACAAATTACCAATAAGTGAAAGGTAATGTATGGTATGCCCCTACTTCACAATATTGAAATCGTTCTTGCCATTGGAATGCCATTCTGAAATTCAGAGAGAACTCATTTTTAACAAGATTCCAGTTTATTTTCGTAAAACATAATAATGTAACATTTCATGAACGGTAAATAAGGCTTTTTCACAGTTAACAGGGGTCTGTTCAGTTTAAAGTACTTGTTAAAAATCCCTATCCAAATTATCCCTGGATGTGTAAAATTTAGGAGTTCCACTATAGTACCGTCCAATTAGCCACGGTACCATGAGGTGGCATTAAATAAATAAACACAGTAAATTACGGCTTAAAAGCCGATAATCATACAGAGTTAATCAATTTGAATATCCCGCTCATAAAGGGTCTTTTCACCTGTATTAAACTTAATAATTACTTAACAAAAAGTTAACAAACTGCTTGATTAAAATTAAACATAAAAAAAATTGCAATTTGTCTTCATGTTTTTAAAAATTATTTAAAGGTAGAAAAATAAAATCGATAAAGGAATACAGCATTTTATAAAAGTGCTGCACTCTACGGCCACTAGCCGAACGGAGTAGTTTACTGCATTAACTCTCTCCCTCTACTCTTTGTTGTGTCTTGTAAATTGAAATTGTTCCTTGTTGACTATTTTGTTTGTGTCTTGTGTTTTAGTAATTTCAAAATGACTTCCGCAGTTAAGAAAAGGGTTTGCTACTATTATGACAGTAAGTAAATTAATTTCATAGGATATATTTTCTTTAAATTTAAATTAAAAGATACCTGAGTGAATTAGTATGTCATGTTATTCGATCAGAACTTGTTGTTATTGGCTTTCATTGCTATTCAAGGTTCGATTTCATATTATAAAAATAGTGATATTACACTTTTTGTTAAAATTGCACGTTCAAATACTAGGCACTGTTGTGTTTGTATTGTTTTCGCTACTACTCGGCACAGATATCGTCGGCCATCATTCAGGCCACCGTACCTTGACATGTTATTTATGTGTTCTAAGTTTACGTTATTGTAATTGAATTTAGTTTTTTAAATTCTCGCTTTCATCAAATTTTTGTTTTTCTTGACTCACCATTCTCGAAGCACGTTAATTGATCCCTAAATCGTCTTCTGATGAATTTGAACTTAAATCCAGATTTATGTACTACGGTGGCTTGTACTATCAAACATTGTGGTTGATGGTGGTCTCTTCCGATTTCCACCATAAAAGTATGTTTATTGATATCTTTTAAGGTTCTATGCTTTTGAATTAATTCTACTTATTTATAGGTGATATTGGTAATTACTACTATGGACAAGGACATCCAATGAAACCCCATAGAATACGAATGACACATAATTTGCTTTTGAATTATGGGCTTTACAGGAAGATGGAAATTTATGTAAGTTGTAATAATCTTCTTTCCTCATTGTTAAAAGTTAAATATTCCACCTAAATTTACTCATGTTCTATCTCAATATTTTAGAGACCTCACAAGGCAACTGCTGAGGAAATGACAAAATTTCATAGTGACGAATATATTAGATTTTTACGAAGTATACGGCCTGACAATATGTCAGAATACAACAAGCAGATGCAAAGGTGTAAGTAATTTAATATAAAATTATGAATCTGAGAGTTAACTTAATCATGCAAATCCATGATTAATGTAAATCTAGTTCACTTTTTTAAAATATATGTATGTTTATTATTATGATTCCCTTTAATGGTACATTTTTTGTAATTTTACGAGTGAAATTAATTTATCGTTGGATGCATGAGTACAATAGCAAAGTGGCTATTGCTGTAGTTCACAGATATAAGTAGGTAGTTGTTAAAAAAAATGATTTAAATTTACCATGTCGATATGAATTTAACTAATTCTATCACATATAAAGTAATTTAAGTGGCTAGTTTTGTTTGTTATATTTATTAGGACATTATTCATGAATTTCAATCAATTCAATCCATACATGATGGTGATTGGAAACATTATTTTAGGATAATGTAGTCCTCATTTATGCTTATTTGATTTTTGTAACATTTTTAATTGTTGAAAGAATCATAACGCATCAACATTAATATTCGTATTTTATGCAATCAATATTGAAAAGAAACATTTGGGCACACTACACTTTCTTTGCAGAATGTTTCAGTTCAAAGTATTCATTGAGGAATTTTTTACCTAAACACAATATATATATTAAAAGATAACAATATAATTATTAAAAGAATACAATTCCTCCCTGGGGGTTATCCCATTTGGTAACATTGTGCAATGAATGTGTTAAAAAAGTTTGCTAGAATGTCATTCCAAATTTTATTTTATTTTAAATCCATACCAAAATCAATTTAAAGTTAATAAATAATGTAACCATTTTAATTATGCTCGAAAGTCGAGTTCATAACCAATTCGGCTGAGTTATATATTTTCCTCACCGATAAAATTATTTTAATAGCTCATATTTAGACACTAATAACCAAATTATATTCTCCTTTAACTATGCAGGTTGCTCTTCTCTTATTATATATTTGAGTCTGCCTTTTAAATCAGTGCAAATATGTGTTGTATATATTAAAAACATAAGATATGATTAAAAAAAAGAAACAGGTAAAGAAATGGAAACCAATTCGTATTCATAAATATTTTTTAAAAAATTAATAATTTTATTTTCCAACAATCATTCGTAGCTCCAACTTTAAATTTTTTTTTGTCTAATCACAGATTGTCCATTAATCTTGAATTGTTGGAAGACCAGGAAATTATACTTCTAAAACAACATAATATTTGAATTTTTCAATATAATAATTACATTTTTCAAGCAACAAGTGTATAAACTATAGACAGAAGTGGTTATGTTTACTTAGTTGTTCTCCTTACTAATTCTAAGTCTATGAAAACCTCCTTCCACCAACTTTTGATCAAATCCTTCTTCTGTATTTTGTTTCATCATACCTCCTTACTCCACCAGTTCCTATGTGAATTATAAATTTTAAAGAACAGTAAAATTATATATTGGTTTCATATGATTGTTCGATCAAAAATGCATTATTTATTTATGGTTATTTGAATTTATTGTCAAGTCCATATTGTACATTTTATTACTGTCACCACAAACCACATCATAGAACTTCATATTTAATCTAATTTAAAAAAAAACACCTTGAATTTTACACAATTGAAATCCTAGCAATCTTATAAGTCTAAACCATCAGTCTCCAATAATTTCTGAAACCTCATGTATATATATGTACCTCAGAGGTAAACTATCTTTACTGACATTTTTCAAACTTTACAGGAGAGCAGTTTTAATGTTTAATTTTCCTTTTTATTGTTGTTCAATGTTTTCAATGATAATTAGAGGTCATCAAGATCAAGATCAATGATGACCTCTAATTATCATTGAAACCCGTGAACAACAGTAAAAAGGAAAATTAAACATTAAAACTGCTCTCCTGTAAAGTTTGAAAAATGTCAGTTACGATAGTTTACGTTTGAGGTACAGATATATATCCTCCATCTCTTCCAAAAAATACTAATTGTTTTATTCCAACATTATTAGAAAATTGTTATTTTGTAAAATATATATATATATATAATAATAAATAAAACTGAATATTTCATTATGAGTTAAATAAATAAACGATTCTGACGTTTTGATAATTCTGAGAACGAATCAATGTGCCCTTTTCTGTTTTCTTCACACAAATCCTGCTTGCTGCAGCAATAGGATTAGTAATAATTATATTTATTATTAGTTTCTTTGTTGATTGATCAAGGATAAAGTTAACAATCAATAAAAACATTAAAGATAATCAAGTAATTTAATTCTTAACATCTAATTATTTAACAACTTTATGATTAAAAAATCTCTGTATAAGATTAAGATACTAAGTGAATTTTATTTGATTTTGAGAAATAAGAAGTTTATTTTATTGTAACCATTCCACCTAGGCTCGGTGTGGAATTTAAAAACTTCTGATGAACATTAAGCATCTATTAAATATTAAAATATTATGATTATAATTATTAAAAAAGAGAACTAGCAACAGGTTTATTGTCCATTAAAGTTATAAATGTTCACACCCTGAATAATATCCTGTGAGCTTTAGAAGTCTCGTCTCAGAGTGTATTGAGAATTTATTAAAATCGTTTGTTATGCCAATTAATTTTATGAATCCTCTTAAAAAAAAATAATTATAAATGATTATTATGTAAGAATAATTAATTAATCCTTCTGTTTTAGTTAATGTTGGTGAGGATTGTCCGGTTTTCGATGGGTTATATGAATTCTGCCAACTGTCTGGAGGGGGTTCAGTTGCGGCTGCTGTCAAGTTGAATAAACAAGCTGCCGATATTTGTATAAATTGGGGCGGTGGCCTTCATCATGCCAAAAAATCCGAAGCTTCCGGCTTCTGCTATGTCAATGACATTGTTTTAGGTAACATAATTGATTCATGCGATATAGAAATCCTCATAGTCATGTGTGTTTTTTAATCTTAGTTTTTCGTTTTTATAATTTTTCTTATTTATATCTTCAAAATTTATAGGTATCCTTGAACTATTGAAGTATCACCAACGTGTTCTTTACATTGATATTGATGTTCACCATGGAGATGGTGTTGAAGAAGCCTTTTATACGACTGATAGAGTTATGACTGTTTCCTTCCATAAATATGGTGAATACTTCCCAGGCACTGGCGATCTGAGAGTAAGTTGGACACTTGAAAGAAAAAAAAAATTTTTTAATTGAAGTATTTCTATCTGTTTCTCCTATTATTCCATAATTTTTAGGATATTGGTGCTGGAAAGGGCAAATACTATGCTGTAAATATTCCATTGCGTGATGGTATGGATGATGAAAGTTATGAATCCATTTTCGTTCCCATAATTACTAAAGTCATGGAGACATTTCAACCATCAGCAGTTGTCCTGCAGTGTGGTGCTGATTCCCTAACTGGTGACAGGCTTGGGTGCTTCAATCTCACTGTCAGGGGTATGTTTTTTTTATATTCTCTTTTTCATTTATTATCTTATTATCCCTAACATTTAATAATTTGGATTTTTGTTTACAGGGCATGGAAAATGTGTTGAGTTCGTCAAGAAGTACAATTTACCATTTTTGATGGTTGGTGGTGGGGGTTATACCATTCGTAATGTGTCACGTTGTTGGACTTACGAAACATCAGTCGCTCTTGGAACTGAAATAGCTAATGAATTACCTTACAATGATTACTTCGAATATTTTGGTCCAGATTTCAAGCTACACATATCTCCTTCAAACATGGCAAACCAAAATACACCAGAGTACCTAGAAAAAATTAAGTAAGTCGGTAATCACATTCATGCAGTATAATTTATGTCTAATGTTAAGATATTGGAAATTTTTTTTTCAACAAATAGACAAATGATCGTGATTGAACCTGGTATTCTATAATAATAAGTTTTTTTATTTAAAACTTTTATTCTGTGCTAATACATTAGATTTCTTTTTAGTCTAACTATTTTGTGTTGTTTTTTTTATGTGGGCATAAAGTTGCACTGCTTACTTGGTCTATTGTGCGCCCCTGTGTATGCGATTATTATAATCTTAGCTTAGCTAAACCCTCTAATTACACAGAATACTTGCTGGGTTGATTAATTCGACCTGCCTAGGGTTAGTGACTCTATCCTGACCAAAGGTTGCAAACCTATCACATAGGCAGATAGCATGATAGGGTGTTTCGTCCTTTTTACGACAAAAGCGGCATGTGGGAAAGCACACCAGTCCATAATTTTTTTTTTACTTAGTTTATTTTGTGTTACTTCAATGAAACTATTTTTTATTTTTATTTTAGGACAAGGCTGTTTGAAAATTTAAGAATGCTTCCACATGCCCCAGGAGTTCAAGTTCAAAGTGAGTGTCATTGTTTAATTGATCTGTATGAGCTTCTTTTCCATTACATGTTTTTTTATAACTAAATAATTGTTTTGTATCTTAGGTATACCTGAAGATGGTGTCGCCGAAGAATCAGAAGATGAAGAAAAACACAATCCAGATGAAAGAGTTCCTCAAGCCGTAGCTGATAAGAGAGTCACAGGGGACAATGAGTTTTCTGAAAGTGATGATGAGGGTGGTCGTCGTGACCAAAGAAGTTTCAAGAGGAAGAGGCCTCGTTTAGAAGCAGGTGTCCCAATGGAAGCCGACACAGCCTCATCACCTCAACCTAAAGGTTTGTAATGTTTTTTATCTTTTATTAATCCAGCGTACAGGCCCTTCAAGGCCTTTATTTCAAATTATTAACACTTGTCCTAAACTTTTTTGGATTGCTTTATTTTAACAGAGCATAAAACATTAGTCTATGAAAATAGACTTCTTCTAATCATAAAATAAGAAGTTACATCAATTTAAAGATGTATTTAAAAAAATATGAACAACTCTTGAAAATATGAAGAAGAAGAAAAATTGTACCTTTCTTTCTTCTTTATTTTTGTAGCTTTACCTATGAAAGTCCTTCTTCTTCTTTTAGTGGCATGACAGATGCTTAAAGCGATCCTTGGCCTGCTCATTCTCCAAGCTCCATCTGCTTCGGTCCTGTGCATGTGAGGAACTTATTCTCAGTTTCTTGAGATCTCCCAGAACGCTATCCTTCCACCTGCCCCTGGGTCTCCCTCTACGCCTCACTCCATCAGGGCAGTTCTCATACACTCTTCTAGCATTTCTTTCTTCTCCCATTCTCAGCAGGTGACCCAGCCACTTCATCCTCTGTAACTGGGCAAAAGAGGAGATCGTCATGTCATCATAGCTTTCATATTACTCTCTGTTTTTTCTTATGCGCCATACACTGTTTTCCTGGACAGGCCCTACGATGCGTCTGAGGATATGCCTTTCGAAACTATCCACAAGATGTGCATCCTTCTTCTTTAGGGTCCATGTCTTGCAAGCATATGTCTCTATTGGCCAAATCAGTGATTTATAGAGATTGAGCTCAGTTTTGAGGTCAACATTTTTGCTTTTCAGCAAACCGGCAATGGCAAAGTATGCCCGATTCCCAGCCCGTACTCTTCTTCTGATTTCTTCTGTTTTATCTAGTTTGTCGTTGATTATAGAACCTAGGTATTGGAAACTGTTCACAACCTCAAAGGTATGTGTTCCCATTACGTAGAGTTGTTGCCGGCGAATTTGCTGATTTTGCCTTCTTCTTCTCAGCACCATCAGTTTTATTTTTTCCTCATTTATTTTTAACCCTAACTTTTCTGCTTCTGACTCAAGCCTTTGCAGGTTGTCCTTAATACTAGTTAATGTACTTCCAATAATTACGTCATCTGCATAGGCGAGTACCTGCGTTAGTCGAATAAAAATATTCCCGCCTCCAAGTAATCCTGCTCTTTCCATAACTGCCTGCAGGGCAATGTTGAATAGTAAAAGAGCAAGAGGATCTCCTTATCTTAGACCATTTTTTATTTCAAACTGTTCCGACAGTCCCCCTCTAATGCTTACTTGAAAGTATGTGTTTTTCATCGTGCACTGTACGAGTCGTATTAGTTTCCCAGGGATCTCCATCTCCTGTATGACTCTGGACAATTCTTCCCTTATAATTGAGTCATATGCTGATTTAAAATCTACTCTTTATTTTCTCGCAGATATTTTTTAAGGTCCCTATCTGATCAATGGATCTGTTACTTTTAAAGCCTCTTTGGTAATCCCCCAGCTTCCTCTCCATATGTGGCAGAAGTCACTTGTATACTGCTATTGAAAATACCTTGTATGCCATGCAGAGCAGTGTTATTCCTCTGTGTTTAGAGCATATCAAGGGGTCGCCCTTTCTCACGTACACTGTGGTACTATGATGCCTTCGCACCAATCCTCGAGTATTGGTATTTCTTCCCAGATCCGTACTATCAGCTCATGGAGTTCTCCTTCTAGCTTGCTTCCTGCATTTTTGAACAGCTCTGCGGGGAGAACATCTAATCCGGATGCTTTCCTGTTCTTCAATTTTTCAACTATTTCCTCAACATCCTCCACATCTGGCGGGATCCTCCCCAAAAGTCTTAAACTGTCAATTTTATGATAATCATATGGGGTGCCGTATTCTCAAGTCTTCTTTTTAAGTCATTTATTCATTGGCAGTAACTTATGTTGATACAATTTGCTAAGGTGACATTTCTTGATTGTAGCCTAGTGCCTTCTATTATTAAATAGACTATTATTCTATTAAATATAGCAAATTTGATACGTCTCACTGATTAAGTATGAGCAGATATAACTAAGGCCTTGCTTCGCTCATTTGTATCTATTATGAGCATTCATATATTCCTGTCTACAAGCGGCAGGTAGGTTCACCACTTAGGCCATAAAGAAGATCTAAATTATTAAAAATGTAAAAAAGATCCTGTTATCAATTTAGTCTTATTCATACCTAAAATATAATTTACAGAACATTATTTATATAGTCCTTGGCCTTTTCTGATATGTAACGATTATATACTAGCAACTCTTCAATTGTAGAGCTTGTCCTAAGACTTCTAAAGTTGATTCCATCTTAAAGGCCCCTGCTGCTTACTTACCAACTCTCAAGGGGTACTATAGCCCGGGGTGGGCTTTGGCTTCCCTGACAAAATATTATGCCAGTCTTCTCTGCACGTGTTCTGGTTCTCCCATTTGGACACGTTCTGTACGGCCTTTTTCCATGTCCTAGAGCCACTGTCTCCTTGGTCTTCCCCTCTTCCTGGCCCCATTCATCTTACCAAGTAATCTTTTTAGGAGCTCTGTAATCCTCCATTCTTAGTACATGGCCCAACCGTTATATTAGATCTCTGTTATTAATATTTAATTTTAACTCCTGGTGTTTTCCCAGTTATGTTGGATCTTAATATTACAATACATATAAAAAATTTCCCATGGTAGCCGAACCAATTTATTACAATATATGGTATCTATTCTGCAAGTTGTCGCTTTAAGTTGAGTTACAAGTTTTAACTGTTTATTCGTTTCATTTGTAATATTTTCCCTAAATACAAGTGAGCTTTAGTATGGAAAAGAAAATGTAATTATGGATGCTGAATAGATTTTGGTTATCATTTAATCAAGAAATAAAAGTTTCAACTAGCATTTCAAAGTATAGATGATAATTTTTTTATTGATTGTTATAATAAGAGACACAGACGACCGGGTTCGAATCCCGGCCGGGGCTTTTTCTTCAAAACAAAAATAGATGATAATGTTTGTTGAAACGTTCATTTCTAGATGAAATGATTAACAAAGTATACATATTTCCCATAATTGCATTAAAGATCATATGATCGATAGAAAAAGCTTACCAACTTAAAATTTTATCGATAATTTGAACTAATATCTCTACAGTAATAAGAGACTTGAAGAGGGAAAAAAACTCTAAAAATAAGTGTTGACAGAGTAGCCTTTGGCTCTGAAAAGTTATTCCGAAAAACAACTATTATTTCTCTGAAAATAACAAGGTTAAACCTAAATTAGATAATTTAATAGAATAATAAGGTAAAGGTGACAAATTTGACCGTAGAAGTTCAAGTCCCGACACGTATGACGTGTTTGAACTTCCACGATGGCCAAGAGCCAAAAATCGAAAATAGCAACAACTAAAAACGAGCCCTAGCTTTCAAAAAGAATTCTAAAACAGACAACCCAATACCCTCTACTAAAACTGCTAACAAGAAATTAGTTTCGCCACCAAATGTAGAAAAAGCAACTTCTAATGAAAGCATATTTCAACATGTTCCAAACCCATCTAATAATCAAGAGAAGCCATTATCATGCCCTACATCAAAGCCTCCTCCTATTCATTTAAAAAATGTTAAAAACTATAAAGAACTATGTCAACTTTATCATCGAAAGTTGGACCTCAGGGATTTTACTGTCGTTCGAGTATAACCCAGACAACCATTTACCCTTCAGCTCCAGACGATTATCGCAAAATAATAAAGATATTACAAGCTCAAAACGCTTTATTCCACACGTATCAGCTTCAGGAAGAAAAACCTTTTCGCATCATTATACGAAATCTACACTATACAACACAACTAGAAGACATAAAAATTGAGCTTGAAGAACATGGGTCAATGCTCAGCATCCAAGGTTGAAAATACCATGACCTATATTTTTCATAGACTTAGAGCAAAGTCCGAAAAACCAAAATGTATTCAAACTTGAATTTTTAATTCACACAAAAATTAAAATTGAAGAAGAACCATATATGAAAAATGAACCACCACAATGTCAAAGATGCCAGGCCTACGGTCACACAAGAAGTTACTGTAGCCTTCCTGCCAAGGCAACACCTTACAACTGAGTGTACAAAGACAAAAGAAACTCCGGCCACTTGCGCTAACTGCAACGGTGCTCACCCTGCAAATTACAAAGGATGCTCAGTTTTTAAAACTTAAAAAACTCTTCGTAATAATAAATCTATAACCATTGCAACAACCGTGTCAACTAAACTAGTCAACCAGGAGCCTTCTTCCCAGATTAAAAATGTTGTTGATACCTCTACGGTAAATGAAATGGTAACCTTAACAAACAAACAAGTAAATTTAGGCCTACATCCAGTTGTACACTTTTCTTCGTCGGAGAGAACTAGAGTAAAAGCTACAAAGGTAACAGGGAGTTATTCTTCCTCTCTTTCTTCCTACCTACCTCCTTTATCTTTCAATATTTCTTCGGTTATAAAGTCTTCTATTGAATCTTTGCTTTCTGAACTCAAAGCCTTATCTCTAATTCTTGAACTTCTCTCTCGAATTAACTTCCTCTATCAATTCGAATCCTTCTTATGGCTAAAAATCGATTACCTTCTCTTTAATTCTTATCTAATAAACTGGACTCAATTTCTATGTAAATTTCATCTTCCAAAAAAACCTGCATTCCAGTCAATATATTTTCTTCTTTTATAAACAAAACGTTTCGGCAAAATCTAATGCCATTTTCAATATTAAAATACATCAACAATACTAAAATTAACTTTTAAAAAAAGTTGTGTCAAAAATCTCATAAAGAAATATTTAAAAATTATTTTTTTTCCATAATTTTCCTGGGAATTCACTATTCTCCCATGGTCAATTGTCCACTATCACTAAGAGTGGACAATTGACCATGGGAGAATAGTGAATTCCCAGGAAAATGATGGAAAAAAAATAATTTTTAAATATTTCTTTATGAGATTTTTGACATAACTTTTTTTAAAAGTTAATTTTACCTTCTCTTAAAATACTTCTTTGGAACTCCAATGGTCTGCTCCATCGAATATATGAACTAGAAACTTGCCTAAAAGAACACAACATAAACATTGCACTTGTAACAGAAACTCATTTAACAGACAAACAAACATTCAAAATTCATGGATACGAAGTATATAGAGCATACCATCCGGATCACTCGGCCCATGGAGGTACTGCAATCATTGTAGGTAAGTCGTTGAATTGACTTCGTTCCTTCCATTTCTACCAATACAACTCAACTCACCACTATTTGCTTAACTTCTCCAAAATATCAGCTAACAATATCTTCCGTTTATATTGCTCCGAACAAAGTTATTTCCATAAATGAGTTGAAAAACCTGTTTTCAACTATGGGTAAACTATTCTTAGCTGGTGGTGACTTTAATGCTAAAAATACTAGATGGTGTTCTCGAATTTCAAATACTCGCAGGAAAAGGCTAAATAAATGCATAGAAGAGCTAAAACTTTCTACTATATCCCGTTCTGAACCTACTTATTGGCCTACAGCAATATCAAAGTCACCCGATGTTATCGATTTTTTTGTTACGAACTTCTTGCCACTTAAACATTCCGAAGTTACCACTCTTTCTGACCTCTCTTCAGATCATAGTCCAGTTTTCCTCGAGCTATCAAATCACCCACTTACAAAACCTGCACCCATAGCATTAATAAATGGCTATATAAACTGGAATAAGTTCCAAAATTATTTAAACAACAAAATAACCCTTAATACTAACATAGGTACAGCCGATGACCTGGACAATGCTGTTAATCACTTGACCGAATGTATTCAAAACGCAGTTTGGCATTCCACAACACCAAAGACGACGTTACTAAAACCTGATTCCTACCTACCTCAACCAATACGAAATCTTATTAAAGAAAAACGTAGAACTAGAGCTTTATGGCAAAGAACAAGATATCCTTCATACAAAACAGAACTCAACAAACTAACCCGAAAACTACAACAAGAATTATCAACATTTAAAAACAACAATAACAAGGACTATTTGAATTCTATAAATAACAGAGACAGACCAGTATGGACAGCTACAAGAAGTATACTTAAACAAAAGGTGGTTCAATACCCCCTTAGACGTACAGACAACACTTGGGCGATGACGAGCGAAGAAAAAGCTAACGAATTTGCAAAACACCTTGCTCATATATTCAAGGCAGACGAAATTCAGAATACTGTTCTCATTGACAAAATAGA
This sequence comes from Arma custos, assembly GCA_037127475.1. Lineage (NCBI taxonomy): Eukaryota > Metazoa > Arthropoda > Insecta > Hemiptera > Pentatomidae > Arma > Arma custos. Next base: position 85,086,454 of record CM073760.1, on the reverse strand, counting down.
TGACGACTTGACAACAGCACTATCTTTATCACTCCCTCCTCCGGCATTTCATCCAAAAGAAATCTATCAAGTACTGAACAAAATGCCAAACAAAAAAGCTCCTGGCTATGATCTCATCACTCCCTTCATCCTCCGCCACTTACCTCGGAAAGCTGTTCTCTTTCTTACCAGGTCTGCAAGTTTAAAATGTCGTTTATTTCTTAAAATATAATTTAATTTAAAAAAAAAAGTATAATATATTTTATTCAAAGTACTGGCCCTCGCTTTCTACACATTTTGTCCATCTCTCGGGCAATTTATGGATACCATTCCAAAAGAATGCTTCATCTTTATTTGAAATCCATTCATCGAGCCATTTTCTGACATCCTCCAAATTGTTAAAGTGTTGCTCAGCCAATGAGTGTCCCATCGATGAGAATAGGTGATAATCAGAAGGCGCCAGTTCAGGTGAATATGGCGGGTGGGGTAGGAGTTCCCAACCAAGCGAAGAAATCGTTTCCTTAGTCAATCTGGCTGAATGTGCAGGAGCGTTATCATGCTGAAGAATGACTTTGGCGTGCCTGTGAGCCCATTCTGGGCGTTTTTCAATCAATGCGTGACTCAAATTGATCATTTGTTGTCGGTAGCGGTCGGTATTGACTGTTTCGCCGGGTTTGAGAAGCTCGTAGTAGACTACTCCCTTCTGATCCCACCACACACACAGCATTGTCTTCTTCCCAAAACGATCCGGTCTTGCACTCGATGTGGATGGTTGTCCTGGCGTTACCCATGATTTTATTCATTTGGGATTCTGAAAATAAATCCATTTTTCATCGCCAGTTACAACTCGATGCAAAAAACACTTTCTTTCGTGGCGTAAAAGCAGCATTTCGCACACAATTTTTCGTTTTTCCATCTGTCGTTCGTCCAATTCATGTGGAACCCATTTTCCAACCTTTTGAATTTTTCCCATAGCTCTCAGGCGATCGGAAATGGCTTGTCTAGTGACATTCAACTGTTCTGCCATCATTTGTTGGGTTTGGGTATTGTCTTTGTCTAATAAAGATTGCAATTCGACGTCCTCAAACTTTTTTGGTCGATTTTCTCGTTTTTTATCAGTAACATCAAAATCACCACGTTTGAAACTTTGAAACCAACGTTCACATGTCTTGACGGTTGGAGCAAGATCGCCATAAGTCTCAACAAGAATTCGATGACATTCAGATGCCTTTTTCTTTTGATTGAATAAGAAAATCATGACATGCCGCAAATGCTCTTTATTTGGCTTAAAATTAGACATTTTTAACACCAAAGAAAGGTATGATACGTCCACGTAAACGACTTAAAAACAACTGACTTTTGTAAACAAATGACTAACAAACAAAATAGCGTTTAGAGATAAGCAAATCCTTCAATAGGCTAAGAGCGCATTCTATTGGAATTAAAACGACATTTTAAACTTGCAGACCTGGTACCCTCATCTATAATTCAATCATGGGCACAACCTATTTTCTGTCCTTTGGAAACTTTCCACAATTAAAATGATATCTAAGCCTTCTAAACCTGTCACTAATCCTTCATCTTATCGTCCAATTGCACTCCTCCCTTGCATGTCTAAATTATTTGAAAAACTCTTCCTTAATCGCATAAAGCCTATCCTCGAAAATAGCGGAGTGATACCGAACCACCAATTTGGCTGTACAACAGTGTCATCGTATCGTGGATGCAATATCTATAGCTTTTTCTTGACATTGAAAAAGCATTTGATAGTGTCTGGCACCAAGGGTCTTCTCTGGAAAATAAAATCTCACTTACCTCCTACATTCTTTTTGGTTCTTCAATCTTATTTCCAAGACAGATTCTTCTATACTTCCGTTGGCTCTCTGATTTCCTCCTTCATCCCTCAATACAGGGGTGTACCACAAGGCAGTGTTTTAAGCCCCATTATCTATTCTGTATACACCTCTGATATTCCCGAGCACTCTTGCCAATATCTATACCTTCGCAGACGATACAGCCATTATTTCTTCTCTCAGAGATCCAAACCTAGCATCTATAGCTCTTCAAAATCATTTATTTGATTTAGAAAAGTGGTTCTATAAATGCCAAATCAAAATCAAGCCATGTAAGCTTCTCTCTATGCAAAGCTTCATGTCTAGCAGTCAAAATTGACCAACAACGAAGTACCTTCCAAAAATTATGTACGTTACCTCGGACTATACTTGGACAAAAGACTTACATGGAACATACATACAAAATTAAAAAGACAAGAACTGACTGGACGATACAAACGACTTATCTATAATAGTATACTAAAACCTATTTGGACATATGGAGCAGAACTTTGGGGTTCAGCAAAAAAAGTTCACATACACAAGATACAAACAACACAACGCAAAATTCTCAGAAAAATTATTAATGCACCATGGTATGTTTCGAATCACACTATACACAACGACATGAACATTCCCACTATAAAATCATATATTCGTAACAAATACATAACATTCCACTCATCGACACAATATCACCCAAACCCACTCGTTCTTCCGCTTTCCTACTCCCTGTTACCTGGACTTGATAAAAAAAGATTAAAAAGACATTGGCCAAGAGACCTATGTTTTTTTAATCTTGGCAATTGATTTTTTTTTTTTTTTCCAAAATAACTGGATGATCATGGAGTAAAACGAAGAGAAAGACACTTCAATCAAATTTGCTAGATGCGCAGGTGCAAATGAAAATTAAATAATAATAATAATTGCATTATCTGTTCAATAGCTCATTATAACATGTATTTTTGGAAAATTTTATAAGGGGACAAAATGATAAGTTAAAACTTGTTGTGACTCAACTTGAAATAATAATATTTAATTTCTTTGTGTTGAATTTATTATTATTTTTTTTAGTAAAAGAAGAGGAAAAGATGGAAGAGGTAAAAAGTTCTGGAGCAACACCTTGATCAAACCCAAAGCCGCGGGGGTCAAGCCCCTCAGAGACTTAAAAAGTTCTGTGATCACAATTAATTGAAGGATGAGAGCTCTTTCCATTCATATCTGTACCTATACTGACATCATATCAGTCATAGTAGGCTTTATCGTTGATCTCTAGTTCGCAATATACCATCCTTTAGCTCTCTGTTAATACTTTGACTGTATTACTCGCATTTGTCAGTATTAATACTTTTTTTGTACAATTAATTTATATATATAATATATTTGATTGTAGATTGATTTCCAGATTGATAGTTTTAATATACATATACAGATTTATGTGCGTGTGTGTATAAAATATATATATGTGTATAGCATACGTTTATATTCATATATATAAAGAAACAAATAAAAAAAAATAACAATATGTATTTTTGACTCAAATTGATGCTGTATTTAGTCAGAATATATAATGGTTATTTGCCCCCATTTTATCGATTGACTTATTATTTTATTATCTTTTCTTTCTCATACCATGCGTGACCAAAATTGATAAAGAAAAGCTCAAATCATTCCTTTCATTTAATACACCTCTATACAATGAAATGTAATCGTTTTAAGTTAGGGAAGAGCTCAATTATTTTTATGTTTAGTTAATTTATTTATTATTAAACGTATATTTTCCTGTTTATTTGTCTGCCAATAATTACATTTTTAACTATAATAGGAAAATGAAAATAGAGAAATTGAAATAATTCTCTATTTATCCTTCATTAATGTACATGTTTCTTTTTTTGATTATCGGTTCTTACTTGTTAGCTAGAAACTGTATAAAAGTAAGATATATCCTATATTATATGTTCTGGTTAAATTTTAATCCTGTTAGAATATTGTAATTGCGTAAGTTAGTTTTTTATATAAATCTTCTTATAAATTGATTCTGATATATTTATATATTTATCATAACTGATATAAAATTGTAAAATAAGAAATGAAATCAATAACTGGGAAATGAATTAAATAGCTCCAATACAAAAAAAAAAGTCTTTCATACCAATGTTTGTTTGAGCCACCTTGGTTGAAGACTTTTTTATCTAACAATGTGGGTATTCTCAAGGTTGTTCTTTTATATATATATATCTATTTTTTGTTTGTTTTATTTTATTTTATTTTTTATGATTTAAGACAACTTGATTGAAAACCTAACAAGTGTACAAAACTACTGTTACCATTCATAAGTTGTCTGGGAACAGATCATTATTATTAAAAAATATTATTAAATAAATTACTAGAATTTTATTATATACCTAATCACTATTTTATAGAAAAATATTTGCTTTGACAAAAAGTGTTTATGTTTTGATGTTTTTCACAAATTAATATTTATTCTGTTAAGGATATCAATATTTGATAATCCAGTTTAGTTATCAATATTTATTGTGCAAAATTATTGAATCAATAAGATAATCAGAGATTCCACTTATAAAACATGTGAATGATCCTTGAACCAAGGATCAAAATTGTCCCTGGTTCAAATAAGTGAAGCCATATAAAATCTCACCACTCAAGTGAGACTAAACAGCTAATTTATTGAGGAGGAGTTGAATATTAATCAATTTTTTAAATTAAAAACTGTTTTTCTCTATATTATTTTAATTGATGTCTGTTAGTGGCCACTGACATCCAGTGAATTTGATCAATCAACTTCACATCAAGTTAGACTATGAATCACATGAGCACTTAAAATCTGACTAAAAATGTGAATGGTTAATTCGTAAGCTGTATAAAGTTGATTTATAACTGGCAATGCAGTGGAATAAGGATATTCTGAGCTGGATTGGACCTATCTGAATAATCTGTATTTCAGTTAGTTTAAAATTATATATGTTTTATAGTTTCAAAACCAACTAAACTGTCTTAAAACAATAAGTAATTTTTACTAAGAACTGAACCCTTCATGAATTGAAGTGTTACATATTTTTTTTTCACTAATTCACTTTTATCACTTGCAAGCCACTATTGTGAGTACTTTAACATTGTCTCAAAAAAAAAAAAATGTACCTCTACAATCCAGGAAGGGTCTGAGACTAAATAAATTATTTTGGAATAAAAACCTTTGAGACTTACTATTACTAAGCCAAAAGATTTGCAGTGAGGTGATATGGCCGATGCATTGGTCAACTGCCAAGTTTTTCTTACAATTAAGAGACCCACCCACTTTACAGACCCCAGGATGGTTTGAAGATCTCAGGGTTCATTTACGGCTGTTATTAATGTTAATTTCAATAATTTATTTGTTACAGCTGGATTTGAACCCAGGATCTTCTACTCAGCGCTGTACACACTGATATACTTCAACCGAAAGTGTACACTAAATCTTGATTATATTCATTGTTAATATCAACTCGAGGATTTTCATTGCCTTGTGATGTATCCTCTTTTTTGGCATTCTATTTTACATTTCTAACAATTAAAAGGCGAGAAAAAGGTAAGCTGAGTTACTAATTATTTTTTAAAGGTGCCACAATAAATACTCAATTTGACTAGTTTCCTATTAATTTTTATTATAAAAATACAATGTGAAATACATTTATTATTGATTAATATTCGGTTTTAAATATATGTTCCACCTTTGATGAATAAGAATAAATTTGAAAAAGGCTAATAAATAAAAAAATTTGCAACATTTTTTTTAAACAAATGAATAGAATACCATATTTTGTTTAATCTGATTCGGTTTTATTGGTTCCTTGTAATATAAAAACAATTAATATTAATATATAAACTGTTTTAATAACTTAAATAAAAGTTCAACATTTATAACTAACCTAAAACTTTTTTTAAAATAAAACTATGTGGTGTTAGAAATTAGCTTGTCTACAATAACTGTTCATTAAGTAAAATTTATGATACTTCAGTTAAATACACAGTGGCTTACTCAAAAGAAATAATATCAATAATAAGAATGCAATAGGATAGCTCGAAAAAGCCTTAATTCCTTTGTAATCTTGAAAGTCCTAGTGATGAGTCTGTACTTTTGATGTGAGATGTGCTACATCTAATCTTCATTGATGTGAATTTTATTTTGGAGTATGCTTTGATGTTGCCTGAATTGGTTAGTTTTTCCCTGTATTTTAAAGACTTCAGGCTGTTCGTCTTTTAGATTTTACCTATTGCAATCTAAGAAATACTTTATGACTCTTTTTGCAAATTTCGATTGAAATAAAATGAAATTTTTAAAATGTATGTAATTTATTGACTATAATGATCTTAAGTTTAAAGTTTCTTGGCAGAACTAAAGAGTTTTGATTGAACACTTACACAAGAACTTGGACTGATGTGATTTTAAAAAAAATCTCTTTTATAAGGAGCACTGTTTATTGGAAAGCCGACGTTTCGACCCACATTGCAGGTCTTCTTCTGGACCCGTATGATCACTCTTGACAATAGACTGAGTGTCAAGTGTGATAATTACCTCCTCCTTGACCATTATCTTCCTCATATATATAAGGTCAACCAATATTATTCAACATAAGCAGTCTGTTTACTAACGGAAACTGTAAAAATAAGATGATATGCTGAAAATGGTTGGAAAATACTACCAGGGAATATGTATCAAGTTTGTATGACAATTTTTCTACACACACCGTAATTTCGTCAGAATAAGTAGTGAATTCTTTGTGACAGATTCGCGGTGATTTATTTCTTTTAGTGAAAATAATCTGTTTACCCTTCCTAAAAATATATATAAATGAAAATAGAAACTTATTACTCTCCCACCACCGAATTCGAATTCGTTGTTTTTTCTTTGGAATATAAAGTGTTGTATTGTATTCGCGACGTCCTTGGAGATTTACTAGGTACCATCAAAGTTTGGTACTGAGAAGGCTTATTATTAATAGTCTAAAAAGGTCTAGGAGAATGGAGTTTTATTCATCTATTAGGTATGAGCTGACAGTGATAATGAAAGGTCTGAGACTAATACAGCGAGATATTTCACCAACTGCAAACACATTAACATGTCAGTCTTTAGCTAAAGGGAATAATTTATTCCATAAATTATAGGACGGTTGCAGCGATTTGTTAATACTCCCTTTACCTAGGATCATCCCAATCCTTGACAATGGTTTCTCCACTTTTACATTTCACTTTTTTGGTTGACTATTTTTATTTAAACCACATTCATAATGTTAACTTAATGACTTGCGTTGAAGAAGGTATGTTCTTTAATACTAAAATATTGAGCTTATAGTAATAAGGATAAACCTAACCCAGTATATTTATTTATGCTACACTCGCACAGAAAATGTTTCTAAAAGTATTCTATATAGGAATTCAATTGTCAAAAGCCCAATAGCCTATCTTAGAATTAGAAACATAGCAGGCTTTAAGTACCTAACGATTTTACTAAATAGAAATTGTAAAATAAAAATTCTTTTGAAATTTTTAATATAAATAAAAAACAGTTACCTCTTGTTATTCATATAGCAATAAATTTCGCTTTCTTAGACACCTAATATGGGTAGCGGGTAGTTCTGTATGTGTCTGAGTTGGGGTGCTGTAGGACGCCTCTACAAATATCGCTGAGGCTGTATAAGATTTGTAGATTGTACAAATTCTTCTTCTATTAATTGATATGGTTATACTCTGCAGGGGTTCACCAAGCTTCTATAAAGTGGGGAACCTCGATTGGGAGGAAAACCGGGCGGCTGAGTGCGATCTCGGCCAAATCAAACATATGGAATATTTTGCAGCGGAGCAAGGCGGCGACGGTGCCTCTTATACTGCTGTTTATTTTTAGACTTTTCACTTATAGCCTTCACAAAAATAAAATAACAAAATATTTTATTCATTTTACAGAATTGAAAATCAAGTTGTTACTATCCATGTCCAATAAGGGACTGACGAGTTCATTCTCTTATCCGTTTTCTTTAGAAATGTCAGATAATCGAAGAGGTGCATTGCTCGACATTACTTGCGAAAACAGTCCATCGCTCCTAGCATCTGTGAGAACTAGAAACACTATTATTTTTTTTGTTACTCTATACTAACTTACAATACAACATATATTTTTTTAATTTTTTATATTATAATTATATATTTCAGTTTAGCAAAGAAAAGGCTTTCGGAGCCCATACAGAATGGCTACTGGTGAATATGGCTAACTCAAGCACACCATTCCTTGAAAACAAAGGCGTTCGGTTATTATCAAATGCTTACGCCTTGCCCAGCAGTTCTTTAGTTCTCGCTAACATCTTGAAAGACGAAGCTGTTGTTGAGTATTACGATGTATACCGCACTTCTATGTTCACAGATATGAAGTTCTCCTTTCTCTCTCGTCAACCCCTTTCGAGATTCACAATGCTAACCAAACCGAAGAGGACAGATTTCGAAGGAGTCACCTTCAGAGCTGCGTCTGCTGTGTGTAAACTTCGTCAAATATTCCTGTTTTAATCCTTTTTCAAGTTGATGTTTACAAATAAAAAGCTATTTGATGAATAGCTGAATAAGATAGTATAATTCTTATTAATGCTAAATGTTATAATAATATATAACCATTTTTGAATGTGGCCACATAGGAATTCAAGAGGAATAAATGCGCTGATTATGCGTCAACAAAGTCAATGGGTATGATCTATGATTTTGGATTCCCCTTAACCTTCTCAGTGAAAATTTTCTGGTGTCGCTATAATAGTAGTTGTTAATTGGGTTTTTACAAATAATTATAATTTGATATTATAATTTATTGTTATAATATTGTGCCGAAAATATGGCTCCGATGGTTCGAAGATGTACCTAAATCAATAGTAATAGAAATAACAGTAAGATTCAAATAAAAAGGGTATGTAATATTGATATTCTAACAATTATATTAAAGTGGTAACTGAACAGAATTATCTATATTACAAAAATAAAATATTTGTAAAAGCAGAGAAATATTTATACTACATACAACAACAATATCGTAACTAAGTCGTTACGGAAATATTTTAAAAGATATAAGTTAATATATTATAAAAGATTTCTTAACGATATCGGCAACATATTACAGATATAGCGTGGCCTGCCTTAATTCTTTTTTCAACCTTATTTATTAATCTTCCTTGACTCAGTTTCAAACTGAATAAGTTTCAGGTTATGATTTATATACCTAAAAGTAAGCTGTAAGTAAACGTTATCATCCCATTCTTTTTTAGATTTTGTATCCAAATATGTTCGAGGGGTTTTCAGAAACAAACTTAAACCACCCTGAGACGGACGCATATGCTAAGGTTGGGTATGCTCTTGAGCGTAACGTAGGACAACAGTATAATTTTAAGTAAGCTTAACTCTGTGTTGAACTATTTTTTTAAAATATCCATTTCAAATATTATGTTACATCGATGTTGTTGAAATTTTAGTCATTCGTGTTTAAATATTTATGACAATATATGTAAGTTTTCTATAAAATAGAACATACAACAAAGGCGGATCCAGGGAGGGGTACGGGGGGCACGTGCCCCCCAGAAAGTTTTTTGTGTACCGTGGAGAATCCATTACAGTACATACTTATAAGCAAATCATGTGATGATAGTTGTTAAAATAACAGAAATAATATGAGTGAAACTACTGTACAGATATTTTAATAAGGTACTGCTGTCATAGTCCATCAATCCCTTTCCCAACAGTCATTTCCCCTACCTTCAAACGATCTCCTTCAGGCTACAGCTGTTTCAATCAAAACCTTTTCCTTTCCTATCACATTAGCATCGGTGTACTGTCCTCCTAATAAATCCATCTCCGATTCCCAATTCAGCTCTCTCCTCGATTCCCTAGGGATCCATTTCCTTTTAGGTGCAGACTTTAATGCGAAACATCAACAGTGGGGATCAAGAACTACTAATTCCCGAGGCCGCATGCTACTGTCTGCACTTAATTCTCACAACTCCAGTTTTATTTCTCCCGGCACTCCTACATATTGGCCCACTGATCCAAACAGAAATCCTGATCTCCTCGACTTTTTTATCCATGCTGGCTTAGGTCCCCTAAACTATTCCATAGAACGCCTTCATGAACTTTCCTCAGATCACAGTCCTTTGATCCTTACCCTTTCTGTATTCCCAATACCCAAACTTCCACCGCCATCATTTATTAGGGGACCAGTTGACTGGAACCTTTTTCACCAGCTTGTATCCGACACCATTGACCTCAGAGTTTCCCTAAAAACACCCCAAGAGTTAGATGATGCAGTCGATTCCTTTACCAATTTGATCCAGCAAGCAGTTTGGACTGCATCTTCACCTCGTCCTTCCTTCAAACCCCGCAAGAAAAATCCATTACCACAAGATCTTAGGGATCTTATCCTTACTAAACGCCGTTACCGATCCCTTTGGCAAAGGACTAGGCATCCTCACGATCGGAGACTATATAACTACCTCACCAAACTAGTTAAACAGAACCTGACAACCTATAGATCCGAAACCTACAATGCCTATCTTTCCACACTATCCGCTTCTGATAATTCTCTTTGGAATGCTACCAAAAAGAACCTTAAATACCACCCTATTTCCCATCCCCTCCGCCGTGAAGATGGTTCTTGGGCTGCATCAGATGAGGACAAAGCAGAAGAATTGGCAAACACCTTTCAAATACATTTATTCCACATCCTGAAACCAATCCTACGCACGTTTCCAATATTAATGAATTCCTCTCTTCACACATTCCACTACCCTTACCTCCTAACGCTGTAAACCCCTCTGAGGTCAAATTCCTCTTGCAAAAATTAAAAGTCCGCAAATCTCCTGGACATGACCTTCTAACCACCCAGATCCTACAACATCTTCCCCAAAAAGCGATTATTTTCCTTACCTATCTATACAACTGTATCCTTCGCACAACTCACTTCCCTTTGTTGTGGAAACAGTCCATCATCACTCTATTCCCTAAACCTGGTAAACCACCAAATGACACGTCATCATACCGACCCATCAGCCTGCTTCCTATTCTTTCCAAAATTTTTGAAAAGATCCTCCTGAAACGAATCCTACCCATTATCGAATCCAATATTCCTTTACATCAGTTTGGATTCCGTCCCAGGCACTCGACGGTCCAGCAGGGTCTCCGAGTTGTCGATCACATATCCTCTGCTCTTGAAAGCAAACAGTACTGCACAGGCGCATTTCTGGACGTAGCACAAGCTTTCGACCGGGTATGGCACGCCGGTTTGCTGTTCAAGCTCAAAACTCAGTTACCTCAATCCTTATTCCTAGTCCTTCGATCCTACCTCTCTGATCGCTACTTCCAAGTGCGCTGTGGTAACGAATACTCCAATCTTTACCCAATTCAAGCTGGAGTCCCCCAGGGCAGCGTCCTGGGTCCTATCCTATACATATTGTACACCGCTGATATCCCAACTACTCCTGAAACCTTCCTTGCAACGTTCGCAGACGACACAGCCATCCTATCATCTCATCCAGATCCTGAAATGGCTTCCTCGAACCTCCAAAGGAACCTTTCACTCATTGAAATTTGGTGTAACCAGTGGCGGATCAAAGTCAACGAGGAAAAATGCAAACACGTGACTTTTACACTTCGCCGGGGAACATGTCCTTCTGTCCAATTCAACGAAACCATCCTGCCTATTTCCGACACAGTACGATACCTTGGCTTCTTCCTAGACAAAAGACTTACATGGAATCCTCATACCAAACTCAAAAGACAAGAACTTAACAGACGTTTCAGCCAACTATACAGATTACTATGTAGGGCCTCCCATCTTTCAATAGACAATAAACTACTAATATACAAGACGATCATCAAACCTATCTGGACCTATGGACTGGAACTGTGGGGGACCGCAAAAAAATCGAATATCAGACGCATTCAATCCTTTCAATCCAAAGTGCTGAGAACTATTGTCAACGCTCCTTATTATGTCTCCAACAAAACCCTCCATAATGATCTCAACATTCCTTTTGTCCTCGACCTCATCCCTACTAAATTCTCAAACTTTCACCAAAACCTTGTCTGTCATCCCAATCCCCTGGCTCAGTCATTATCCAGTTTCACACATCCATACAATCCACCCCGCCGCCTAAACCGGCAATGGCCCCGAGACTTGTTATAATAATGCTATTTGGAGTACTGGCACTGGCCAGATTCTCCACTCACGACCTGTGTGTGTGTGTGAAGCGCCCTTAACCAGCTTCCATTGGTGTTTAATGCCAGTGACGCGGCTGGGAAAGGGAGCTGAGGCCTCCCGGACTCCTGCTTTGCCCTCATTCATGAGGAAGAAGCTCAGTTCGGGGACCCCAGGCAAATAGTAAATAGAGTATGAATGTGTACAGTATATTTCTTTTATGTTTTATTTATTATTATATTTTTTTTTTATTATATATATATATATATATTTTTTTTTACTTTATTTTTGTATATACTTTTTCGCTTGTATGTATTTATTTATGCATTTATTTCGTTTATATCATTGATTTTTTCTGGAATGATTGTAGCTTCATAGCACCATTACTTATTGCCCACAAGTGGCAGATTGTAATGTCTAAATAAAAAAAAAAGAAAAAATTTAATAAACCTTTCTATAAATACTACAAGTTTATTTCTAAGTTATTGTTGATTTTTTGCCCGTCTGCCTGTTGTGCCCCTCCCCCCCAAAAAAAATCCTGGATCCACCCTTGCAATACAATATGAAAAATCCTTATAAGGCATGAAATTAGCATAGCCAATGGTGGTATCAGTTTCGCAACTTCGAATTGTTTGAGTTGTCGCAAAGTTGTAACTTTTCATTCATTTCCTTTTTAATATTCTCGAAAATAAAAATAATTCATAATATTTAGTATGGAGACAAGATTATAGTTATGGGAAATGTTTATGTTTAAGTAATCATTTCATCAAGAAATAAACGTTTCGAATGATATTTGTCTGTTGAAACGTTCATTTCTTGATGAAAATATTACCGAAATCAACAAATTATCCATAATTATACCCTGTTTTTCATCATAAAGTTCACGATTATTTATGGTTCTGGAGAATATTAACAAGGAAACGAATAAAAAGTTAAAATTTGTTGTGACTAATCTTGAAGCGGCAACTTGCAGAACTGATATCATTATCTTTCGTTAAACCTTACTTCTATCTTTTTCAGTTTCACTCTCAAGATGTTTTTCAATAGCTACGGTTACTTAAAAAACGGCAACTTCACACACCTCATGGGCCTGTTGGTAAGGGAGGATCTTGACTTCGCAGCAGGCCTTATGATGCGAGAAGATAGAATGGATTACATAGACTTCGCTGGGAACACATTTCTCATATCGTAAGTATTTCAAGAATTTACACTCATCTTGGTTTCAACACAGATTACGAAATAATAAAATCAGGAATGTCAATACAAATATGAAATTTCTCGCAAAATAACTACCTAGTCAGCATAATAATCCCATACCTAAGATCGCGAGTTTCTAGGCCGGCAGGAGGTCCTAGGATTCTTTTTAAAGGGATTTGAAAATCCTTGTTATGCTTAATTGAATTAAAAACTTATTTTTTTCTAACATAATCACTACAATTATGTTGGTTGCCCTAGTATGTTTTTAATTTCTGGTGAGATGTACAAATTAATGAATTCAGTTAGAGCCCTTCAAAATATCGAATATAGTATTATTGTTTCGAATTTTTATTAAAGGCTTGAATTTGAAAAAGAAAATGTATTTTCACTTCTTTTTTTTTAAATTGGAATTTAGTCCTCTATACACCTGTTAAGGGAAACAAGGCAGAAAATAGATTCTCTTATTACTTTTATATTTTTCTGTTTACGTTTTTATTTATTTTAAGTCCTAGGGGTTAGTAAGCCTGTGGCAATGTTATTCATATGAGGAAAAATCCCCCAAACAGAGCCTTAAATCTCTAAAATAAAGTGGAAATACCAACCAGTCGACGTTTAGCCAATTGAGGCATCATCAGGACATACATCAAAGCAGACAAAGTGCAGCACATCTCTCACCAACTGACTCGTCAAATAGAGACAGCAACCTTGCTCCTAGATGCTCCATAAGCAATTCTAACGTCGACTGGTTGTTTTTTCCCAGTAATTTAGAGACTAAAGGCTTTGTTTTAACGATTCTTTCCTATTTATTATAGATGTCTCTTTTTGATTGTTTGCTCTCTTTTATTGGAATGTTATTACTTAAACTTCCACTTAAACTTTTTTTTATACTTAAAATTACAAATCATACTCTACATTTGTTATTTTCTACAATCACAAAACTAGAACTGCTCTACATACAATTTGATTCATAATTTTTATAGAGAAAGAGATAATTTTCAATACGAATAATTTAATCGCTCCATACTGAAGAAGGTTTTAGTCTTGTTTGGATAAAATTAAGACATCTAAAAATAAACACAAACAATTGAAAACTATTCGAGGCGTTCAACATCAAAAGCCTATAACTCCAAAATTTGAAAAATAGACTTTTTCGCTAGTTTTTCTTATTTCTTATGGTTTTAGTCTTGTTCTGAACTGCAGTTTCTTTGCAAAGTTAAAAACTTGCGAATAATTTGAAAAATCGATATTCGGAGCATTATAAATATTGGAGTATTTCATTATATATACAGTTTATATACATATTACATAGAGAGAGTAGTTCATTATGTACGCATATACAGTCCTACTGTTGGTACGAACGTCACCACCAACTAGGGGTTTTCAGTTCATGTGTAAAAATTAGGTACATAGCTGCTGAAGTTAGGTGTTAACTGTCACCTTTCAATATGAATAATGAAGGGATTAATTATTTTGCATATTTTTGTTATTAATTATCTGATGCATTTACATGACATTTGCGGTTGCAGAAGTCCACTGATTTTCAAACAGCCTTCGCTATCATCGGTGTCAAATATATTCGTATTGCCTTTCCAAACCCAGGTTTGGTTGGCAGCCGGAGTGCTTCTACTCGGCACGACTATCGTACTCTTCTTTGAAATAACCATCACTTCAAGATTATTATTTTGGACCAGATACTCTTTCCTGGAAGTTCTCATGGCAATGTTGGAAGAAGCGTTTCAACAAGGTATTGGCCAAGAGCTGTTTTTATTGTTTCTCTATATTGCTATATTTAGTATAGACCTTTTGATTAATCTATGTTAAGAATAAAGTGAGGTTTAAGCGAGCGGCGGAGATAGGAAGGGACCACTGTTCCAAGAGCTGACAACTATATCTAAAGAGGTATCTATAGCTGTACTCATAACCCTCTCATTGAGCATGCTATACTCTGCTATTCACACTTTAAACAATTGCACGCATTAGAAAACTACCCCAATAACAGACTCTATGCTATAAGCAGATTCGATCTCACAAAAGCTGCAATATTGATTGTCAACAAGCAATTTTTTTATTTGGTAATAGTTTCAACTGCGTAGAGTTCTGCCTTATAACCAGGAACATATTTTTCATATACTATAATTTTAAATTCATAATTCATTTCTAAAAACATTGTTTTATCAGAACCGTTTTTTACGGTTATTTTATCATCAAATTGCACAATTTTTTATGATAATATGTCTTGCTAACCGCAAAATACGAGAACGGCTCGACCAATTCGGCTAATTTTTTTTTCATATTTTTGCTTCTTATGGAGAGAAACCCGTAGAAATGACGAGGGAAATAATAAAAAACAAATACTTTACTTTTCTCATACAAACCACTCTGTTCCCAACTGTATATATATATATAAATAAAAATGAATCGCCAAATGTGTTGCTAAGCCCAAAACTCGAGAAGGGCTCGACTAATTCGTCTAATTGTCCCTTATTTTATTTAAGACCCAAAGAAGGTTCTTATGGAGAAATAACGTAAAAATGACGAGGAAAATAATAAAAACAACACTTTTGTTGATCCCTTAATAAACAATGACAGTTCTGTTGGGAGGTCTACCATTGTAGAACAATTACAAATTTTTATTTTTAAAGAGAAAAGATAGGCCCTCGGCTGGGCTTCGAACCCGGAACCTCTGTCTTTCCGTGACAGTGCCCTACCATTTGAGCCACCAAGGTAGGGCACTGTCACGGAAAGACAGAGGTTCCGGGTTCGAATCCCGGCCGAGGGCCTATCTTTTCTCTTTAAAAATAAAAATATTACAAATTTTGTTTAATCAACACAATCGATTGAATACATTGTGTAAAACTGCTCTGGATCTTGTGCGATCTGGTAATCATAAAGTTGTAATCAGAACTGGTAAATCTTCTGTAGGAGAACATGTGAGATGTTTAAATGCACCAACAATCGATGAAGTTGACATTGTAATGATTAAAGAAAATTTGGAAGCTCTTCGTTTTAGGGAAATAGGGTAGGACAACGTCTGCCGGGACAGCAAGTATAAAATAAAGATCCTGCCTTAGGACTTCTTAAAAGGAGAAAAAAAATCCTGGGTTATGCCATCCTTCGGAGGAGATGTGAAATGGGGTCCTGAGTCTGTGTGGTGTCAGATATTCATTAAATATCCCTATCCTAACTACTTGGATAGACAAAATTTAAGACTACCATTATAGCATCCTCAATTTAGTCATTGCAGCATAAAGGGACTTTAAATAAATAAACTGTTCTGCTCTCTGGTCTTTTAATGTTAAAGTAAATGGCTTTCAAACCCCGGGGCTTTTGTGTCAAACAAACACAATTATGGACCATGGGTGAAGGATGAGGCAAAAGGGAGCAATCACTCCACTTCTGGCTCAAATTGGAAGCCGAAAACAAATTGAAATGTCTAACTTACAAATTTCCACAGGATATACATCACATAACTCAAAAACTTCTAACAAAATGAATACTTTAACAAAGAATTATTTTCATGTCTTCAAAATAGATTTTTTTTAGATTGTTCCTTCTAATGAACAGCCTGGCGACGTCCATATTTTAGTGCTACATAATTTGAATACTAATTCTATTTCTTTTTTTAGGATCTACTCTTGAATTTGAATCAGCTGCCGCTAAACTGACTTCTCTGTTGTTCTCTATTGTTTCCTATTTTCTCTTCATTGCTTACTCAGCCAAGATAGTGGCTCTTCTGCAGTTGTCCACTTCCACAATTACTTCATTGACACAACTGACCCACAGTCATATGTCCATTGGTATTCAAGATGTCATTTATAACAGAGTATATTTTCAGGTATATTCTACATCTCTAAGATTTTTAGAAGTCACTACACTAAAAATCTAAAATAAGATTAAGGTTTAAAAGAATGGGGACTTTTTCTAAAATGGGAGAAATAACATTAACTATAAAAAAATATAGGAAATGTTATGCATAATATTGAACTCAAAATTTGGTAGAGTGTTTACCTATAAAATTAGAAAGTAAAATGACACAAGGAAAAGTTTAGTTAAAGCCATAAAACTTGAATCTGAGGTCTGCTGATAACTTTTTTTTTTTTTAAATTTCTATAAAAACTTAAAGACAAAATTTTCCTTTTACTCAACTGATCCACAAGAAACTCAACACATTCAAACAAACCAATTATGCATGAAACCAACCTCCATAAATAAATTAAAATCGGGGTTACAACAGCTTTGAGGGTTTTGTTTTTATTTTAAACAGCTTAAGTTGTGTCTGTTACTGGTTACTGACCAGAAACTCAGATTAAAACAATTATACCAGACTCAAATAAAGTTTTGGAGAGTTATCAGGAGATAACAAAATTATTCAACAAAATCACTTTTAAAAATTTCTATTTTCTGATTTCCATGAAAAGTTTTTAAGAGTTTCAAGATTAGTCAAATAGTTTCAAGGCTAAGAATGAATCTATTATAATTTTTTATCTTTTATGTTTTTAGACTACTTCACTAAAAGTCTTTGATTAATTTAAGTCTATCAATATTTTTTTTTTCTTTTTACACACACAATAAAAATTGTACATAATTTAACATACCTGGAAATGGAATTCATTATTTTTCATCCCAACCATTTCTGATTATATAACTGTAATATAGTCTATGTTACTGAACTGTTGATACTATTAATTTGTTTTTCTCAGTGCTGATGATGGTTTAAAACCTTCAAGAACTCCTAAAAGTTGGCAAAAAATAACAGTATTACTTATCAGTGTACAATTCTTTTACCACGCTCTAACCATTTTCTACATTACTCGGGGCATCTATAGTCAGTCAATCATGACAAAAATCCCCCCTAATTTTGTCAGTATTTTCTAGCATTTATAACTTTGGTTACAATTTATTTATAAATATATACAATAATGATTCGTTAACATCGAAGCGGATCCATGAGTAAAATGTAATATTTTAAAATTCATTCTCTGCATGGTTATTCCGTCAATATTTTTAATCAGGAAAGAGGCAAAATTTGTAAGGAAATTCATCCCAATTTCGAGAAACAGATTATTTAATTATAACTGTTATAATGAATATCAGAAATATTTGTTCTTGGGAAAGCAAAAACCTTGATTGTCTATAAATATTCTGTTAATGAAAACACGTCATTTAAATCTTTATTTCTTTAGCAAACGACGTTCCTTTTTTCAGTTAGAATTTTCATATAAGCTGTAGTTTAGTTCATTTCTCCATCCAGAAACTTTACTAAACTGTAAATATGGTTTATTCAAGCTTCTGGAAGGAGCTAACATGAATCATAATTCATTTAAGTAAGACTCGTGTTGAATATTATTAATTATAATTAAATTACTTATTTTACAATTTCAGTGAATATGTTTATTTGAGTGATACAAATTAGAATGGTTCATGTTTCCTCCATAAAGTGATTTTTTTTTTAAAAATGGCATTAATTTTATAAAACAATTTACTTCCAGGAAACTGAAGATCCACATTTAAAAGAATTTTACAAAATGAAAATATATCCTTTAGCACAAAAAGCCTACCTACCACCGAAAGATGGCATTACGAAGATCCGTTCAGGCTTTTATGCTTACAAGGTATAAGTAAAGTTCATTCTACCTATTCACTTAGATCACTACTCATTTGATTAAAAATACAGGGCATATCACGATAAAATGAACATACTAAATCATTTGCTATCTTTTACTTAAACAGCATGGTTAATATAACAGACAACATGGTTATTGTTTAAAATATAAACAAAAAAATTTTAATTTTAAGAATAGGACAATAAAGCATTGTAATAATGAATATATGCCTATCAATAAAAAATAAAATAATAAAACAATAAAAATGCTATTATTTTAACCAACTTAACTTGTATCAACACATTATTAAATAAATTAAAGTTAAAAATATACTTTACAGCCTAACCCTTTGTTAAAGCACCCACACTAATCTTCTTTTGGCTGTTAGAAGGGCCTTGTTTTTCATTAATTTTTTTGATACTTAATTTAATAAAATAATTATTGCGAAACTGTTTTTGTTTATTATTATTATTATTAAATAAAAATCTTTCTCCTCTGTAGTTGGAAACTAATTGGGCATATAAAATAATTGGTGACACTTTTAATGAAAATGAGAAATGTGGACTAACAGAAATGAACATTTTCGTTCTGCCAATGATCGGTTTTGGTTTTCCAAAAAAATCAGGTCTCAGAGAGCATTTTTCAAGAAGGTAATGTAGTTGACCTATAGGATAAGTTATAATAGACTTTAGTAGATTAAAAAAAATGTAGCTTATTATTGGAAGTCTATTGTAATTTAAATGAATACACTAAATGCCTGTATGCAGAATATTTACACATGGTAAATTCATCAAAAGTAATTTATGAGGAATTTTGAAAATGGCTTAACTATAAGCACTAAAATGCAGAATCGCCAACTCCAGAAAGTTAAATAGTGCACTAAATTTTGCATGAGACAAAAATAGGGATCTTGTCCTGGAGTAGTACCTTATCTGCAGTAAACAAAATATTGAAGTGGAAGTTAAGACTGTGTTATCTTGCAAATAAGAGTCCTTTCTGTAGTAAAGGATGGATTGTGTCTGTGGTAAAATAAAGATTTTCAGAAAAGTCTCAAAATTGACTAGTTGTCTTTCTGCAGTTAGTGATTCTATATAAACGTATAGATATAGGGTAACACATATCTGCCATTTCCTAAAACGTAAAAAAAAAATTGTGCAATTTTATTTTATTTTTGTATAGATCTGCCTACCAAAAATAGCGCAATTGTTTAGGAACTTGGTCGTAAGAAAATAAATCAAGAAGATATAACATATATACACTTAAATTTAATAAATAATAATAACATTTATGTATTGTTTACAGGCCAATTTATGGATATAATATCTAATATTTCCTTAAATAGGTCTTTTTCTTTGTACTTGTTTCGAAACATAACCTCCACCATCATGTTTTCTATTTTCGCGTCTTCGTTTTGTTTCAATTTATGAGCACACAACTCCCGCATACGCATTTTCCACTCTGCAAACGAATTTTTCGACATGTTTAGTTGTTCTGAACAAAATTTGACAGATATCATTCCTTTACACCAGAAATAAATGAATCTTAAGGCAATGACAAGCGATAATTTTGTCGAAGCAAACCAAGTTCCAACTCTCAAACCGCACTTACTTCTGCAGCTTCTCAAATGACACCTCCAAGACATTGTTTTAAAACATAATTTCATGCTGTGAGCTTCTTTACAACACTTCTTCCGAGGCAATATTCCTTTTTCTTGGAAGAATGATACTGCTTCGATCTCTGTTTTTGGTAGATCCTCCATTTGTGTCATGCTTCATAAATTTTATAAACGAAACACCAAATATACAGCAAACCGAAAATATAAACAACCGCTCACAAAAGGTTACAACATTGCTATATCCTCTCTTCTTATCAGTGATGGCGCCCCTATAAGAGGAAAATACCTTGAATTGTATGTTGCGCTCAATGCCACAGACCATTACAAATCTAACATAGGTCACTTTCATTATAACCAGCTCATTAATACTGTAAACTAGGGTAACTTTAACACTAAGAGGATTATTGGGTTCAATTTAAGAACATTTTTATTTCAAACATAAATTTTTTGAATGGTATTGTTTTGACTACATTTGTTGTAAAAACTAAATGAAAAGTAGAAAAATGATTACATTTACAAAGTTCAAAGTAGAAATTCCGGTTATGAAATAATATCAATATATAAAAATAAACTTAAAGAATTTCCAATTTTTTTTTTTAATTTGAGATAAACAGTAATTCTAATATTATTTATGATATTCCAGTGTCATATGGCAGCAGGAAACAGGAATATTCCAGAGGATAATGAAAATATTCTCCTCTCAGAAACCTAGATGCAATATAAATGCTGTTGGTTACACTAAAGTTCATTTAATGGATTTTGAACCTGCACTTCTTGTTTTACTTTATGGAATTTTAGGAAGCAGCTTAATATTTTTTCTAGAAATCATATCAACTTTAAAGCCATTCATTTCTTCTTTAAAATGTATTTTTGTCAAATGTTTGAAGTAACTGAGAAAAGTGTTAAGAATTGAGTTAACCCATAACTGGTATGGTCCATAAGTTGTTCCATAACTGGTAAGGTGGGGTCACCGGGACCCCAATGTTTTTTAACTCAATATCTTCCCTGTTAATGTTCAATTAAAATCAAAACATTTTTTTTTACAGCCTTACATCATATCTAAATGTATCTGAATGGGATTGAACACAATAAATGTTAATTTTTGTTTTATATAAAAGTTTATTTAACAAAACGCAAAACTGTAAAAATGAAAATTACAAAATATTAAACATTAATATTAAGACATGAATACATGAAAAATCATAAAAAGTAGTGATTGATATATATCATTAGATAATTACTATACAAGGAATATTAAAAAAATGGTATAAGGTGGTAATAAAAAAATATATAAATCACAAGCACTATTATAGGCAGTCTTCACAGACACTCTTGGCACAATCCGTGCATATTGGTGTTCTGCAATGAGCACATTAAACCTTTGTTGTTTTATCCCAACTCCTTGGGCACTTCCCACAGCTTATTCTTTTACCAGATACTGCTGAGGGCTTTGGAATTTGGTAATTTATCAACCTAGCAATCAATTCCCTTGGATAACGCGGGATGTGCAAGTCGGTTCTCTCCTCTGAAGTTGTGGTTCAACCAGCTGCCTCGCCAGATTTTTAATATAGTCAAATCTTGATAATTGTTTGTTCTCCGGCAATGATAAATAAATCACATATGAGTTACTATTATATTGTGGGAACGGGTTCGTATGTTTACTGCAGGTGGAGTAGAACACCACTTGATCCTATTTTTCCAAAATAATTCTGAGCTGTCATGCCATGAGATGCAACTTCTCCCTGCACCCTGCATCCTTATTCTAAATTTTCTAAAGAAATATCTAATTCTTCATATTCCTGATTGTCATTGGTCCCATAAGGTAACTTCAAATTTGAATCATGGTCACTTTCCAAATCTGGATCAAAGTCCTGATCACTTCCACAATCGCTCATAGCACCTTCCAGCCATTCCAGAAAATCGGGATCATTAACATTCATCGACTATCGCTGTGAATATGCCATTTTTGACTGAAATAATATCAATTATTTTTTATAAAAAAGTTTCACTAATGGTATGGTGGAGTCATTCGGTCCCCATGCTCCACTAATAATTGAATAAAACTCAGAAATCACTTACCGCGAAACAACCACTTCTGTCAACAGCTCAGAAGCTATTGCCTGAAAGGTACTGTGGACCACAGCTCCTCATAGCAGCCCCAATGGGAATTACAGAATAAATAAAACTGGCTGGGACTCCCAGAACCCCACCTTACTGGCTACGGGTTAAGCTCAGCATTCTTTTTAAGACAAATATAATTTTACACATTAATTTTTAGAAAATTTATTGAAGCTTAATACATTAATTAAAGGTTTGTGGAAGAGAACGTAGAACAATATTCAAAAATAAAGATTAATATTCAAGATTTATTTATAATAATATCCTAGTTGTACATTAATTTATACTAGGTTAATTTGCAGTTATTTTGTGTTCTGTGTTAAAGATACAGTCTTTTTGACCTTTCTAAACTATAACTTTGGTGAAGTAGATTTTCAACTCAAGTCCCATAAGAATATTAAACCTTAAATTTTGATAAAATTCCCTTTAAAAAAAAAGATACATTTAGTAGGATTGATTTTTATTATGGCAACCATAAGAGAACTACCTACTATACAAAGAGAAAATTTATTTATAGTATTGATCCTTATTGAAAACATTGTTTAAAAACGGATCTTTTTTTTTAATTTGAGCATAAAATTTGTATAAACTTATATTATGTTAGGCATAGTAATACATTAAATCTACAAAAAAAGTTTGATTTTTTTTTGCTTAAAATATTACTTTTGAAATAGTAAGTATATCTGGTGAATAGTATTAGCACTATTTGGCCGGCAGATCCAAAGATAAAAGGCTGTAATTTATTAATCTTCTAAGTAAAAAAAAGAAAGATTTTAGCTCCAGAATCATGAGGAATCAACATAAAATTGTTTAATAAATTAAAAATCATCAAGCAATCAACTAAATTAATCTTGGAAAATGTGGTATGGATTGGCCCACTCTCCATTTAGAACAGCTGCCATTTCTAATTAGCAAAATGCTTTTTCATCATCTCCTTTTATAATCTTCCTAACACCAAAGCATTTATAATATCCTCTTGAAGAAATTAATTATATGTCGTTTTAAGATAATAAACGATATGGTTGGAGGGGATAAAATTATGCAATAGGTTCAGAAAAACTGTGATATTCTGTTGTTCCAATGGAAGTACCTGTAAATCAAGAATTGGTGGAGGTAATAAAGTAAAAACATCAGGAAAAATTGGATGGCAATGTATATTATTTCAACTTTTTATGTAGTACATTAAATATTTGTATAATTTCATAAATTTTTTATCTTATTTCTTTTCTTCTAAGATATCAATAAGGTCTGACAATTCATTCATATTACTTTTTATAAATACAAATAAGACTGTGGTACATAAATTATTTAATCTGTCAATAGCCATAATGGACCCTTTGGAATCTATAGACCATCCAAAGGCTCACCATGTGTCTAGAAAGTGGGTACCCTTAGTTATGGGATAAACCTATTGGTTGTGTAGTTTCAGACAAATCACCTTTCTGCACAACTGATGTCCTAGAAATAGAGCAGTCTCTATGCAAGACCCATCATGCCCGCAACATGATTAATTTAAATTTATTTCAAAAATTGAAAAAAATTATATCTATTCCATATCTTATACTTGCAATTGCAATGAAATAAACTTAAAACTGAAGCATACATAAACATTGATCCCTTAAACTATTATCCAAAAATTTAAATAGATAAAATGTTTGGCAACTTTGCAATTAACCAAAATATGAAAATAATGTGAGGAGGTATGATGGTTTGTACAATACTCTTCTTGCAGAAAGTTATAATTTAGGTATAATTCTAATCCTCATAGTTATAGTTTGAAAAAAAAGTTATTGATATTATATATAATATTAATAATATATAATAATAATGAAATCATAAGATGGGCTATTGAGACAATTGCTTTAAAACTAATAGTTATTACCTATTCAAAGTTAGTAATAAATTATCTGTAATTAAGAAAATATATATATATATTTACTCAGCCCTTTTATTATCCTCTATCAAGGTTTTCTGCATTTATCTGTATAGTTTCATATATTTATTGGCGCAACCATTTTTATTGCTCAGTTTTGTGTCATATTTATTAGTGATTTTAATAGCACCACTATCCCGTTTATTAACTTTGCCAATATTTTACAAATGATAATCTAATTTAGTTTCAAGTAAGTATTTTTGATATATCAGCAGTAACTAAATAAGATATTTCTTCAGCTATTGGTGATACTATTTGAACCTAAAGAGTGAAACAATTTATCAGCAAATATTATCATACAATTTTATCTACAAAATATAATATGAGCATAAAAATACTAAATACCCGTGGCGTTTAAGTTATATATATTTTTTTTTTTTAAATTTATTTATTGATATTTACAACTGTATTACAATTATACAACAAGTAAATAGAATGCGTGTTACATATAAGGGTTACATAAGGGTTGTTTGTTGACATGAGAATGACAAGTAGAGAAACTACCCACTGGTAGTACTCAAATCAAAGTTCAATAAGAAGGTCACGTGGCCATCTTCTTTTCAGACGCCTCGGAGGATTATCGGGAATTGAAGAGGAAGCTAGGTTTGAAACTAGAGGGTTTGAGTGGGAATGAAGTTTGCTATGAAAGGATAGATACCGGTTTCGGGCCAAATCAGCAACAAAAGGGACATTAAGGTCGTTATGGATGACTTTATTCTTAACAAAATAAGGAGCATTGAGGATTTTACGAAGGATTTTGGATTGTAGGGATTGGATACGAGAGGAATTCGATGGCTTAGTGGAGCCCCATAGCTCTACTCCGTAAGTCCAAATAGGTCGTATGATGGTCATGTAGATGAGTCTTTTGTAGTTAATTGGGAGCTTAGAGCGTTTGTCTAGTAAGTATTGAAGTAGCCTGAAACGTCGAGCGGTTTCCTGTCTTTTCAGTCTTGTATGAGGATTCCAGGTTAATCGTTTGTCGAGGTGCAACCCTAAGTATCGGATCTGTTCTACAGGCACCAGTGGGATATTATTAAAGGATACTGTAGGGCAGGAAGTCATTGGTTTACGACGTAAGGTAAAAGTGATTTGATGCGATTTTTTAGAATTTATTTTAATTCTCCAGTTTTGAAACCATTCTTCAAGATCAGTGATATGGGATTGCAGGCTTTGGGATGCAATAACTGGATTGGTGTTGACTGATAATACACATGTATCATCAGCATACATAGTAAGGATAGTATTAGGATGAGTTGGGATGTCAGCTGTATAAACTGTATAAAGGATTGGGCCAAGGATACTACCTTGAGGATTAAGTTATATTAAGCAAGGATTTCAAAAAAGTCGCTGTAATGCTTAGAAATCAGTTTATTATTTTATTTATACTGATAAATATTCTTCTTTCCAGTATTTATTAGATGTCTAAATTTAACACTTTTTTGTTTTCGTGGGTTCATGTTCATATATGTTCATTTTTTTCTCCTTTGCATTTTCAAAAATTAGGGACAAAACGTTTAGAGTCAGTCATATGCGGATCCAGAGGGGACACGGGGGGCACGTGCCCCCTCCAGAGGGTTGTTTGTTTACTGTGGAGAATCCATTACAGTACATACTTATAGGCAAATCATGTGATGATAGTTGTTAAAATAACAACCGGTTTCCGAGACAATGGAAGATCGCGGATCTGAGACTCCTCTACAAAGGAGGAGGCAAGGATAAGGAGACGCCTAAGGCGTACAGGCCGATATGCCTCCTCCCGGTGATGAGTAAAGTCCTGGAGAGTCTGATCGTCACCAGCCTAAGGTCGGTCCTTGATGCGGCGAGCCATCCACGGCAGTTCGGCTCGACCCGTGGCAAGGGAACGACGGATGCACTGTTGAGGGTGCGCCGGGACGTAGAAGAGAGGGCGGAGAAGTACGTCATGTTAGTACTGTTTGACATATCCTCCGCCTTCGATAGCGTGTGGTGGCCCTGCGTACTCCAGCGGCTGCAGGAATTCGACGCCCCCAGCAACCTGTACTCCCTCGTAAGTAGCTACCTCAGTGAAAGGAGTGTCAGGATTAGAGGTAGCTACTACGAAGTCGAGAGAAAGATAGAAAGATCGGGTCGGCCCTGTGGAAACTCATCTTTGACCAGCTGCTGGGGGAACTGGAAGATGAAGGTTTCCTTGCCACGGCGTACGTCGACGACCTGGCAGTCATCGTGGCCGCGAACAGCAGAGCCAGAGTGAAGACGCAAGCTGAGAGGTGCGCCAGTCTCGTAGCGGAATGGTGCGTGAGGAGGAAGTTGAGTATGGCCGCTGCCAAGACCCAGGCCATACTCCTAAGAGGCTCCACTGACAGGGCTCACCCTATCATATTGGAGATCCAGACGGAGAGGGTTAGACTAGGTGAGGAGGTGACGTACCTAGGCGTGAAGTTTAGGAGAAACTTCGACGCCACTCCTCACCTGGGATACCTGAAGGATAGGGTGACCCTGTCACTCAATGGACTTGGAAGGATAGGGGGTGCATTCTGGGGCCTCAGGTACCAAGCAACGATGACCATTTATAAAGGCGTGGTCTTGGGTATCCTGAGGTATGCATCCCCGGTGTGGAGCCGCAACCTCACGCAGCAGCAGAAGAGGAGACTGGCGACGATCCAGAGACTGGCTGTGCTACGAGTCACGAAGGCGTATAGAACGGTGTCGCATGAGGCGGTGCAGGTGCTTGCCGGAGCCATGCCCCTGGACCTCCTCCTGAGGGAGGACGCCCATAAGTACGAGGCGAAGAGGCAGGGGCTGGAGACCCTGCAGGGGCTGGAGGGACTCCGTCAGAGGATCGGCGAGACCTCGAACCTGTGGAAGAGGATATTGAGGGAGGACTCGATAGAGCAATGGAACGGACGGTGGGTGACGAGCCAGAAGGGACTCTCAACTCTACGTTGAGGAAGCTCTTCCCCACCGTCCAGTCGAGGTTGTCAGCCACATGGGTCCTCCCAGACTACTGGGTCTCGCAGATGCTAACGGGACACGGTGGATTCCGGGGAAAGCTCAGTGAGCATAGAAGAGAAGTCGACCCCCGGTGCCTCACCTGTGGAGTCCCAGAAACGGCGGAGCATGTGATGCTGTCCTGCACCGCGATGTAAGAACACCGAGCCAGGATGTCGAGGAAAACCGGGATCTTCGTCCTCGCCGAGGAAGACTTCCCCCGCCTGGTCGAGGAGGACAATTACCCTCATTTTAGGGAGTTTGTCCACGGGTGGAAGGAGGTGGTCGGTCCTGCACACTTCACCATCAGCAGGATACGGCCACCCGGCGAGCCACCAGAGCAGGAGTCACCAACGCATTCGCCGGAGGATGAGCCCCCAGGAGGAGAGGACTGAGGGAGTGGACTGGCCGGATGCGGACCGGACGGATGCGGCTGACCAGGAGGGCTGGACGGCAACCGGACGGATGCAGACCGGCCAGGAGGCCTTAAAGGTGCTGCCCCATCAGTAAGGTACACATCCGTGCACTGGGCAGCACCACAGAATTTATTTTGTTTTTATTATTGTACCCAGGAGATAAATGGTACCCCCCCAAATTATGTAGAATAAGAATTATTTTTCAATAAAGAGTAGTTTATTGGCAGTGGTGGGCGTGCGTAAACCCAACGTATCAACCCGCCACTGCCGAACCCCGTATGCCAGTGATAGCAGGTAGGGGGCAAAAAAAAAGTTGTTAAAATAACAGAAATAACATGAGTGAAACTATTGTTTAGATATTTTAATAAGCCTTTCTATAAATACTACAAGTTTATTTCGAAGTTATAGTTGATTTTTTTTGCCCGTCTGCCCGTTGTGCCCCCCTCCCAGAAAAAAAATCCTGGATCCGCCCTTGGGGTCAGTGACGTTTTGTTATCGATTACGTAGAGCAGGATAGGCGGGTTTCTGGCTCGGAAATAAATAGTATTTTATAAACTCAAATTATCTTAATAAATATGTATAATTGTAATAAATAAGATATAATTGTTTTTAAAACTTTCACAACTAATATATCTCCCTCCTTTAGAATTTTAAACATTTCATTAGTAACAATAAGTTGTCGAGATTTGATATCGTTTAAAGAATTTTCATTTAAATTGTTTCATATTATTTCTTCAGATTCTTAGTTGAGCAACTTTATGTATTATTCATAATGATGATAAAATTTAGTGTTTTTTTTTAATATATAACATTTGTAAGTTAACTGCAACACTGTTATAATAAGAAATCAGCTGAATTTTCTTCAGCAAGCTGAGCAAGGTCAGCTGACTGTTCGCTCAGTTCACAGGCTCTATATTTTGTATTCCACCTTCTTTTACATTTATTTATTAAAATGTCCGGAAAACGAATTGCTGGTTCTGCGATTGATTGGGCTAAGATTGCCGAAAGAGTACCAGAAGCTCAAAAACCAAGATTTTTACAATTCAAAACCCGGTCTGAAAACTATCTGAGAAGGTTTGTCTTCATTCCTATAATTTTAAATTTTTGCCAAAACGATTATTAGCCAATGCCAATAATATTCTCATGTTTCAAGGATGATGGTGAACCCAGAAAATCCTCCAAAAATTGATTGGAGTTATTACAAAGCCAAAGTTCCAGTCCCGGGAATGGTTGATACTTTTCAGAAGAAGTATGAAACTTTGCAAGTACCCTATCCTCAAGACACTGTGACCCCTCTTATTGATGCACAGGAGAAGGAAGTGGTATGTAGTATTTCATATAATTTATAATAAAATAAATAATTATTTCCCCTGTTATCATAGATAGTCACAGTTATTTATTTCTTCCAAATGCTCCTTTATATAATTCACTTCAATTGGTAGTTAAATTGAATAAATCTTTATATAATCATCAAGGGTAGAAGTTTAAAAATATGGTATCGGTGTTCTGAAGGTTGTCGAACATTTCAACTAACATATATCATCATCTATACTTTGAAATGAACGTTTATTTCTTGATTAAACTATAACATGCGGAACTGATACTGGAAATATAATATGTGATTGGAACTTTATTATCAATACCAGTTTCTCTAGCCTTTCTATCACCTACCCAATATAGGTCAACCCAGAAATAATGATATATGTTTTTCAATGAAAATAAATAGCAATTGATTTGTTATCAATTTTGAAAAACTGGTTATTTTGTTATTGAAGACTAATTTAGATGAAAATCACTTCTTACTTATGGATAAAATTTGGCTTTCGGTACTCTCTGTTGTTATTATCTATAGATTTATATATATATATATATATATATATAAATATAATATATGTAATATATATATATAGATCTAAGGATCTAGCCCATCAAAAATGTTTGAGAAGCACTTGTAATAAAAATAATGTATTAGGGAGTCAAGTATTATCCACATGTTCTTTGGTTATGAAAATCGAAATTCTATTAAAGTTTTTCTTTTGATTATTTCTTCGTCCTCATGTTTCGATTATAGTTTAACATTTTTTACTACTACTGATAATCTAAATTTTAAAAAATTCTTTCAGAAAAAAGAGATAGCAGCTTTTAAGGAAGCTTCTAGTCAACGAATTAAATCATACAAAGCTGAAATAGATCATATCAACTCTCTACTTCCTTATGAACAAATGACATTAGAAGACTTTGCATATGCACATCCCGAAGCAGCTCTTGATCCGCTGAATAAGCCAACATTCTGGCCCCACAACCCTGAAGAACAACTTGGTTACAAGGCAGATGATTCTTCAAAACAATCGTCCCATTAGTTGTTAAAGTAAAATTCCTTTATGAATATATGAACTTGTAGTCAACCCAACCTGGTTAAATTGTATTGTAAATAAAAATACATTAAAAGGACTGCTAAACTTCTATGTTAATCCCTTTTTTATCATATTAAAAAGATGAAGATTAACAAGCCAGGATTAGGGAAAAATTGGAGTGCTATATGATTTGCTTACATTATAATGGGAAACAGGAACTAAAACATTTATAGCTGTTAATATGATGTAACCCTATAGAAAATGAAATAAAGTGAAACATGGAATGGAATAAGTATGTTTTTTTATAAGGTTGTTGCATGTTCTACAAGATATCTTCCTACCTTACGTATTGGCAAGTAAAATCATAATTCACTGTAGCATCTTAATGAAAGTGAAAAAACAAAACTTTAATTTTATTTTTTTTCAATAAAGCTCTTAGGGAAAAAACTAATTGTACTTAGCAGAAAAACCTATTGTGCTTAATCTTCACCTAATCACCTTTTACTACATTAAGCTCAATCCCCTACATGTATTGAACTTATGAGTTTTAGTTTTTTTTTTATTATTTATATTATTATTTAGTTCAATTTAAATTACAAGATAAGGTATAGAAATTTAGAGAACAATAGAAATAATTTGTGTAGTTTAAAATAATTAATTTTATTGTTTATCTAAAAGGGATGTAATTATCACCCACTATTCATTCTAGAGAAACTCTAAAGATAGTCAAAATAATGGTTATCACCAAAAAAATAAAAAAATTGTATGTATGCATAAAATATTTGTAAGTAATATAATAAAAACTTAAACTATCTTCTACACATTTTCATAATTATTTTAGTTAGGTTTAACGTTTTCTATTATGTTAAAGAATCTCTAAATCGATACACATCTTTTAATTAATTGAAGTAAGCTGAGAAGCATGTTATAACAAAAGCATTTGTAAAAGCTTGAATTCTATATTTTTCTGTTAAGATTTTACAATGTTTCTATATTAGCACTTTTTTCCCCGTAATTTTATTAGAAACTCAAACTTAATAAATACCTGCAAAACCTTATAATTCCTGTGCTGGGAGGTAATTTTTCTAGAATCTTTATCCACACCAAAGCTCTAAGGATTAATTTTAGTCCAATTTCCTTATTTATTTAAAAAAAAAACAATTAATATACTTGTACCTGGTTATCTTTGCAGGAATAACCAACCAATGTTGGTAACTATAAAGAACAATCTAGTCATTACATGTTATACTGTCTTAATATTTAATTTGTGTACCAAAGTTGATGAGAAAATAAAAGCAAAACACTTATTTATTGCATTATGATTTGGATAATAATTTGTCTTAAAAAGGTTAAATTTAACATTGATCCTTATAACAATTTCAGTGCATCTTTGGTTAAACATGTTCTTTGAATATTTTCTCATTCAGCTTAATTTCGGTAATTCATGTAAAAAAAAACTGTCTTGTCAACATGCTTAACCAAAAATGGAATGAAATTATAACAAGGGTAATGTTTAATGTATTTTAAATTCTATCTTTTTAAGATAGTAATTCTTATCTAAATCATAATTTTATTAATAAGTGTTATGATTCTTAATATTTTAACTCAATTTGATGTAAAATTTAAATATAATATATATATATATATATATTGTTTTAAATATATGACTCACTTATTATATTACAGACATAGTATCCCAAAACCAGACAGGCCTCCAGTTTTGTGATTTTCCCTTTAACAATTATTTCGAAAGAATTCTGGTCATTACTGTCTCGTTTGTTTCCTTTTAAAAGCTTCGAAGTAGGAGAATATTCATGAAACTTTTTGACTTACAATCTTATATACTCACCCTAACCCTAACTATAATAAGGGTTAAGGAAGTGAACTACAGTAAAGATCTTATTTAATTAATCAATTAAATTTTAATTGATGACCATGGGTTCTCACAAAGGAAAATGCATTTAACAGCTAATTACAAGGTTAAATAAGCTAACTTATTCTAAGAGGAAAAAAGTCGAAATAAACTATCACATACTTGAAATTAATTATAATTTTTTTTTTAATTACACACCATACTTAGATCAATTTTGAAAGTATCTAAATTATTTGCATAGTTTGAACTAGTTTTACATGAGACTAGGTTTTAATCATTTTAACAACAAAATTTAAGACTCAGTTACTCTGAGAACAAATATTTTAAAACTGTCTAATCTTTTTTTTTTAATTTCATTCCTTCGGGTGCGGGATGGTTATTTGGGACAGGCATTCATCTACTACTATCGATTGGATGCATTTCAAGAGTGAGATAAAATTAACAGCTGAGTAATGGAAAATTGACTGGATAATTCTAATAATGGTAAGAAATGGTCAGGGGGTGCAGTCAATGATTAAAGTAAGTCATTCTTATTTTGTGTAATAGACTGCGTCCCCTGAACATTTCATACCACTATATCAAGCGGTGGACCACTCAATTTTCTCGTCTAAGTTCAGTTAGTTGTCTCAGTCAATTCTGAGTTTTTACTTATGTGTTTGCAAACATATAAATTAATTTAAGGGCACATAACAAAGAGATGCAAGACACACACACAAAAAAAGATGATTATTAACTTTATAAAAATGAACAGTAAGGTTACATAATTAATGTACACACACAGGCCAAAGAAATGAGAGGGATTATTTAACAGTAATTCACAAGAATGGCTTTAATGAAATGTCATTTTTTTTTATTTACAATTTTTCGTTCATAATTGGATATGTTACTATTTGTATCAACATCAAAATTAAAAGAAAATGCTAGATTAATATTAAAAAATAAATAGTAGCAAAGGAAAGCAATAATAAAGAAACTAAAATTAGTGGAACAATTACTGCTTATAATTAGAAACAAATTGTATTCACTCAGAAACTTATCTACTATGGCAAAAAAAAACAAATTAAATTAAAACTAGAAAGAATAGCATTTCAAAAATGTTTGTCACAATATTTTAATTTCTCCTAGGTAAATAAATTAAAAAACAAAACAAAAAATAATAAAGGAAACAATATCTCATTAGCTAAAATTATAAAATCACAATAAACTTGTTAAATTATTCAGTGCAATACATTCAATAGAATCACAAATGTTTATACGCATAAATAAACATGTATAATTATATATAAAAAAAATTATATATATATATATATATATATATATATATATATATATATATATATAGTTAACTTTTATGGAATGAAACTCTTTCATCACTTTGGTAGCGGTGGTTGCTGTTGATAGGTTTGCTGCTGAGCCTGCTGTTGCTGATATCCATTCATTTGATGTTGGTACATTTGCTGATACATCATGTAGTTTTGTTGCTGATACATATGCTGAGGGTATTGCATCATGTTCGTAGCCGGCTTTAAAACAAAAATTAATATAAATTTCTTATTAAAAGAATAAATTATTAAAAATAAGTTAGAAAAAATATGAAACAATAGGCCCAATAGAACAATTTAATTGTAAATTTCTAAAAGGACTAATCTCCGGTTTTATTCAAAGTGGATTTTTTAAAGGAAACATATATAGTGGTATTTTATGAATGAAAACAGCTGCGAAATGACTTTAAGAAATTATTTGAGACATAAGATATCATGTATCAACACAATGCGCATTAGTGATTTATTTTTCAAAAGAAGTTCAAAGCTACTAACAACTTAATCTAATAATGCATATTAGAAACTTAGGCATAAATAAAAATAAGGAACATTAAAAGTATTAAATTCCCATGCCAAGATAACAAAAATATGTTTTTCCTAATAACAATATTAGGAAATAATATATAGAAAATTTTATGATCACCAATAACATATATAAGCAAAAATAATTTTCAAAATTATAGATAATATTTTGAAATGTAATAACAATTAAAAAGCTCACAAAATGATATTGATCCTCATACCGGGATATGTTAGGGAACTTGCACATATATTTTGTGGAAAATCCAACACTTTTTAGAAATTCAGTTTATATGTATAGTATAATATAATATAATTAATACAGTAAAACCTTTATTATCCGTCACCTCAGTTTTGAGAAAAAAAAGAGATGTGTATATATTAAATACTCTTTCAGATTTCCACGGCCATTATTTATACACAAAACTTCACTGGTTTCTGGTTTAGACCATGTTGTTAAATTTTCCTTCGCCAACCTTTCGCCAGACATACTGCTAGCTTCTTCAAGGCTGGATCGAGAATGATGTTCATGATGATGTTCATTCACGATCCAGCCTTGAAGAAGCTAGCAGTACGTCTGGCGAAACGTTGGCGAAGGAAAATTTAACATGGTCTAAACCAGAAACCAGTGAAGTTTTGTGTGTATATATTGTTTGGTTGCTTAAGTCCTAGGCGCCAGCTAAGAATCCATTGGTCTGTCTTGACAACTTAGATTCCTAAAATCTGTTGTTTACCCAAAACCTAGGCTTCCTCGCTCACATTTCTCAGAAATTAATTATCTCCTCATCCCTACCTAATGTAGCTTCTGCAGTTAAACTACCTTCAGTTTTCATTCTTGTCTTACGGGTACTTGTCGTTTTCTTAAAAGTACATATAATAATGTCGGAAAAAAGACAAAGGAAGAGTTTAGATCTTGCTACTAAGTTTGAAATTGTAAAACGTTTATGAAAAGGTGATATTGTTTCAATCTTAGCAAAATCTATGATTTTCCTCGGATGACAGTTAATGATATAAAAGGTGACGGGGATAGAAAATTTTGTTATGGAAATGGAAGTGTGTGATGGAGATGTGACTAAAAAGAAGACTATGAAAGTTGCCAAAAACAGTGTTTCAGTGGTTTGTTCAGCAACAAAGTCAGGGACTACCACTAACAGGTCCAATAATCAAAGAAAAGGCCCTTCATTTTAATCAAATTTTACGCAGCGACACAATATTCGAAGCTAGTAAAGGGTGGTTGGACAAATTCAAATCTCGGCATGGCATTCGACAACTTTCAATACAAGGCAAAAAACTGAAACTGAGTCCAAATAGTGTTTCAGCAATAGAATTTAAAGAAAAATTAATACAGGAGATATGAAAACGTGAATTAAATTACAATCAAATTTATAATTGTGATGAAACCGAGCTAAATTGGAAAGCCCTTCCTCAGATACCTCTCGCTTCATCATCAAGAAGAGACTGCTGCTCCTGGATATAAAATCCAAAAAGAAAGGTTAACAATTATGTGTGGAAGAAAGTGGTCTTCCGGGTACAGGTCAGTGAATTCCTCTTAGAATTGGAGAAAAGTTTAATCAAATTAAAATGCGAGTGTAAACCATCAAATAATTTTGAATTATTGCTTTCTAGTTATTTTAGACTTATCTTTATATATAAGATATTTATATATATACACACAGTAAAACTTCCTTGAACAGACACTTTTAACAGGCAGACATTTCTCGTAAGCGGACGATTATATTTCCCCCCCTCATAATTTTTAAGTTTTCTTTATATTTTTACTTCTGATATCCGGACATTCTCATAAGCGGACGCGGACAGAGATTTTATCAATAGTTTGACGTAAAAACTTCCAATACGCGGACAGTAGAGCCAAATTTCCGAGAAAGAAACCTCGCTTGGAAATTGGATTGAAACCAGATTTGTTTCAATTCAATTTCCGAAGTCGATGGGTTCGAGGAATTGTTTGTGCTTGCTTCGCTATGAATGTTTTTAACTCAGTCTATTCTCCTCCTTGAAACTGGGAACATGTCTTCTAAAAGAAAAGTGCTAACTATTAAAGAAAAAGTAGATATTATACACGCGAGTGAACGTGTTTGCTGAACAAATTTAAAGTGAGGCATGGAATAAAATACAGAACCTTAAGTGGTGAGGGTGCTTCCGTTGATTGTCCTCTAGTTGCTGATTGGACATCGAAAGTAAAGAAAACCTTGACCTTTGCACTGGATTTTCCCCTAAAGACATTTACAACTGTGACGAAACCGCCCTTTTTTTTTCGAGCATTACCGGACAAAACTATGGCGCTGAAAGCAGAGACTTGTAAAGGAGGAAAAATCTCGAAGGAACGTGTCACAATTTTTTTGTGCACTAACATGGAGGGTGTGTTTGAAATTCCACTTTTGATGGGAAAAGCCAAAAAGCCAAGATGCTTTAAGGGTATCGATTTGAACATTTTTAAGGTGGAATGACAAGCAAATAAAAGAGCATGGATGACCCGCCAAATTATGTCAGAATGGCTGATTAATTTTAATAACAGAATTTAATAACAGCGACGAGGAAGACACGTTATTTTATATATGGATAATGTCTCGTCACATCCAAATTTAGAGTTGTCAAATGTAAAAACAGTTTTTCTCCCGCCAAACACGACCGCCTCTTGTCAGCCTTTAGACCAAGGGATCATTAAAAACTTTAAAATACTCTATCGCAAATGTATTTTACGGCACATTTTAGCCCATATAGATGAGTCAACTTCGGCCAATGATTTGTCTAACAAAATTAATGTTTTGGATGAAATTCAGTGGATATGTTCGTCCATTAAAAATATTATGATAAAAAAGAAACTGTCACGAACTGTTTCATTAAATGCAATAATAAGGGATAAACTAAAGCTAAAGGGATAAACTACCGAAAAAAAATTCTTGAAAATCTTGTTTTGCAGAATAAATGTGATCTTCCAGGTTTTTTGAAAAGTTACAATATTAAGGATGCCATTATAGGATGTTAAACCTGTCACTCTCCAACGATGCTGGAATAAGTTTTTGCCAATGGAAGAAAACCACACGGAGGCTGGCCAGCTTGCTAGCACGGTGGAACTGTCTGACCTTACCAATCTTTGTTCTACTATTCCAGACACAGGAAATCTTACTGAAGATGATGTATGTATGAATTATTAAATGATGATGAAATTGTTAAAAGTGTTTTGAAAGCTAATGTGGACGATGAAGACCAATCTGATGAATGCCATGAAAGCGACATAGTAATTAGTCACTCAGAAGCAGAAAAGATGTTAAGGAGCTGTATTTTATGATATGAAAATCAAGAGGAAGCTGAACCTACACAGAAATTATTGCTAAGGAAAATGAGAAA
The DNA here is from genome assembly GCA_037127475.1 of Arma custos. Lineage (NCBI taxonomy): Eukaryota > Metazoa > Arthropoda > Insecta > Hemiptera > Pentatomidae > Arma > Arma custos. Next base: position 85,049,144 of record CM073760.1, on the reverse strand, counting down.
TTTAGCTGTTCGCAAGTTACAAGATTCCAAGAAACAAAAGAAAATTTCAGACTATTTTAAATTATGACGTCAATGGCTTAAAGCACAATCATTGTATGTCCATTTTTTTCCTCTATGAGAAATTAGTATCAATTTAAAGGTGGAGTTTAGCTCTTTCCTCATGCACAAACGTAGTATGTCCCTTGTATATAATCATTTAATGATATAAATATATTAAATATATATATATATATATATATATATATATATATATATATATATATATATATATATATATATATATATATGTATATATATTTAAGCACACTGTCTATAGTAGTACACTAGGTACTCATAAAAGAACAAACCCAAAATAAAGATGAGGTTTAGTTATATTTTTAATTACAATAAATAAATAACTACAAGAAAGCATATCCTAATATTTTTTTTTTAATTACTTACATATTTTTGATCCTTTCTCTGTAGCAAAATGGAAAATAAGAACAGAAACATTATAAAGATCAAAAACAAAGGAATTTCCTTAAAAAAATATCAATAAAATGTTTCTTTAATACTCCAAAAACTGTATTCTGTTCAGTTCAACTTAACAACTGGCTAGCTGTAATAAGAGACCGAGAATAATTCAAAGATGTATAAAGACCCTGTGTTTGGTTCCTTGATCAATTCTCCTCTCTAATAACTACCCCCTGCAATTATTACTCTTTACCTCAAATGATATCAAGTTGTTAACAGAAGTATTATGAACCATTCTTCTTTTAACATAAGAATTATTTTTAAATCTTTAAGGTAGTTAAAGCAGTTGTACTATATATTATAGGATTTGAAATTATGAAAGTGTTTAACAAAAATAATAATATAAAGATACTTGCCATTATTGTCAACCGTCACAACAATGATTCCATTAATGGCAGATTTACTCGAAAATGAAATATCAGAAACACTGATACTAACTCATAAAAAGCAAGTTTTAATTTAACTAAACACAAATAACTGTTTCGATACATGGGTACAACACTCGACAGACGACATAATGATGTCATAAAAAATGTGTAGATAATAGACAACTTCTTTATTCTTGGAAGAAGCAATAAAAAGAGAATTACAAAAAGCCCATGAAACAAATCAACACATAATAGAAGATGACTGAGTAGAACTAAAGGAAGCAATGGTTCCATAAGTCAAGGCCACTACAGAGAAAATTGCCAAAATCTTAAAGAAGTTCAAAATAAAGAGGGGTGACCTGTAGTCTAGTGGTTAGTGTAACAAACTATTAAGCCCAAGATTGTGGGTTCGTAGCCTGGGAGGTGGCCCTAGGATTTTTTAAAGGGAGTAAAAATCCTTAGTCACGCCGTCCTTCGGAAGGGACGTTAAATGGAGGTCCCGAGCCTGTACGATGTCAGGTACTCGTTAAAAATCCCTATCCAAATTAAACCTGGATAGGCAACATTTAGAGCTCCCAATGTAGCATCGTCCGATTAGCCATAGCAGCAAAAAGTGACGTTAAATGAACAAACAAACAAACAGTTCAAAATAAGGACAAGTTAGAATACTGACAGAAAAGTAAGTCAGGTTATGTGTTGTGCAAATGATGACCTAGATCACAAGACACCAGGAATCTACAACAGCATTTCATGTTTCTGTGGAAAGGAGTATTTCAGGCAAACAGGAAGATTAATATATACAACTTCAGACTTTCAGAACATATAAGAAGCGTAAAGAAGATGAATAGCAAGTAATCAGCATTTTTGGGGATGTTTTATCCATGGAACAAATGGTAATTTTCTGAGTTTAAAATCTCCCTCTAAAAAAATTCAACTAAAATGTGAACTATAAATAAAATAAGACATGAATATATATATAAAACTTTAAATATTATTTCTCACAAAAAGCCTAAAGCCAGGCAACTATGTGTTAATAATAAAAGATAAAATGATTAAAGCACATTGTGATTAAAAATGAGCTGACAATTTATATATAAGAAAGAAATCTTGATAAAAGATAATAAAAACATATAACATTCAAAAGAATAAATAATTAAAATATTCACAGTAAAATGAAATTACCTGTTGAGGTGCCTGATAAGCCTGAGTCGGTTGAGGGGCGGCTGTGTGATAGTTAGGAGGTGGTTTGCTGTAATTCGGTGGGGGCTGACTGAAGTTAGTAGGCATTTGAGCTGACTTAGTTGTAACAGCACTGGTAGTAGCGCTCATGAGCGGTGGTGGTGGTGGAGCTGCGGTGCTCGGAGTATTGTCGGAAAATCTAGATCTATTAAAAAAATAAAATAAATAAAACTAGAAAAATAAGCACAAGGCATTTTTTAATTTTATTTTTAATTCTATAAAAGAAGAAACCTTTTTTCTGGCACTGGGTTTTCTGAAGTCCAGTCAGATCGCCGATCACTTCGCCGTTCATAACCAAGGCTGTTACTATTCGTCTGCCTTGTTTCATAGCCTCCAGCAGTTCCGCCACCTAAAATTTATATTTTTACTAGTGTAGTTTTGAAGTGATTCAATGAAATAATTTGTTTCTACGAAATTAATTCAATGGTTGTATAAAAATGGTTTTTCTTAATTTGCAGAATTTTAATACTTTTTAATGAAGTTTCACATATTTCCACATAATAAATGAAAGCTCTTTATTAACTAATAATTATATGTTGTTTCAGATTAGAGTATGTATAACAGACATATTACAATTTAGAACACTACAATACTTTTTTTTATATATTTTATTTGGAAAGAAAAGATATGACCAGGACCGGGACTCGAACCCAGGTCTACCATGTATCCGTTGTGGTACTTAGCCTCCTGAGCCATCCTGGTTCGCTTCTCGGTCAGACATGTCCTTTCTTTTCACTGATCCTATATCTCCATGCTCTCGAAATTTGTGATGTATAAACGTGTATAACATCTAACAATATAATAAAAGATGCACTACTTTTTCTTTTTCCATATATTATTTTTCGTTGTGTCATTTAAAATTTTATGGTTGTACCCCCCCTCTAAAATTTGGTTCATTTAATTAGATTCATTAATAAAAAAAAATATTACATTAAACATTAAAACTCGTGATAAAGAAACTAAATAATTCACATTAAAACATGTACCGGAGAACTCTCTTCCAGTAGACCATAATTCAAAATATTTTACATATTAAAATTTTTTACAAGTTAAATTTATAATCAGCAGTACCTTGTTAATAAATAACTTTCAAGATGATATAATTTTATAAACTACAATATGGATACAAAATTATATTGAACTTACCGGGAAGCCTGTCCTGGCCATAGGTCCCCCGAGAAGATTGAGCTGGAGCTGAGTTGTAGCTGTTCCTGTTGCTGGTTGAGGACGGCCCACCCCTCCCAGTAGAACCTCCAGGAGCACCCCTACCGCCCCTCAAAGACACCCCACCTCCACTTTCACTAGCCATTCCCCTCGACATACCGCCCCTACCTCCTGCTCCACCACCTCCTCCCCTTCCTCCTATTTTAGAGTTACTAGAATCTCTTCCTCTTCCAAACCCATCCTCATCTCCACCAAATCCTCCTCTTCCACTATCTCCCCCGAATCCTCTACTCTCCCCTCCAAATCCCCTCCTACCATTTTCTGTGCCGAATCCACCACGGTTGTTATCACCACTAAACCCTCTACCACCACTGGCATCTCCGAAACCCCTACCATTATCACTGCCAAAACCTTCAGAATAGTTTCCACTTCTTGGCCCATTTCTCTCACCAAATGGTTCGGCCTCCATTAGAACCTGGGGTTTCATCCTGAAACCACTTGATCTATTACCTGCATCATTGCCAAAACTGCTATTCCTTTGAGGTTCTCTTTCTCCAAATCCACCTCCACTGCTGCCTAGAGCACTTCGGCCACCACTATCAAATCCTCCACCCGAACCCATCCTATTTCCGAAACCCCCTCCTCGGCCTGATGGCGGAGCAGAATCTCTTCCCCACCTGTCACTACTTCCTCCACCTCTCCTCTCCGAACTACGGTCTCCCCGACCACCACCACTTCGATCACTACCCCTCCTTTCTGACTCACTTGGTCCTCTTCTTTCAGGGCGTCCCCTCCTTTCACTCCCACCTCTACCACCTCTCCCTCCTCTTCCACCTTTGCTGCCCCTTTCTTTACCAGCAAATCTTGTGCTTCTAGCTGAAAATATTATATAAATATATGAGAGGAAAATAGTTGACTGGATGATCAAATATAGAAAGGAGATAGTTGGGGGTGCAGTAAAAAAAAACACTGAATAAGTACTAGACTTATATTTATGTGTAAATAAATAAATATAAGTCTAGTACTTATTCAGTGTTTTATTTAATGCACCCCCCAACTATCTCCTTTCTGCATATATAAATATATATTTAGTTATAATTCATTGAAAAGGAAATAAGATTAAAGTGATTCAATTATAAAAATCAAATAAGATATAAAAAAGCCTATGTTAAGTACTTAAAATAGGTATCCTCAATTATACCTGAAATTAGCAAATAAAAGAAGCAGTAACTGTTAACAAAGAAGAACTGCTGAGAAAAGAATAGGATTTGTTTTTTAAACCTTTTTAAAGAAAATATATAAACATTAAAAAATGTTAAGCCTGATTTGAAAGATTCAGTTTGGACCAAAAAAAAAAGCCACCAAATATCAAAATTTCATATTCAATAGACAAGTTGACTACACAAACTTAAATTTTCATTTAATTACCATTGATATGTGATGTAATTTAAGAAGTTACTACAATATACAGTTACTAAAAACTTAGGCTAACAGATTAAATGTACCATTCACTTAATACAGTCAACAAACAATCCTCCATTTCACATTTGCATTTTAAATTAAATATTGGTAGTTTATTTATTATACACTATAAAAATAGCAAAAATTAACGTATAAAAAAATTACAAGATTTTTAAATCAATTCTTAATTAAAAAAAAGTTAATTACGTTTTCCAAATACTCCACACTTGGCCATTTCACACAGCTCTAGAAGACGAGGATTTAAAGTTTGCTTAGCCTCTTGTAAAACTGAAATAAGATCTTTTGCTTGACGAGCATTTCCAGTTGTAAAAAATGTATATGATGTCCCGGTTCTCTGAGATCTTCCAGTACGCCCTATTCGATGGACATAATCCTCTGACGAAGAAGGATAGTCATAATTGACAACAAATTTTACATCTTCAACATCTGTTTGCAAAAGAAATGTCAGTTTAGTAAAAATTAATACAAAAGAAACAATTAAACAGAAACCAATGATTCTTAAGTTAATTAATATTTATTCGTTCTTTAAAACATATTTCTGGCACATAAAAATTTCAATAATTACAATGAGTTTTTTAAAAAAAGAGCGTAACATTATATCAAAGAATATCAATACAGAGTTTTTTTATTGAAATTAGAGCAGTTGATTAATAACATTTTATTTAAAATAACTGGCTGTAATATAATCATTTTATAAATTTCTAGAGAATATAGAAGTGAGTTGTAAAAAGTTTTATAATTAATTAGAACAAATAGTTATTGAAATATATGTGCCATGTAATCAGGAAAACTTTAGAATCTATAGAAATACAAAACATACACTAAAATGAATGAAATCATAAGATAAAAAAAATAATAACTTAGTGTTTTCACTATGCAGTCTAAACTTCACTTGCTATTTAATTTATACTCATATATTTTTATAATTCTTGATTTATCTATTGGAGATACATTTTATTCAAATCTGATATAAAATTTTAAATATCAAATAAACAATTAAATTTATCCATACTGTGGTAAACTAAATCAAAACAATAAAAATATTTGGGAAGATAATTAAAATAGGCATGAGAAGCATCTTATAAAAGCAAAACTCCAACCATTAGCATTGATCAAAGCAACAGAGAGTCTGCTAAGTTACCGAATACTGAGCAGCTTCTGAGGAAACCTTATCATTCAAAAATTTCCATGTTGATGATCTGAAAACACAGTGCACTTAACAGGGTTTCATGAAAGTCTGTATTGATAATACTTAACAAAGTACAGTGGTACCTCGAGATATGAGTTCCCTAACATACGAGTTATTTGAGATACGAGGAACGGCCAGCTTCCTTTTTACTGCGCCTGCACCTCGTGCGTATTATCCCATTTATTCCCCCAGTATGCTTGTTTACCTCGCTGTCGATGCATCTTTGCTAAGTTTTTCTAGGGCTTTGCGCTTTTTGTGCATTTACATACTTTATCACATTTCTTTTTATAACTATGGGTCCGAAGAAAATGTGTGGAAAGGTCAGTGCTCAGAAGAAGATGATGTCTATTAAATTAAAGCGTGAAATCATAGAAAAAAATGAGCAAGGTATGCGAGTAGCCGACTTGGCGAAGCAGTACGGGCGTAGCACTTCAACAATAAGCACTGAGCTTAAACAGAAGGAGTTGATATAGGGTATAACGCCAGCTAAGGGTATTAAAATAATTTCTAAGCTCCTGAGCTCTCTCCATGAAAAGATAGAGAAACTGCTGATGGTTTGGGTGACGGAGAAGCAGCTTAAAGGCGATACCTTAACACAGGGCATCATATTGCATGAAGGCACAAGCGATTTACTGAAACAATCCCCGCGCAATGCCACGGACGAAGCATCGGAAGCCTCGTTTAATGCCAGTCGAGGCTGGTTTGACAACATTAGGAAAAGGACCGGCATTCACTACGTTGTCAGTCATGGTGAGGCAGCAAGTTCGGATGTGAAACTTTTTCCGAACTGATAGAAGCCAATGGATACATCCCCTAGCAAGTCATGACGAAACAGGGCTTTTCTGTAAGAAGATGCCGAATAGGTAGAGGAGAAGATAATGCTAGGCCAGAAACCCATGAAGGAAAGACTAACTCTCGAACTATGCGGCAACATGAGTGGCGACTGCAAGATTGCCTCTGCTTGTATACCATTAGGAAAACCTCAGATCTTTTAAGTCGCATAAGATTGTAAAAGAAAATCTGCAAGTTATGTGGAGGGCAAACCCGAAGGCATGAGGCAGTTCTTTGTGCAGTGGGTAAACTTGATTTTTGGCCCTTCTGTTAAGAAATATCTACAGGAAAACAACCTAACCATGCAAGCCCTTCTTGTCCTCCACAATGCTCCTCCTCACCCACCAAACCTCGACGATGACATCCTCGAAGAGTTCAAGTTTATAAAGGTTCTCTATCTACCAACTAACACCACTCCTATCCTGCAGCCCATGGACCAGCAGATGATTTCTAATTTTAAAAAGTTGTACACTAAGCACCTGTTCTTTGCTTTGAGGTGACAGAGAACAAAACCTCACCCTTTGAGAGTACTGGAAGGACCACTTTAACATCGTGATATAGAATGCCTTAGAATTATTGATCAGGCCTGGCTGAGTGTTACAACGAGGACCTTGACCTCTGCATGGAAGAAGCTGTGGTCTGAGTCTATAGCCGAAAGAATCTTCGAAGGATTCGAATCAGATGTGCCAGTGGGGGAGGAGATAGTGTCTATGGGAAAATCCATGGGCTGGTGATGGATGAGAGAGACGTGAACGAGCTCGTTGATGAGCACTCTCAGGAACTGATGACTGAGGAATTACAAGAGTTACAGTCGCAGCAGCATTCGGGGGTTCTGCAAGAAATTGGTTTTGAGGTGGAGGAGGTTATCTCTACAAGTGAGATGAAAGAGATCTCGGAAATGTGGGAGAGAATTTCACAGTTTGTGGAAAAGAAACATCCCGAAAAAGTTGCAACTGGTCGAGCATCGGAGCTATTTAATGACCCTTGCCTAACTCATTTCCGCAGCATTCTGAAAGGGAGGAAGAAACGAATCTCCTTGGACAGTTTTTTTTTTTTAATCCGGCGAAAAAGGAAAATACCAGTGAAGAGAAAAGCAGTGACTAAATTTAAGCATACAGTAGCATTTAAGTGACCAAAATACAAATATGTAAATACACTTTATAAAACCAGTTTTTTTTGCTTTACATTCTCTTTTATTATGTTTTTATACAATATTTGCCATTAATAAATACAATTTTCTTATTAAAAAAACACGTAACAAAAACAATTGGGGTTAGCATTTTGGGGCTGGAATGGGTTAATGGCATTTCAATTAATTTCAATGCTTTGAGATGTGATCAAATCGACATATGAGCAAGGTTACGGATCGAATTAAACTTGTATCTCAACGTATCACTGTATCATGAATGTTTTGTCCATTGATTGTCTTGATGAAGGAAATAGCCTCTAAGGAATCCCGTACTGGCTATATCTAGTGGTCAGTTTTAGGTGCACTGTAGAAATGTTTCTCGAGTGTGATCCATAGCTCAGCCTCAGTGTGACTATGATAAGATATATGGGTTTACAAAAAAAACCCTCATCATTCAGCTATTGATAATAAAAATTGCTTTTTAGAAATGGATACTAAAGTCTTGAAAAAATAAAAAATGTCAACCTATTTTAAAATAAAATAACCTAATTAACAAGTGAAGATAAGACTGCCTTTGACCTCCATTATGTTACCTGTTTATTAATCCTCAACTTGAAGTTTTTTTAGCAATTAAATTTAATAACATTTTTAAAAATAAAATTAGATATGGGTAGTATCAAATAAAGACAGACATAAATATAAAATCAGAGGGGGGATTTGATTTTATGTACACATAGTTATTAACAGTAGGAATATTTATAAATAATGAAAAACTAAGTCAATTAAAAAAAAAAACTAAAATGAAATCAAGAGACCGTGTCTCACCGTTTTTCTTTTGAGGCACCTCAGAGTTTCAGTTAAACACATCTCAGAAGGATGGGTGCCTCTGAAAAAAACAGAACGAGCCACTCATTAGATTGACAAAAATAAAAATGATTGATGCCCATCACAACATTGGAATAACTTGCTTTTTAAAAACCCCTTAAATGTTCAGCCTCTCAGATAATGTTGATTACCTTATCTTTGGTATGCAAGTGCTGACTTAACTACCTTCTACACACCCATTTTATTGCAAATAAAATTTTGTAACTCATCTACATTCTAGTTGGTCCAATCGTTCATTGGCTTTCACAATAGATTTCATCTTATTAATGTATCTATGACATTAGAATAAAGTTATTAAATAGATTAAAAGGTAAGGTGTGCACAACTCATAGCACACATAATAGTTACAGGCCTGCTGGTCATTTTCTAACAGTTTCATGAATTAAAAACACTTAAATTTACTTATAAAAAGATATTTTTTTAATGAAAATTTATACTTCTAATAATGATTCCAGGATTATTACTAACTACCAACATGTCGATAAACCCAGAAAAATCATAGTTGGCATAATTTCATCCATTTAGGCAGCAGATAATGCTTTAAACATTTGATTTATATTAGTTATATTTCAATAATTTTATTTTATTATAAACATCAAAAAGAGCAACTAATTATACTAATGAAAAATGTTAGAGTGGACACAAATCAAATGAATAAAGCATGGATAAATATACAGCTGTTTCAATAACACAAATTAATACATAAATGTGCCTGCACTTAGTGACCTCATTAAGAATCACTTAAAAATTTACACATTTCCATTAATCTTGTCAGTAGTGGTTACCAACCTAGTACCATTTGTTCTGACTGCTTGCATTCAATTCTAAAACTCATGTTCACTGAAATTAATACTATCACTACTACTTTTATAAGATTGTATTTAACATTATTAGTGCAATAGACTTCGGCTCACTGAGGAGATTAAAAAAAAAAAAAACCAAACAGGCCCTTTTCAGTTGAGGTCAGACAACATTTTATTCGAAACATTCCTGCTTTGATTAGATGCCAGTTTTTGGCTTAGCTGGCTAAAGATACATACATATATATATATATATATATATATATATATATATATATATATATATATATATATATATATATATATATATATATAGACCCTAAATGGACCCTTTCATTATATGTGGTAACATCCCTACCCATTATTTAAATCATAACTTTAGATCAATTTATCCAGAATAAAATGTATTTAACAGCATAAACAATATCTAATTAAAGCAGAAATAATTTTAATAATCGCAGAGAATATAAATTTTACCATTGTAAGCAGTTAGTAGACAAAAATGGTACTAGAGTGTACGAGTGCAATGATTACTACTGACAGGAAGGCTGCATTATAAAGTTGTTTACAAAAATAAACTACAAAACTAATCACAGTTTAGAGTTAACAAACAATTAAAGATTAGTTTCAATATTCCAGACAAAATCAGCCAGTGAGTTGCCAACTGAAACTTAATTAGGACCAAGAAAAGTTAAAAAAAAAAATTGTTTTGAAATGTTTTGAGTGTGAAAACTAAAACTAAAAACATTTCTAAAAATTGTGTATGACAAATAATTTCAATAATTACAATAAGAAATTTCCATCATCCATTTGGAATCGAAAAAGCCAGCACATAAGCTCCCAATAAGGTTCATGATACCAAGAGAATGGGCTGAAGAAGGACACGGGTTGGGCATCATTTCTCCTCTTATTGTTGTCAACCTCCTTGTCTCAACACTTATAGAGACTATACATTCCCTCGTACAGCTATCTTACTTTTTTTTGTTGCTAATACATTTGGCTCACAGCAACCATTCATTCCTATTGTTAAACGAAAATTGCAGGCAGTAGATGTAACTCAATATGATGAAGTCAACTGCTGCTAATTTTATTTTTGAGGAAGATCAAAAGATAAATTATTTTTATTAACCTAAAGTTTAATCACAGGAAAACCTCTTTAATTTCTTTATAACAATGTATTAATAAACCAATAGTTTTATACAAAAGAATAACACTGTAATATCCATTATAAAAACAAAACAAACGTCACAGCATTTTTTATAAAGAAAGAAAAATACATCTGCTGCAAAGATATTAAATGGACGAACTTAAATAATAGTTTTGTATCACAACAAATTCTATCTATCTCTAACGTAACAGCATATTTTCCATTATCAAGATGAAAGGCTAGGCTTTGTACGGAATTTTCAAAAAAGAATATTAATTATCTACTTTATGCAACACAATAACACCAAGATTAACATTATTAAGCAATAAAAGTTTGAATTTATTATAGTTACAATGAAATACTTCAGAACATCACGACATTTTGAAAAAAGTATAATTATTCTGACAGAATTTGAGTAGAGAATATTTAATGTCCCCTTAATACAAGTACGAATGCAACAACAATGAAAAAAAAATAAATTGATTACCATAGTATTCAAAACTATATATTCAAGACATCATTACATAAATTACATTAATGACAGAATTATTGGCATGGTAATCATATTTTTTAAATTTCAGTACTATGCCCCAAATCCCAAATCTCTTTTGAGATGATCACTAAATGAAATATCAAAAAATAATATTCGCAGAACAGTTTTCTTAACCTTTTAATAAGCACATTGATACCAACTACGGATATAGTACCATTTACAGAGAACAAGGAGCTTGACGGTCAGTCCTCACTCTCTGCTATCTGAAGTTGGCATCTCTTGAGCAAGAGAGAAACACTGAAGCTATCCTGCCTACCCCTGTTTTGGGTAATTAGTAATTTTTTTTTAAATATTGGCATACCAATATACGTGAAAAACTGAATTGGCCGATAAGATATAAAAAAAAACATAGATATGTATCTACAGAGAAGGCCTGGGGCCTGGAGCTACCTTGCATCTGCTATGACCCCCTAGTGAACATTTTCAGAAAAGAAATACTAAGTAAAAAAATAATACAAAGCTAGAAGGTTAGCTGTGTCCAATAGTGATCTATATTCAATTATCTCCTCTCCTATAAATAGAAGGGGCAGCCATCTACCACATTCTAAATGTCATCAGTCAATGATGATGTATTAGTATGATTACCTTGATATTATACCTTACATTAATATAGCAATTTATAATATCAATTCAGTGTCAAAGAAGATAAAAGATGGGTTAGAAACTCTTGCCTCCCCCTCCCAAAATACACAAAAACCTGCATTTCAGAATATACTTAACACACTTATATGGCAAAATAAAAATGGTGCTTGAATCCTGAAAAGCATAAAGGCAATATATATAATTCATTAAATAATGCAACATCAGGTAATAGCTAGTAGGGTGTAAATGAATTATTTGAATTGTTGATTTTGGATGCTCAAATTAGCACTATTATGTCGACTAACAATTTGCTGACTGTTGATTTAGTATTTCAAAGGGCAGTACAAAAAAGTTATGAAGGCAGTTCTCTCTTCAAAACCTTACCCGTGTATGAAATTATCTTGTTACTTGAAGCGTAGCTTCAAAACTGAACTTAATTCGGTCAAAGCTGAGTAGAGTTGACCCTTGCAATGCTGCTCAACTACACTCTGCTCTGCTACGGATCTGTTGGCTGATCTTTCATTAAAAACCTTCAATTCGGTTTTTGGAAGCTGAATAAAACATGGCCAGTCAACTTAACATTCATTTCAAGCAAGGCCTATATTGATTCACATACAAAGGACTGGATGAGGTATTACAATGAGAACTCTCCCACTGCTAAATAAAAAGTGGTAAAACCTCATCACAGAGGGCATAATCTGTCATTACCACCTCCTTAGAACGATTGGTGTCAACATTTTTCACACAGCTACAACATTTTCAACATTACCCTGAATGGACCAATTACATGGAATAGATAGATATTCTCATCTCAGTGTCTACTATTCATCAAGAATAAATTAATGCAGAACAGTGTTTATAGATGAGAAATAAGTAGTAATATCTGTCCTTATTGATCTGCTTGGCTCCAAAAGGCGAATAAGCCAAATAGCGGGCTTTCGATAAATAAAAAAAAAATTAGAATAACTCTGTTAAATTAAAAAAAAAAAAAATAATTATAGACAACAAAGCCAATTTTTAAATTAACAGACCATTCATCAGCAACCTTTAGAGAGACATAACCAAGATAATTTTATTAAGATAAAATTTTGATCGTAAATAAAAACTATTATTTACAAATAAGCACAGAGAGCTTTTCCAATCCAGATTGTTTTACCAATTACAGCATTTAAAGAACCTACTGAGAGTTCAAAGAAATCCGTTAAACTAACAAAATATCCAAAACGCTTTAAGCATACACTGATACAGTAAAGAGAGAACCATTCCACAAAAACACAACAGAAAGTGGTTGCTGTTGTATTCAACCAGTATATTTAACTTCAAACTCTCTTTCTCTCTCTTTACAGCTTTGAGGTAGACCAACTCAGGGTAATCACAACAGTAAAACTAGTGACCAATTGTAGCTTTTTGATCTGTGACAATTACCACTAGTGTATCAGTGTCACCAGAAGCCAACATTGTTCTTGGTACACCCACCATGCTACCATGGCCAGTTATATTATATTATCTGAACACACTTTAAGGCTTAATTAGTTCTGCAAATTTTAAATATAAAAGCAGTGTAATATAGGATTGATCTGTGGTGTTTGGATTGGTTGGTGAGACATTGCCAAGTATGGATGTTTGAGTTGTTAAGTATTTTAAAAAATATCTCACAAATAGTTAAGTAAGCTGTTTAAAACAACTAGAATTTAATTTATCAATTTTTATAACAAAAACCCTGAAAATATGAACAAATTAAATTGGTGGTGTGTACTGGGTTTTGCAAAGTTAAAATTTTCCAAGATTTTGCTACAGAAACAGTAGCCATACAGGATCATCCTTCAACACACTGAAGTATGATGAATCAACAATGGTGGATCAGTTCATCAGTGTAATAAATCCTGTAATAATATAACCACCCATTCATTCAAAAAATCTTAATTACAATGGGCCCTCATTATAATATGGATTCAGTCCAGGTCACAAGTCAGGTAATAAAAAATAAAATGTTTTCTATGCATTATAGTATTAAGAGAATTAAAGAAATACAATAATGAAAAAGTGATTGCAGTTTTTTAAGTCATATGGTATGTAATGTTGAAATATTGTTTCAGTATGCAAATCAGGCATGATGAAGATGTTTAGATCATAATTAGATGTCACAATTAAGTATAAAATATTTAGAAAATAACTTCATTCCGCATGATCACATATTATTCCTTTATAAATTCTGAATCTAAAAGAAAATGTATTTATTTAATAAATTCTCATTCTATTTACAAGACTAAATGGAATGAGATCAACAGTCAAGGATTGTAATAAAGTCTCATTGAGGTAAAAATTATATTACCTGTAAAGCACCATTGGAAAAGGATATTACAAAATGTACTTATTATGTCTAGAGATAAAAAGAAATTAGTAACAAATTTCTCATTGATTCTGATCAAACCTTATTGAGTTTCATAAAACAGAACTTTAGGATAATTGTAAACTATAAAATTTACAATGTTTAAAGCCAAGCAAAAGGCTTGCAATTTTTTTTTAAATATATATATTTTTTTTCATCATTAAGTTTCTACTCTTAAGTGATGCATAATTATGTACTTATATTACATTATGGATACTTTTATTTTCCATGAATTATATTATAAAGCAGGTTTACTGTATTTGATTTTAAGCCATGTCACTATTCTGTTAATACAAGGTATTTAATTCAATTAAAAAATATATATATATTATTTTGTTAATTATATCACAATTATTTATTTTTAATTGAATATGCTATAATTGGAAATTACTAATAAGACTCATTGGTAATTTAAAATAACTTTTCTATTACAATCCCATTAGCAGATAATTCATTAAAAAATTAATTGAAGGTTTAAATTTAGTACCATGTTAATGATACTAATTCAATACATTAGTATCAAATGACAACCATCAAGCATATTTTCCAATTCTGAAGTTGGAAGAAGAGTTAAACGTTTTTATAGGGACAAAAAAAGAAAGCCTTCTTAACTCATTTAAATATATCATCAATAAATTATACCTGTAAAAATAAAAACCCTTTTATGTTGATAATAAATGGTTTACTAGACTCCAAATGCATGAATAACTGAGAATAGCCTCAGTTTGATCAATGAGGAGGAAACCCATGCCGATTTGCCATAAAGTAAAACATATGTAAAATAAAAATAAAATTACGTCATGCTGTGAGCTAATATGAAGAGGTTCTCTCAGAATTAATAAGGTTTTCCTGTTTGTCGTTCCTCAAACACGGTATAGCCTCTATAGTGTGTCCCCCCTCTCAACTTTAAGTATTTTTTCCAACAATTTCATATTGCTAAACATCAGTTCCATACTTACCCAAACCTCGGGCAGCAACATCTGTTGCTACGAGGATGTTTACTCTGCCAGTACGAAAATCTGTAAAAAAGGAAATAGTATCAACTTTTTAAATCATTCATTGTCTTTAAAAATATTGAAATAAGGTGAAAATAAATGTTTACAAAGTTTTCAGTACTCTTCAGTTTAAATTAGTAGCAAATTTTCCCAAACCAGTGTGGCTAAAGAAGCAAAACCATAATTTAATTACAATAGAAACTTAAAAATTTCAGATCATACTTAATTTACTAAACTTTAAAATAAATTTCACAAAATTATAAAATTGTCACTTGTATTCCCCTCATCCACATTTGCATTCCTCATTCACTCATTTGCAAATAGATAATTTTATTATTGCATAGAATTAGTGTTGTTTCTATAAAGAGATTATCACTTCTGGTTTACATGAAAATTAGAAAATTCAAGAAAGCCTTTAGTAAAATATAATGCTTTAATTTATTGCCTTAAGTTAATTATGATGATTAATATGCATGCAGGAGTGTGTATTATACAAATAAATGCCTTGTACAATTTAATTATATAAGTAAATTTGTTTTTAAGTAGAATATGTAAAAAATAATTGAAAATAACTAAGGGGGAACTAGAAAAAAAACGGAGATTAATAACAAAAAAGAAAGACCAAACCTTGATACATTAAAATTTTGATTAAATATTTATAATTGTTTTCTATGTACCAATAATTGAATTTCTACATTAACAAAATTTTACAACAAAAAATACAAACTTAAAAAATGCTAGAAGTTACTAGGCTGCTTCCACTAATTACTTAGTAGAATCATATTCTAAAGGGCATTCCTTCTTTTTAAGTCTACTGACATCTAAGCTGTTTATATACCATGTACACTTCTACAACTATAATTAACAATAAAATATTTATTTACCATTTAAAACCATATCACGATCCTGTTGTGATTTGTCACCATGGATTCCACTGGCTTTCCACCTAAAACAAAAAGAAGGATCAATAAACTATGTGAAAACTGATTCATAATTTATTATTTAGAAATAGAAAGTATAATACAAAAAGTTGTTATCAAGTTTAAATCGATTGCATTAAGTATTTTAACTAAATACAGAAATTAGGCAACATAAAATATATTAAAATTCTGTAGTGATTAGTTTTAGGAACATGTCATTAAGGACTACAGGAGGTAAAGAGTAATTTATTAATTCTGTTCCTTCTAAACAATTAACTTTAACTTACAGGAAAAATAATAATAATAATAAAAGGCTAGTGAACCAGATGGCTCGATTCCATCGCTGTTTACAAACTCCTGTAGAAAAAATATATAATTATAAACAGAAATCACATTAAATATGAACACTGTTTAATTGATTTATTTATTTTTTTCTTTTAACTGAAGTTAATTTGAATAAAACAAAATCAAACTTAGCCCACAGTTGAAAAATAAAAATGACATAACCTTTTAACTGAAGCATAAAAAAATTGTAAGTAGAAACATACCCCCTTCGATTTATTGTCCTAACTATTTCATCAACGCTTCGCTTTGTCTCGGTGAAAATTATTGTTTTGGATTCCGATTCTCTACAGATGTCTGTCAAAAGATCACAAAGCCTGAAATAAAACAACAAAAGAAAATAAAACATTAAACACCAAATGGACAAATAAATCTTTTCTGAAAAATATAACAAAATTTATATAAAAAGTAACTTAATTACTAAATAAATACTGTCCCATTCAAATACATTTTAATAAACCAGTTTTTTTATTAAATTTGAATTTTTTTTCAATCTATAGAACATACATGTTTTAGAAAAAAACTAAGTGAAAGCCGGCGCTAATAATTTAAGTTGAGTGCTATCAATTTCAGGCCATAAGGCATCATCAAATGCATATTAATTTGGGAAATGACTAATCTCATTTTTGTAGAATTTAAATAACTCAATCCTACTGTTCTGAACACATTTATGGTTTTTAATTGTTATACAAATCAGCGATAAATTTAATTGTGGATTATTTAAAATTTCTTGTATTTTTAATTTTTTTTTCTATCTATAAGTACAAAACATATAAATACAATAATGCCTTGCTTAATAATGAATGTAGCAAATGAATAACTTTTTACTGTTTGATATAACAATCATGTTATAATGAAGAGAAATAACAGTAAATATTTGTTTTAAAAGAAGCATGAATTTGAGTTAAAAGATTGTACAAAACTGGATTTTACTTAATAGCTTATTTTTTACACTAAATAACAATTGTTAATTTGTACATCAACCAATTACATTTAAATAGAAGTAAGATTGCAATACTCACTTGTCAGGTTTTTCATATTCATCACAAATATCAACATATTGTTGGATATTGTGATTAGCAGATAACTCTAAAGATCCAATGTTTAATTGGATATAATTATGAAGAAATTCTTCAGCTAAATTACGAACTTCTTTCGGCCAAGTGGCAGACCACATCAGTACTTGTCTATCAGGCTGTCAAATAATTTATTTTATTTTATCAATGCTATTAATATAAATAAAGACATCAAATGTACATTAATTTTATCCTTACACGTATTTGTTCTATTATTTTCCTAATTTGAGGTTCAAAACCCATGTCCAACATTCTATCTGCTTCGTCTAATACTAAATAGGTACACCTTTTCAAATTTGTTGTATTTTTTTCCAGAAAATCTATAAGTCTTCCAGGGGTTGCAATGACGATTTCAACACCTCTTTCCAAGTCTCTTGCCTAAAAGGAAAACCAAAAGCATGATTACTAATTAAATATAAATAAATCTCTGCATATAGAAGCAAATACGGACAAAGGTTTTTTGTAAATTTTGCCTTTTAATAATAAAATTTATATCACTAAAATAGAGCCAAAAACTCAAAAAGAAACACTATTATTTATTATAATGCAATTGGGAAAAACCACAATGCAAAGCCTTATGTTTCAAAAAATACACCTACTTACCAGTCGACGTTTCGCCTATTCAGGCATTATCAAGACACCAAAATCAAAAAGGGGTTATGTGAATCGCATCTCGAAGAAAAAGGTGCAATACATCCCAACGATCAACAGCCCAAACAGGCTCCAAACATGAGACAGCACTCCACCACCAAGACGTTCAACATACAACTCGTATCATTTGGACTTGTATGTTTATTTTTAGCTGGACTTTTTCAACATTATGCCTTAGTGGGGATGATTTCAAGCAAGCGTTGATATCATCAACATATGTTGAACGTCTTGTTGGTGGGGTGCTGTCTCATGTTTGGAGCCTGTTTGGGCTGTTGATCGTTGGGATGTATTGCACCTTTTTCTTAGAGATGCGATTCACATAACCCCTTTTTGATTTTGGTGTCTTGATAATGCCTGAATAGGCGAAACGTCGACTGGTAAGTAGGTGTATTTTTTGAAACATAAGGCTTTGCATTGTGGTTTTTCCCAATTGCATTATAATAAAATTTATATTAATACTACAGATCTATCTTTTTTAGTAATGTGTTATGGTTCTGAATTAGTCATATTAGTCGTACAAATGGTGATCGTGGATTAGAATAACAAATTATATATAACATATTAATGAAAAGACAAAAATAGGAATATATTATTAAAATCAAAGTTATTTTAAATTAAAAATAAAATCTAATAGATAAAAATCTCATTTCACGGTGTTAGTATTCACATGAAATTCTTAGTGAATATTAGGTAGGTATGAGAATAGGCCGTAAAGTATATTTCATACCGCTAGGTGTTTAGGGTGTCCCTATCCAGAAAAAAATGTTCTATTCTTTTGCCAACAATTTTTATTTTTATTTGGCATTAAAAAATACATATAACACCAAATTTTCACCTTTCTATCCCCCACCTCTCAATTTTTTAGTATTTTTGTAGGAACAGTATCTAAATATTACCACCACCATCGTTCGTATTTCACATGTTATAATAATGAAACAATACAAAATTATCATCTGGGATGAATGCACCATGGCACACAAACATTCTCTTTAGGCATCAAACAGAACATTCAAATCATCGGTTAATCTTTTCAGGTTATTTCAGACAAACAATTCCCACCATTCCACGTTCAACATATGTTGAAATCATCCCCACTAAGGCATAATGTTGAAAAAGTCCAGCTAAAAATAAACATACAAGTCCAAATGATACAAGATCCATTCGCTAACACTTTCTCGAAACAATTGTTAGACATTGGCGATGGAAAAGATGCTGTCCATTTTAAACTGGATGCATAAAATTGCCCACCAATTTCTGTATAATCGTTGATTCGCAAAATATTCTCGTTGACCACATATTTCCCGATGTACGCACATAATCATGGGTGGCTGGTAGAAAGACTCATTCTAGTAGCAAAAAATGTGGACGATTTAAACTTCAAGATACAGCAGTCGATTTGGTATAATACAAATCGATTAATATAGTTCGTGATTCCAATAAAGCTGTAAATTATCCAACAAAGTTTTTCAATCAACACACTGGATTACGAACCGAAAATGTTTTGCTGCTGCGAATTCCAATGATTCCCACAAACGTGTTCAATTTCCTATTAGTTTAGCATTCCCAATGACAATCAATAAGTTCCAAGGCCAAAAGATGAACGTTTGCGGATTAAATTTGGGCGCACCATGTTTTTCACACAGACAATTATAGGTGGCATTTTCTCGTGTGGGCAAACCATCAAGCTTATTTGCGCTGGCTAAAGACGAACTGACAAAATATATCGTACACGCAATTGCTCTTCGAAATTAATATTGTATAAAAATAAATCACTTTTTTCAGTTTAAATCCAACTTTTAGGAGATCAAAAAATGAAAATGTAAATTACGTTAATGAAATACATTGAATTGAGAAAATGAATGGTTGGTGTTTTTTATTTTTGTTGGCGGTCAACATCTACAGTGCTCCATTCCTCTTTCTGTCATCCCCGCATATCCATTTGATCTTTATCAAAAATGGACTGTCATCATACTCGAGCTCGGCAAGACCATTTCCCCTGGCGTTGCAATGCCAAACATGGCCAAACCTTCATGTATTCGATCGATATCCACATGGACCCTCAATGGCAAATAAGTTGTGCCCACTGTCATTGTACTTGAGGTAACCAACCCGGTATACCTCCTTCCAAAATCAGACTTATAAAATTCCTACAACAGAACTGCGACACACAACAGCACATGATTACGGAAGGATTCTAAAACACTTACAATACAGTTGTTAATTTTTATTTAAAAACCAAAATATTCACTAGAAATAATTTATACCTGCCAGGTCAGGTAGTGCACTATATTAATTCATGATATTTTGTCCAAATTATATACTAATTTTTTTTATTTTTATTAATTTAAATAGATTTGTATTTATTGGCTTATTTATTTCCATTTTAGAGCTTAGAAAAATAAATAAAATTGCTTAACTCAGACCTCGACAGAAGGATTATCCATTATCTAGTATTTGTAAAATTTTAAGAATTTTAATGGATACACACATTTTGGGTTATGTTTAATAAGCACACTCATTCATTCGTTCAATAAAATTTATAATTTTTTCCGTAGCCAATTTTTTTAATGATACAAATAAAAACAATAATATTAGGACTTAAATGTTTTTTCATGAAATGATGTCTAAATGTAATCATCTTTATCTATTAATCATTGTTTATAAACATACGAATAATAATTGAAAAAACAAGAAAATTTTAATCTTCGAGAAAAAAAAAATCTGCTTCCAGTCAATTATTTTATTGTTTTATAAAACAAAACGTTTCGACACTATGGTGTCATTTTCAATTATTTCTTTTTCTGCATTCCTTAACTTTAAATAAAATAACAATAATTACAATACTATAAAAAAATTTTAACATAAATGTCCAAAAAGATAACATACTATAAGTACAAATACCTGGAAAGTCAATACTTTTAAAAATAATTTTTAAGGAGATCTCTAGTCCTCCATAGTCAAAAATTATATTGCATTACAAAAACCAAACCTTGATCTTTGAACCATCTGATCCTTTTTCTTATTTCTATTAGTCATTAGACTTTAGTATAAAATAACCAATTATGTTCTAAAACGTACATCAACAAAGTAAAATTTAATTTTTTTTTTTTTTTTAATTTAATTTATTTATTTATTTTACTGTATAATTTTAAAAAAATATTTTATCAAAACAATTAATTAATTTTGAAATATATGGAAAAATTTTTTTTTTTTTTTTTTAATTTTATTAAAGATCTACTAGTAGGTTATATGGTCAGGTTACTATAATTATTATCTGATTTGTTTTCAATGTATAAGTATTCTTATGATCTATTATTTTTTAATTTCAAAATTATGGATGAATATAATTTACTAATTTCTCCTGCCTCTTTTCTATCGTTTACAGCATTTTCTAATTTATCATTTATAAATAAAGCCTCTAAATTTTTTCTTTTAATAGTATTATCTTCTCTATGTAGAATTTTAGGCTTATCGAAGTCAAAAGTGTGTAATTCTTTTTTACAATGTGCTGACAATGCTGTACTTGTTTTAGCTTTAGGTTTAATGTTATTTTGATGGTGATATATTCTGTTTTTTAAGTGTGTACTTGTTTGTGCAATGTATATTCCATCACAATTATTACAAGTAAGTTGGTATATTAAATTTTTGTTTTCCATAATTGGTATCTTATCCTTTTGACTTGTTATAATGTTTTTGATTGGGTTTCTTGTTTTGTGTGCTATCCTCATTTCTGGTATGTCATAAATTTTAAAGGTTGGTTCGATTTTTTCTGATAAGCCTCTGATATAGGTTATACTATTATATTTAATTTTATTATGTTTTAATTCTATATCTTGTGCTTCTGTTACTATATTAATTTTATCATTGTCTATAAGTGGATCTATGTTATTAGTTTCTTTTACAAAAAAATTAGTTATTTTAGATTGAGAAGGTTTAATTTTTATTGCATTATTTTGGCTATGTATTTTTGAAATGTTAGTAGATTCTTTTGTATTTAATTTATTTTTTATATTTATAGGTAATCACTTACCTAAAATTTTGAAAGGTTATCTGTTGGATTGTTTGTTCCATCTACAATAGGTCTGCAAGGATATCCTTCCTTATGTAATTTGATTAAACCGTGAATTCTAGGGATACTGTAGTATTTATTTGATGAATGAACTGAACATTAAAATAAATAAATATTTAGAAAAGTTAGTTAAATACAGATATATAGATACAAATTTTAAAAATAAACTATCAAATAAATACTACAGTATCCCTAGAATTCACGGTTTAATCAAATTACATAAGGAAGGATATCCTTGCAGACCTATTGTAGATGGAACAAACAATCCAACAGATAACCTTTCAAAATTTTAGGTAAGTGATTACCTATAAATATAAAAAATAAATTAAATACAAAAGAATCTACTAACATTTCAAAAATACATAGCCAAAATAATGCAATAAAAATTAAACCTTCTCAATCTAAAATAACTAATTTTTTTGTAAAAGAAACTAATAACATAGATCCACTTATAGACAATGATAAAATTAATATAGTAACAGAAGCACAAGATATAGAATTAAAACATAATAAAATTAAATATAATAGTATAACCTATATCAGAGGCTTATCAGAAAAAATCGAACCAACCTTTAAAATTTATGACATACCAGAAATGAGGATAGCACACAAAACAAGAAACCCAATCAAAAACATTATAACAAGTCAAAAGGATAAGATACCAATTATGGAAAACAAAAATTTAATATACCAACTTACTTGTAATAATTGTGATGGAATATACATTGCACAAACAAGTACACACTTAAAAAACAGAATATATCACCATCAAAATAACATTAAACCTAAAGCTAAAACAAGTACAGCATTGTCAGCACATTGTAAAAAAGAATTACACACTTTTGACTTCGATAAGCCTAAAATTCTACATAGAGAAGATAATACTATTAAAAGAAAAAATTTAGAGGCTTTATTT
Source organism: Arma custos (assembly GCA_037127475.1). Lineage (NCBI taxonomy): Eukaryota > Metazoa > Arthropoda > Insecta > Hemiptera > Pentatomidae > Arma > Arma custos. The sequence continues at coordinate 85,025,904 of CM073760.1, read as the reverse complement.
ATAAATGATAAATTAGAAAATGCTGTAAACGATAGAAAAGAGGCAGGAGAAATTAGTAAATTATATTCATCCATAATTTTGAAATTAAAAAATAATAGATCATAAGAATACTTATACATTGAAAACAAATCAGATAATAATTATAGTAACCTGACCATATAACCTACTAGTAGATCTTTAATAAAATTAAAAAAAAAAAAAAAAAATTTTTCCATATATTTCAAAATTAATTAATTGTTTTGATAAAATATTTTTTTAAAATTATACAGTAAAATAAATAAATAAATTAAATTTAAAAAAAAAAAAAAAAAATTAAATTTTACTTTGTTGATGTACGTTTTAGAACATAATTGGTTATTTTATACTAAAGTCTAATGACTAATAGAAATAAGAAAAAGGATCAGATGGTTCAAAGATCAAGGTTTGGTTTTTGTAATGCAATATAATTTTTGACTATGGAGGACTAGAGATCTCCTCAAAAATTATTTTTAAAAGTATTGACTTTCCAGGTATTTGTACTTATAGTATGTTATCTTTTTGGACATTTATGTTAAAAAATTTTTATAGTATTGTAATTATTGTTATTTTATTTAAAGTCAAGGAATGCAGAAAAAGAAATAATTGAAAATGACACCATAGTGTCGAAACGTTTTGTTTTATAAAACAATAAAATAATTGACTGGAAGCAGATTTTTTTTTTCTCGAAGATGAAATTTACAATAAATCCAGTTTAAAAAAAGGAAAAAAATGGGAAATTTTAATTTTTACGTACCTGCCCTCCTTTAGGCGCGCCACCAAAAATACATGTATTTCTAACTGAAGTATGAGATCCAAAATCATTGGCAACTTGTTGAATTTGCTGCGCCAGCTCACGGGTGGGAGCTAAAATGAGAGCAATAGGACCATCCCTCGGTCTCAACCTTGGTTGATTATTTATATGAACTATAGCAGGAAGGATGTACTAAAAAAGATTATATGAAAAAAATTAATATTTAACTCTCAATTAAAGTAATTAAGTTCATGTAAGGAATAAACTGAACTCACTGCTAAAGTTTTACCGGAACCAGTCTGAGCGATTCCAACCATATCCCTTCCACTTAATGCAATAGGCCAACCTTGGGCTTGAATAGGTGTAGGTTCATCATATCCTTGTTTTCTAAAACGAAAAAGAAACAAACATTTATTAACTTAAGTTAATGAATAATAAAAAACTAAAGAAGTTGCAGGAAACAAAAGAAATAAATGTGAGAGAAGAATTGGTCGACTGTATCTTCTAATTTAAGGAAGAAATAGTTGGGGGTGCAGTCAAAGAAAACACCAAAATAAGAAAAACTTATTTATTATGTGCCGACGTTTCGGCCTACAATGTAGGCCATCTTCAGGGCTAAGAGAGAGAAACAAACAAAAATATATAAAAACGTAGCAGTAACAAGAATATATAAAAAGTGGTACAGGAGTGAAAAAATAAAAGTAGTGACTAGATATGATGAAATAGTGAAAAGATAAAATAGTGAATAGATAAAAATAGAGACTAGATATGATGAAATGGTGAATATATATATGATAAATAAGAAAGAATATAAGACTGGTTACAGAATATAAGAAAGAATAAAGAATAAAAAAGAAAGAATATAAGACTGGTTACAGAATATAATAAACTTAAAAAAGTGATAGATAAAAATAAAATTGTAGATGATGAAAAGAAATAATAATGGTGACAGATATAAAAAACAAGAATACGAATATAAAATATAAAAAATACAAGTCAAGAAAGGATAAAATGTAAACAATAATATAAAGGGAAAGAAAAATGAGGAGGTAAACGGAAAGATACAAGAAGAGAAGATTAAAATTATAGAAAAAGGGGGGGTTACATAGGTATGAGGGGTTACATAGGTAAAGTGTAATAATATAAGCATATATAGAAATAAAAGCTTGATAAATTTCAAAAATGAAACATTGAACATAGTGGTATTTATAACTTATGCACTATGAGGAATGAAAAGAAAAATAAAATATAAGTAAGGGAAGTTAATATGTAACTGTATACAGTAGGAAGCAGTGGCATTAATGCAAAATAAGATGTGAATATAACATAAACATGTAGAAAATAGGTAAAGAAATACAGAGGATACTACGTATTATTGCTCTCACTGCATTCTAAGCTCTCCTAGCTGCCTCGTGTTTTATTCGGTTAGTACATACCTTGGTATTTATCTTATCTCCATCCTTTTCACATTCACCTTTCTTCTCACCTGTTCTCACACCTTCTTTTGGCATCCATCATTTGTTAATGTATAGAGTTCATTATTATTTAGCCTCATATTTTTCATCCTCTGTATTTCTTTACCTATTTTCTACATGTTTATGTTATATTCACATCTTATTTTGCATTAATGCCACTGCTTCCTACTGTATACAGTTACATATTAACTTCCCTTACTTATATTTTATTTTTATTTTCATTCCTCATAGTGCATAGTTATAAATACCACTATGTTCAATGTTTCATTTTTGAAATTTATCAAGCTTTTATTTCTATATATGCTTATATTATTACACTTTACCTATGTAACCCCTCATACCTATGTAACCCCCCCTTTTTCTATAATTTTAATCTTCTCTTCTTGTATCTTTCCGTTTACCTCCTCATTTTTCTTTCCCTTTATATTATTGTTTACATTTTATCCTTTCTTGACTTGTATTTTTTATATTTTATATTCGTATTCTTGTTTTTTATATCTGTCACCATTATTATTTCTTTTCATCATCTACAATTTTATTTTTATCTATCACTTTTTTAAGTTTATTATATTCTGTAACCAGTCTTATATTCTTTCTTTTTTATTCTTTATTCTTTCTTATATTCTGTAACCAGTCTTATATTCTTTCTTATTTATCATATATATATATTCACCATTTCATCATATCTAGTCACTATTTTTATCTATTCACTATTTTATCTTTTCACTATTTCATCATATCTAGTCACTACTTTTATTTTTTCACTCCTGTACCACTTTTTATATATTCTTGTTACTGCTACGTTTTTATATATTTTTGTTTGTTTCTCTCTCTTAGCCCTGAAGATGGCCTACATTGTAGGCCGAAACGTCGGCACATAATAAATAAGTTTTTCTTATTTTGGTGTTTTCTTTGACTGCACCCCCAACTATTTCTTCCTTAAATTAGAAATAAATGTGGTGAGTAAATAGGCAATTTGGGTAAGGCTTCACTCAAACTCTATGTTTTTCTAACAATAAGGCACTTTAAAGATGAGTGTACTCCAGAAGGGAATCACGATGCAAGCGTTGAGTAAAAAAAAAAAAAGTTTTGCCATAATCTTAACTCAAACCTGGCAGGCAGGAGTACAATGCATTAATCACGGACTTTAAGAGTTTAACCCCAATGATGGAAACAGACATAATAATGCGCTACTCTTGATATACAAAGATACGGCAGATTATAAATTGCTGGATTTATTAGACATTTTAGAAGTAATTTAGAAAGTTTCAAAATTTCTTATGAAAAATATTTCATACGGTCCTAGAATTTAAGACCAATTTTATAAATATCAATAAGTTACTGATAAATAAAAATTAATTAGTTTTTAGGGCGATCTGTGGTCTAGTGGTTAGCATAACAAACTAATAAGCCCAAGATTGTGGGTTTTTAGTTTGGCAGGTGACCCTAGGATTTTATAAAGAGAGTAAAAATTCCTTGGTTATGCCGTACTTCGGAAGCAACATTAAAAGGTGGACCTGAGCCTGTGCGATATCAGGTACTCGTTAAAAATCCCCATATTAATTAAAACTTGATAGGCAAAATTTAGCATCTGTAACATCGTCCGATTGGCTATAGCAGCATAAAGTGACGTTAAATGGATAAACAACGATTACAGTGAGTGACATGAAATATTAGAAGAGAAGGATTTTGAGCATAAGCTACTTTGCATGACAAATAAGATGTATAAGAACTATTTATGTTCTCTACTGTACCTAGTTAAGCAATTCTTATTCGGGAAAACTAAAGTAAAATTCGTATTATGCCCGGGCATACTTATTATGTACGGACATAATACATTCAAAAGGGGAAAAAGTTTTGAGAATTTATGGTGCCATTTTCATTTCATAGGATTTAGACCTTTAGTTCCTAAAGTGGTCCATGGGGTTCTACATTGGCATGACAAAAAAATGGTTTTAATAATTGTCGGTACTTTGTTTATTTCACTACAATAATTAATTAGGTAATACTATTCTGTTAAATTAGCCATATCTTGTTGAGCAAGACCTCCTTATGATACGATTACTAAATCTCCAAATTTTTTTACGAGTTTTGGAAATATGGTAGAAATGTTAAAGCGAGAACATTAAGATTGGTAGGGTGTTAAAGATATGCACAAAAATAGAATACAGTGAAAAATTCTAATAGTGTTTGATGATTAAAAAAAAAAAAAATGGGGAAGATCCCGCCAAATGTCCAAAATGCCAAGTGGATCACTTTGATCAGTGGCTTAAAGTAAGCATGTCTGCATTATTTAGGACCTACTGACATATAACGCAAGGCAATAGTTTTGTAAGAGAACTTAACATCTACGAAAAATATGCATATCTGATTTGAAGTTTTGGACAGTGGTACTTTAGATTACGTAGTAAAATGGATGAATGCATTATCAAATACATGAGATTATAAATAAAAAAAGACATTTGTTAAAAAAATTAAATTGCTCACTTCACTTCATTCATAACATAGTCAGGAAAATTAACATCTTCAAATTGCATTATTGGTGGTGGTATCCTGTCTCCCTTAATGGTAATTGATTTGCTTTCTCTAAATTTTTCAATATCATCTTCTGTCCTGTAATGCAAGATAAAACAATCAACAATAAAATAAAATTAAATTGTATAATATAACTTAAAATAGCAGAAAACAGAGGATATAATATAAATCAAACATGCTGGCCAAAATTCTTAAAAAAAAAAATTAAAATGACATAAAGATCAACTTAAATAAAAAAATATATATAATAAGAAAGGTTGCATCTTTTTAATGAATGTAAAAGACAACAAAATGCTCCAGCTCATTTAACTGAAGGAAGATAAAAACACTGTGCGGCTCTAAATATGATTACAGAAATTGAAATAAACAATAAACAGTTAATATGACTTGAGTATTATTCAGAACTGCCGGCATATTCAATGAATATACCTTGCAGGTGACTTTTTTATGTATACAATTATTGAAATACTTTTTTACAAAATATACAAGTGTTGGTTGTTTTGTTAGTTCGTCACTTAAAAAAATAAAGAATTGTTCACAAAAATTAAGTGTTATTGACATCACCTCTAGATTTTTTAGTTAGATAAGTTCATAATCCCAAATTAGGCTCTGCTTTTAGGTGAAATTTGACTGTATTATACCAATGCGCAAGATTTAAGTAATTGATTAAAAAATAATCCCATTGTTTTAAACACAAGGGTGGGAATATGCATATTCCTTAGAATAATTTTAGCTATTACAGAACACATAACATTCTTAAGTATGAGAGGATGAACAAATGATAGATTATACATAAACATGAAACTGTGGCATACCAAATATTTTCAAAAAAGATAGACAGTAAGGATTATTTTTCATAATTTAAAAATCCAGTAAAGAAAATTTAACCTGTTCAAGACATTTGGATGAGGAACATAAAAATCTTTCTTGAATGGTTCTAAATTAGCCATATTCCAACTTGGCTTTCTAAGGCGCCCACCGGGTTGTTTTCCTTTCAAACTTGCAAAACCGTCCCTGCGATCAAATCCACCACGTCCAAAATCCCTGCCACCGCGACCTCCACCACTTCCAGCACCTCTTCCTCCCCGGCCTCCTCTGGCACCTCCTCTTCTACCATCTCGTCCACCCATTTCTGACTAAAACAATCTATAAACAATTATTTAACATATTAACATAATCTCTAATACCGCAATCAATTCACAGTGGCATATGGGTATATTGATCAACACTAAAACCACCGAACAAATGATAACATCAAAGCTAAAAAACAAATAAGGTTACCTTAATACTGTAAGGTTTAAGAGTGGAAATATCCTTATCCACTTAGTCACTCGATTTTCTTAACTTCAAAGTATAACTTGAAGTTAATACGAAAAACAACTCCAGTTAACAAGTAATGGAAAATGGCGTTAAAAGAGATCAAAATTGGTTGTTAGTTGGTATAGATGGCAGCACTAGGATCCAATAAATTTTGGGTTTCCTTTCTTTTCAAGAAATTATATTAAGTGATTTTTTACATTTTATTGTGTAATATGATTTTTTATCATCATTATACATTTTTAAAAAAACAATGGAGACTAATTGTTTATGTATTTATACATTTTGTATTCATAACCAGTTTTAAATGAAGCCGATACAAACGAGGAGCGTCTCCATTTTCTCACTCTGTGAGTAAAGGGCTCCTCGAGTTGAAGATTACATTTTCGACTCGAAATCTTCCCCATATTGTACGAAAAGGTAAGAAAATCGTGGAAGTTTGATTATAATCGGCCCAAGTGCAGATTCGTGAGTTATAATTCTGTGTTAAGTGTGAGGGTTAGGGAAGTCATAATGTTTCATTGTCTAGTTTTTACAGGTATGAAGACTCCGGTATTCCATTGTTATTGTGTAGTGATTAAAAGTATTTTAAAAACCAATAGTAAAAGTTTTGTTTAGTAAAACCGCGAGTTCTCATTATGCCGAGTCGTGGCAGTTTGAAAAAAGTTAAGTGTAAATTCCGAATGTGGAATGTGGTGTTAATCTGTTTTCAACTTTTACTGCGAATGTAAGGTAAGAAACCGTTGAAAACATACGAAACACATTTATGTGACAACAACCGTACCCCCAAAATAATTTTTGTTTCAATAATTTATTGTTTGGTGATATTGGGGAGTATTTAATTTTTTTGTTTATTATTGTTCATTCAACATTTGTTCAGTAATTTTTTTAATCTTTCACATCTTAACAAATTTGTATTGTTTTATCTTGAAATTTTTGTTTGTTTACTTCTTTTAAATTCTACTTTTTCAGATATCAAACCGAGACCAAATGGACTCGGACAGTTCACAAGATGGCGATGACCGCCAAAATGGTTGTAGAAGAAGGGATTGGGAAAATCGTCAAAATAGTGATGTTTCTGATGATGAAAATTTCTCTCGTGGTGCGAAATCTATTGACTCACCTCCTGAATCACCACCTAGAGGTGGAGGAAATTTAGATTCACCGCCTGCATCCCCAGCTCAAGGAGTCGAATCGCCACATTCTGTGTATTCTGGTAGCAGGAGTGGAGGAAGTAGTGCTGAGGGTACACCAGATTATCCCCAAAGCCCAGACTCGCCACCTCCAAAATCTCCACCTGCCAGTCCAGATAGAGCTGACAGTAGGAGCCGACTTACTGAAAGAGATGATAGTAACAGCCCTGATTTAAGTAACAGTAGAATTGGTGATGGAGAAGAAAGTGGCAGCCCTGGTCCAGGTAGTGGTCATTCTGGAGTACAGGGTGATTGTCAAAGTCCTGGTAGAGGTGGTACTCAGGCATCCTACAGAGATAGAAGTGAAAGTCCTGATCGGTGCAATATTAGATCAAGAGACAGAGACCTAAGCCAGAGCCCTGAAAGAGGTACTAGGCACTCAACAGAAAGGGATATAAGTCAGAGCCCTGAAAGGAGAAATAGGCACTCAAGTGACAGAGATAGAACTATAAGTCCTACCAGAGAATATAGTAGAAATTCATGTAGTAAAACTGGAGAATCTGTTGGTAAATATGGAAAGCGAAGTTTTAGTCGAAGTCCTAAAAGCAATTATTCATCTCACAGAAATTCTAGGTTTGCCAGCCCTGAAAGCGATAGCCCTATGAGAGTTTATCATGAAAAAGACAGTCATCGAAGTAGTGTTGCGAATCGAAACCGTAGTCAAAGCCCTGATATTAAATATGGTTCTAGTCCGAGCAGACAAGATAATCGTGATAAGAAAAGTAAACGTAATAGATCAAAAAGTCCTGAAGACCGTACTACCTCATACAGGAATGAAAATTCTCAGGAATGGCCTGCAAGCCCTCCAGCAGTAGATTCAAGCAGCAATAAAGGAAGTCCCAATAGGAATAAAATTGCAAGTCCTAGTAGTATTGGCAGTTCAAGTCCGATAGCGAAGAAAAGTAGGTATGGTACTAGAGATGACAGTACAGATAGCCATGCTCAGAGTATAAGTAGTCGTGATAGTAGCCCTGCAGATGAAGAGAGGAATTTCCACAAAATCAGAAATCATGTCAGAAACAAGAGCTCAGTTGAGAGAAGCAATCTTTCTTCTCCAGATAGGGATCTGAAAAAAGGTCGTATTCACAAAGATAATTCTAGAAGTAAACACAATCGTGAGAAACATAAAAGTCCAAATTATAAACGTGTTAGCCCGAAAAGGCATTCTGATTCTGATGGTAGAAGTAATATCTCTTCTGACTCTTCTATTGGATCGCCGTCACCTAAATCTAGGAGTCCAGAGCCCAAGCGTGGTAATAAGACTGATAAAATAGAAATAAAAAGCCATGGAGAAGATCTTTCTGATGTGTCGGATATTGAGAGCATTGGTTCCGATGAAGAACAGAAAGCAAAGGAAGTGAAAAAGGTAAGAATTGATAATAACATAATATTGTTTAAATTATTTTTTATATTTTAATATCTACAATTAGTTCTAATTTAATATCTACAATTATTCTCAAGACAATTCTCTGCTTCTTCCTCCAATTTCTGTGTACTGTTAAGTACGGAATTACAGTCCCAGTCCATCTAGCCTATTAATCTTTGTTCCCAGTTTTCCAATGTGGTTAGGGTATGCATGCCTGGCTCTTCCAGGATAGTGTCTGTCTTTGTGACCTACATCGCATTTTGTGTATCGTCCACTTTGCGGAGATATCCAAACTATTTCAGCAGTTTTTGATATCTGATAATGTTATCCATTGGCCATTACCATCCAACTTAAAATATTCTGGTTTATTTTGCTACTTAACTTATAATTGACTCGTTATAGAGATGTACTTATATATTTGTTAATTCTAGAAGGCTTCACCTCATTAAATCTAGACTCCACATTAACTCTTCCAGAGCACATAAATTTCCTTTAAGCCTGATTTATTCGCAGCTTTCCTAGTTGCAATTCTTCTTGTTATTTGACCATTAACGACTAGGAATCAGCCATTTTAGAACTATGTATATATTTTCTATAAACCTAGTCTGAGCAAGCACTAGTGTTAAGTGGATTTTTCAAAAAGTAATATTTATATTAACAGGCCCGAGGAAAAAAAAAAGTTGTGCTTCTGCTAGTTATGCCATAGTCATTTGAATGCCTTGTTTTGCAGGAATGCATCTTAAGTTGAGCTAAATGATCAGTATATAGCATAATAATTAATCTTTTTCAAGTTCACTAATGTAATTATTGACTGTCGGTAGATAATGTATCTGTAGACACTGAAATGTTGCATGATAATATTGAGTTTATGAAAAAATAATTTATTTATTCATTTTTAAATGTAACCAACAGTAAACATTCCTTTTTCTGTAAACAATATTTCTTAGTCTATGGTTAATGTTATTTAGTGTTATGTTATTGTTCAATTTTTTAATCATGGCCTTACAGTGAACATCATATAGTGGCAGATAAAGCTTCAACAATGGTGAGATGATAATTCAGATTTAATATAGAATAGTAGGGTTTTGAACTGAAGATGCCGAGACCTTTACCAATTAGTCTAGAGTATTGTATTGTTTACCTCCTAGGTTACTCCATGCTTTCTATTAATTTTTTCTGAAGGAATTATATTAGTGTTTCAATAAAAGAAAATGATTGATTGGTTTGCTGTATAGATAATTCCAATATTGTTATGAACTTAATAGTGTCAATTATTTTTATTTTGGAGTCAGTCCTTTTGTGTGTATTGCTTGTTTGATATTTATAATGATGGTATTATATAGCTAGTTATACATTTTATAAATGCAATGAAACTGAAAACTTCATAAAGTATTTTTTTGACCCTTACCTGTTTTTAGCTGTAACAGAAAATTCCAATTTTTTCAAGTTGTGGAGTTTATTCTAGGTTAATGGATTTTTTTATGAGCAATTGGTTGTGCATAAAATTAAGTTTCCTCTCTTAATCATTATTGAAATGACCACTCGGTTACTAGAGATGAATATGTTGATTTTGTATAGAGGCTGTACATATTCCGTGACCTAACTTTTTTTTTTTATGTGTATAATCATTTAATTATATAACTGTGCTTAACACTATTGATCTTGTATAATAACTTTAATATTATTATAGGCCTCTTAAAATCGGCTTATTGTCTTTAAAATCTCATGATTTTTATATGACTCAATATTTGCTATTTCTGGTTAGATCGAAAAAGAGAAAGAAGAAAAAGATAAGAAGAATGGGATAAACCTTGAAGAAGCTGAACAACTTGATTTTGAAGCTGAAGAAAGTGATTCCCCATCTAAGAAGAAGGACAAAGATGTGGAAACAGAAGAGGGTGAAGTTAAGGAGCTGGAAGAAGGAGAACTCTCTGATGAAGGAGAGGTTAGGCCTGAAGAGACTGAGCCGAGACCGGTTTGCCGTTTCTTCTCAAGAGGGCAGTGCACATGGGGCTCCAGCTGCAGGTATGTACCAATTATACTTACACTTAACTCCTATGGCTTTTAATTTTATATTGCAATCTATTAAAAAGATGTGTATATAATGGTGTGGCAGTGTGTAGCATGATTTGTGTGTGTTGTAATCTGCAGTTGCGCTGCTGCTTTTTTTAGCATGTGCATGAGTTTACAGCTTTTAATATTCATTTAGCTCATTTCAATTTTTCTCGTTTATTGCTTTGTCTAATCCTTGTAGTTGGAAAAAAACATAAATTTATATTAATTTTGCTTAGAGTGGTATCATTGTATCATTAATCATATTTCAAGGATCTTGTATCTGATAAGTCATTAGTGATATATGCAATATATGTCTGATTAGTCTATAGTAAATTTGATCCTGTATAAATATATTAATGATGCATGCCATTTGAGATTTTACAAAAAAAAACTTCATTTACTTCTTTGTGATGTATAGACCTAGACCCACGCATTATTAATGAATCATTTTTGGCTTAATTGTCAATTATAAATAATAAAATATAATGCTTCTGTCCTTAGTTTAAGTACTTTTTACAGTCATTTATGAAAGGGCTATCATTTATTGCTCAATAAATAATGTTTTTTTCTAAAGTTATTAATTCACCATAAAGTGTTCTTGAAACTGAGATATCTTCATTGTAGTTACCTATGATCCAAATTTAGGAATTATAGTATTCAACTTTTTGAAATACATAAACAAGGTAAAAATTATAATATCTACAATATTTTATTCTAATTAGACAAAGATGACTATTTTCATTAGGAGCAGGAGGCCTCTAATGTTTTAAAATGTTTGCTTCAGTGGATATTCTGGTCTGTAATACAATATCTGAACAATGGACAGTTTCCCGTATACTGATGTAATTGCTCTCAATAAATTCACTTTGTTTAAAGAATCATCTGTTTCTTTTATATAACCTAACTTCAAGGGATGAAGATAAGTGGTCAGAAATTTTTCTTATTTGAATTTTTTTTTTTTAAACGAAAATAAAGAAAGAAAAGGAAAAACCTACCCATCCACAACTCCTTGCAATGTAGTTACACTACAGAAAATCCAAAAACACAAATTATGTACACAAATAAGTGTACAAAAACTTGTATCAATAATAAAATAGAGCCAAAAACTCAAAAAGAAACGCTATTATTTATTATAATGCAATTGGGAAAAAACCACAATGCAAAGCCTTATGTTTCAAATCCAGTAATACACCCACTTACCTGTCGACGTTTCGCCTATTCAGGCATTATCAAGACACAAAAACAAAAAAGGGTTATGTGAATCACATCTCGAAGAAAAAGGTGCAATACATCCTAACGATCAACAGCCCAAACAGGCTCCAAACATGAGACAGCACCCCACCACCAAGACATTCAATATACAACTCCAATTGTACATACAACAAGTTGTATATTGAACGTCTTGGTGGTGGAGTGCTGTCTCATGTTTGGAGCCTGTTTGGGCTGTTGATCGTTAGGATGTATTGCACCTTTTTCTTCGAGATGTGATTCACATAACCCTTTTTTGTTTTTGTGTCTTGATAATGCCTGAATAGGCGAAACGTTGACTGGTAAGTGGGTGTATTACTGGATTTGAAACATAAGGCTTTGCATTGTGTTTTTTTCCCAATTGCATTATAATTGTATCAATAATAAATGTTCATGTATAGGGGTTATGAAGAAATAAAAATCTTACTTGATTGAATTTATTTTTTCTCAACCACTTAAAATGGACTGGCCCTATCTTCCATAGCCCTTGGTTGAACAATAATAACTTAAATGCGACTTTTAAATTTATAAGTCACCGTTAATTGTTGCCTAGACTAGGCTGGCTGGTTTTTACTCAAACATATTATTATGATTATTTTACTATATTATTTGTGAAATTATAGGCAATAGGTGATAGCCAATTTCGTTCATAGTTGTAAAAAATATATTCTCTTTGAATATTATATTAAAACAACTCCATATGAAACTGAATACCCTTTTGTGTTTGCGCAGTGGGTCTAGTTCTTTACAATTAGAAAGAGAATGGGCAAGATAGGTAGATAGACAAAGGTGTTTGTTGCATGTGCCAGCTTTCGTCACCCGGAAGCATTGCTTCCTCCTATACGGCCAAGGTTCCCTAGACCTTTCCTCAGTATCCGCGGCAGAGGCTATCATTTTCCTTTTCGGACCTTCAATCCCAGGTAAGGTTACATTTTTTAAAGTACATTTAAAAAAAAAAAAATTGAAACTTTATAAAGAGGTAACGGGCTAGAATTTGAATCATTAAATCCTTGACTTTTCTATTTATGTCTTAGCATGGTTGATTTTTTATATTTTGTTAATAAATATTTTCAGTTGCACTGCTTGTATTTCTTATTATGTTTGGATTTATTATTCCCATTATATAAATTTAGTCATTAAAAAAAAAGTAGATATGCTTCAAGTTTGTTTAGAGAGAATTTCCTTTAATAGAGGGTTCACATGGATTATTAAATGGGAAAGCTCAGCCCTCACTTTGGACATGCACTACAACTTGTATTCCGATTGGTTAGGTGAGCTTAAGTTATACATTTACCAAGAAATAAATTTTTCTCAGTTATAAATGTTTTACTGGTGCTCATTACGATGAAATATAAAAGTACTAAAATAAGTAGTTAACTACTAATTAACATGTTTAAAAAAATTTACAACTGTAATTTTGAAAAAGTTTCAACGAGCCAGGAGTATAGGTATTCGCTAGATGTTTCTATTTTTGTTAAACTACATTTAAATATAATGGTCATGTTATATTCCTTTCATAAAAGTTGTTAATCAACTCTAATCCTCTCATCTGTGATCTGTGATAAATATAAATGCAAATAAGATAGAAACAAAAAGTTATAAATTTATTTAGATAGTTTTATTTCAAACCTACTCTTGCCCCTCTTTGATTGGCTTACTAGAATAAATAGAATATATTTTGAGAAATAGAATAAATAAATAGAACATAAAACATAAATAAAATCACAGATGAACGGGTACTTTTTGTGGTTATAATGTAAATACAAACAAGTATCAACATGGATAACCGCATTATCAATATCAAACCACATTGGTTATAATGTTGGTATCAAACACAAAAAACAAAGAGAAAACAGTTTTTAAGTAAACTATACTACAGTATTCAAAACATAACATTCATTGTTGACTAATAATAACAAACTATATGTGGTATACACACCATTTATCTTATATAGATTAGATACACGTAGGAAACATGTTAATATTCTGGCATTGGCTTCTATTTTTTTCTTGCATCTACTTCAATGATGAAAACATGTTTAGTTGGTTTTAAAAATGTTATGTCTTTAATTTTTTCTTAGGAATTTAAAAACACTAAATAGATGAGTGTAAAATCCAGTCCTACTCTCTGGCTCTCTTCAGAAAGCCTTGCCCTATAATTCATTTTTTTTTGTTTATTGTACATTGTGAATATTATTCATACTACTTCAGCTAGAATCAGTTTATAATCTATAAAACAGCCTGTATTATTTTGGTGTATTTACAGTGCATGAGGGAACTTCATATTTTGCATGCTTTATATTATGATAATGCTTTTCTAGTAAATTTAGTTATTGCAATAAAACGTATATTTCATTTCATTATAATTAATAGAACAGTATTTTTTTTATATTTAAATTAGTTTATGAATGAATTGCTGTTTTAAATAACACGTACAAATAAAGTATAATCCTTTTTCATAGTTTCATAAAAAAAATATCGAGATTTTTAGTTTTTCTCTTTTGTGAATATTGGTATGTGTTTACTTCTTAGGTTTGTTCACCCTGGAGTGACGGACAAAGGCAATTATACAATGTTCGATATGGTGCGACCGCTGGTACCGATGAACTCTGGACCTCCTCCTCCACACATATATCCTCCAATAGATTGCTACCGACCTCCTATAGAAAGACCCCCAATAGTAAATATAATTTGTTTATGTTTTATTTATTTATTTTAAAATTTCAGTTTGATGTTTACTAGTTATCAATTTGTTGAAGCATACATCAGTACGAATTCGATAAATATTTATTTGTTGGTCTATATTATACTCTTTACAAAATTGATCAATTTAACTTTCTCTTTCTGTTATGAAATATCTTTGTAGGGCAAGTTTATGTTTGATTATATTAATAAAAATAAAAAATATTTTAGATGGGCCCTCCTCCTTATCAACAGCAGCCTCCAGTACTGCGGAGAGAAGAACCTCCAGGTGAATCGGCTTGGGAAAGAGGTCTCAGACAAGCTAAAGAGGTTAGTATAAACGACTTCCTTAAATTATCATAAATCGTAAGATAGAACATTAAATTTTAAATTTCCTAACTTTGTATTTATTTGTTACTATTGTTTAGTATCTGAAGAAACTGAATGTGATTTGAATATCCTGAAGTGCTTATTATTGTTTACTATTTCTGACTTATGTTTTGATCATAAGTCACTAAATTAAAGAATTAAACCTCAGTTATTAAGGTATTAAAGAATTTATTATACAACTTGAAACTTCCTTACAAGAGATACAAATTTAAAAGTTATCTAACATTTGTTTACCATGCATTCCCTGAAATTTTATTTGTTTTTAATGGCTTTGCTTTTAAGCTGTGCCTTTCATCATTTTCAATAATGTTTCTTATTAATTGAGAAAGCCTGTACCGTACCGCTATAACTCAAAAAGTGTAATAACTACGTTGTTTCTAAGCCTTACACTTGTGCAGGAGAATGATTTCCCATCAATTTGTTAACTTCAATACTGGAATTAGTGTTTTTATTTAGATGGCAGTATTTAGCCATATATAATTTTGTTCTTAAGATGTTTATGAAATCTAGTGTATTAATACACATATGTCTTCTTTAATCGGTGTACTACTATTTCTAGTTATGATTGAAGTTTATAGAATCCTACAGTGTGTTTAATCAATATACTTCTATTTTCTATTCACGGAATTTATGATTTGAGGTTTTATAGAATCAATGGTGCTGTACATGTATATTTTGTGTTGTCGTTCAGAGCTATATTTATACTTATAGTTTCTGTACTAATAAACACATCATTATAGTTCATGGAAATTTGAGCTTTTTATTTTTTTCCAATGCACTTGAATTACAAAGATTTTTAGAAGACTTAAAATACAAAAAAAATTACAGTATTAGCTAATTTTATCTACCTATTGAAGGTTATATTTAATCATTTTATTAAAATTCTAATTAGAATAATAAAATCTGTACCATTATATCTTATCCCTAAGGGTCTTGGTTCAGCTCATGGTAGGGACTGTATAGTTATAAACAAAGAGATGAATAGGGTGAGGTGATTTGATCTAGATCATGCACAGCCGCCAGATTTTCCCCCTATCAGGGGTACCCACTTTATAAGGACTGGGTTAACCCCAGGAGATTCCAGTTTACAGGATCTATTCATGGCTGTTAATAGATATTAATTTATATGACCCATCCGGTCTCGAACTCAGAAACTAGAGATGCTGGCAAAAAAAATTTAACCGTCAATCAAAATTTCTGATTTTATGTTTTAAAGATTAATATTTCTATTAAGCACTTCCCAGTAGGAATTTGTCTCCAGGGAAGTTAGACCATCACTCGGTAAGGAGAAGGCCTACATAAATTAACAAGCAAAAAAAAAAGTTCATAATATTATAAAAGTTACAAATATTGTATATAGTATCTTTAGTAAAATTATTTTAATTTTTATTATTTTAATAATTCCTGTTAATTTTTTGTAATAAAAGGCGTTATTCATTCATTCATTCATTTGTAATAAGAATCATATTATCAAATAAAAAAAGTATTTAACTACTGTATGCTACTTTTTTTCCCTTCAAAGCTACTAGACTGATTGGTATTTGGCAATTAAGTCATTGCTCATGCTGGGATGGCCCTCATAACTTGACATCACTCTATTCCATTTCAATCCATTAAAGATTTAGAAATGTATCGCTCGGCCATTTATAAAAGTAAAGACAAAATTAAAATGTCCATAATCAGAATACGAAAGGCTTATATGCAAATAGAGAGTTTTATTTTCTCTTTTTGAACAACAGTCAATATTTGAATTTTCATGTGTGGCTAATAGGCTTTACTCTATCAACCATTATTCTTATAAAATTAAGGTTTTATTTTATTTACTTATTTAGTTTTATAATCTTATTTGTGTTATTGGTAATGATAAATTTAACAGCACATGATCCACAGAAAGTGTGATGATCATCGCACTTTAACTGAAATAATTGTGCTATATTAAATTATAGTAGCTAGTCATACTCAAATTGAGTTTTAATCTCGGTTTGCAGTAGCAGTTCCTATGACACATTGTAGTGTTTTTAGCATGTTTGAAACATTTAATAGCGTTTATTAAGTGTATTCAGGTCAATTTATTAAAAAGTAATAATTTCTTTATATCCATTTTAAGCTTAAATATCAAGAAAAAAATTCAGTTTGTCATAATTTCAGAAAATTAAAAGTTCATCGAGCTTGTTATGTGGTTATTACTTATTTCTTATTTTTTATTTGTCCTCATCATTTTTTTTTCCTTGTTAGATGTTGCGCAGATCAACCAAACGGAAAGAAACTGATGCTGATTTTGAAGAAAAGAAGATGACCCTTGGAATATCTGGACAAGAAGAATATGATAAAGAAAATGACTACTACCCTCGACCATCCAGTCCTGTTTATGATGACTATCATGAAAGGTACAAATCATCTTCTAAATTTATAATTCCAATGGTTTTGGTTCCAATGGTATTTGTTAACAAATAATCTAAATATATATTAATTGATTGATCTTAAATAAGCTTAAATTAGAATTAACATTGTTAAATATTATAATGTTAAAAACTACCTGAACTTTTTGGTTTTCAAGTTATTTTTCTAAACATTTTGATAGATATTTGATTACCCCTGATTAGTTTTTACTTACTTATTTATATATATTTTTTATATATATATATAGGTGTTTCACCAAGAATCAAAGAATGCCATGGCTCTGGTGGCAAGGGCAATGTTGGTAATTTAACCTTGCCACTGAGACAATACAATCCAGGCGTTTCTCCAGCGAACTTCAATGCTCCACAATGGTTGCACACAACCTCGATTGGTCCAATTTGAACGGAAGGGTGCGAGCTGTAGTCAATTGTGCAATCATAATGAAACATTGCTCGATTCATATCAACAGTTAAAGAACTTCTTACGCGTTTATTTTGATTTCATGTTGTTGGGTTGTTTGATTTGCTCGACGATTGTTCATTGTTAACTGAGCCATTTCATTTGCCATCTGTCTTTCTTCTTGTATTTGTGATGCACGAAGTTGGAACAAACTAACACGGTGCTGTTCTCCGAACATATTCCGAACAGTACTTGCATGACGGGTTCGATGCGAAAGATTAGATCTTCTGGCTAGCGGCATTGTGAATAATGCTAAAAAATGAATGTCACAAAAGCAATTATCGATATATAAATATAAATGCCAGAACCTCACAAATAAACATCGATGAAATATGTGCTCAAATGTCATAACCTAACAAAATAAACATATTCGCTGGCTACTACCGTTTGAAAATAGAATTCCACATCAAAATGATAAATCAGAATGAAATGAACAGCGAATTTGAATTGATTTTCAAAGTAACCCACGTAAAAATTAATTGCACTATCCGAAATTTACGTTTGGATTGTTTGTCGATATGTGCTACTCTTCTAAAAGCGAGTTCAATATTTGCTGTATTATGTAGAGCTAGGAACTAATGTATAGGCTAATTTGAATTAATAAACATATACCTAATAAAGATCCAAAATTTCATCACAATGAAATTTAAGATGGTAAATCAATTAAAAATCTATTAATAATTTTAAATAGAGGATGCGTTTTTCATATAGGTTTATTCATATTTTAATTTTTTATTCGTAATGCAATAACAAAGAACATGTGTACTTCATCAAACTGATAAAGTTTCAAAACAATGTATTCAATGCAATATTTGAAACAACAATTATTGTAAATAATAAATAAATTATTATTACTGTTAACTGGGCAGTTATTATATAGAAAATTTTAATTAATCTTATGCAATCACAAAGAACATAACCATTCACAATGTGCACTTCATCAAACTGTTAAATCGTTTCAAAACAATGTATTAAATACAATATTTGACACTGCAATTATTGTAAATAATAATTAAATAATTATTATTACTGTTAACTGGGCAGTTAAATTGAAAATTTTAATTAACCTTATGCAATAACAAATAACATTACCATTCACAATGTGTACTTCATCAAACTGATAAATTGTTTCAAAACAATGTATTAAATGCACTATTTGAAACTACAATGTAATAACAAAGAACATAACCATTCACAACTGTCATCAACGACAAACTAGATGAAACAGAAGAAATCAGAAGAAGAGTACTGGCTGGGAATAAGGCATACTTTGCAACTACCA
Source organism: Arma custos (assembly GCA_037127475.1). Taxonomy (NCBI): domain Eukaryota; kingdom Metazoa; phylum Arthropoda; class Insecta; order Hemiptera; family Pentatomidae; genus Arma; species Arma custos. Next base: position 85,006,733 of record CM073760.1, on the reverse strand, counting down.
GTTTGCTGAAAAGTAAAAATGTCGACCTCAAAACTAAGATCACTCTCTATAAATCGCTGATTCGGCCAATAGTGACATATGGTATAAAATTAATCGAAAAGCTGTGAAGGTTACAAAAATATATTATGTATATATAAATATATCTTAAGAACGCCTGGACCAATTTCGATTTTTCTTGTGTTATTCTTCTTTTTTGGCCGAAGACCAGTCCTAAATGGTTCGAATCATCGAAATCAGTACAGGCGTTTTTAAGGTATTAGGTCAGTAACTAACGCCACTCTTTTTTATATATATAGATTAAGAGGCATCTTTTCTTTTTCATATGCCTAATTGGAGAAAGCACTTCAAATTGAATTGAATTTTTGATTCCTATTTTATAATCTTCATGTGTATTAGTAATGAACTTTGTTTTAATTTAAAGGTCTAAAGAAGGTGAGAAGAGGTACCGAAGTGTATCAGATAGGTTTGGAGACTATCCTCCTCCAAGTGGATATTACCGGGAAGGATGGTATGATGATCGTTCTCGTTATCATCACTCTTCCAGGCACCATTCATCGGTAAGCTTCAGTTTTTTCTCTTAAATTTATAGTAGTTATTTAAACGAGGCTGTTTTCATTTTCGTTTTACAAATGGTAAATAGCCACTCTCAACGAGCCGATAAATTTTGTTGAGATGGAAATCTGATGACCATAATAACTAGAATTTTTTAATTTATAACTTCCTAGATTTAGAAAATTTTCTTTAATATTATTTATTAGGAGGTTACTTAGTAGGAATAATGTTTAGTTTCTGATTATTATCAAATTTGTTTTTTAGCTTGGAATTATTTTTTTTAATTTTTTAATCTACTTATAAAGTTTAGTTACCAAATTGTTCATACTGCTGATTTAGTTCTAATAAGTTCCTAATACCATTGGAGTTAATAAGCATTCCTTATTTGGGTACATTGAATCTTTTTCTGGTATATTTTAATTAAAATTTAACATTATACTTGTAATTCTGAAAAGTTTATTACGTTTCTTGTTACATTTTAAATTTTAGTAAAATTATTTAATTTGTGAATGAAGGTAATTCTGAAACATTATTCTTGATCATTCTGAACCATCTCAACAAAATTATTTTTTTCCAAATCTCAATTGTAATTATTAATTCCGTTTAATAGCTCACTTACCGTTTGATTAAAACCTTTTAAAAATACACCTAGTCCTTCTAAATATTATTAATATATTCATTTACCAGGGTAAGGAAGATTCCCCACATGTTATGAAAAATAGTGAAGCAAAATTGCACAAAGGACAGGTATAAATAAATATACAATTTTATGATTAACTGTTGTTTTTCAACTGACCAGTGATCCAACCCAATGTTGACCCGCACTGTACCCTTAGGGGCGTCACTGTTGATTGTCTCTGCCGGGTATCTTACCCGTTAATAATTTATTCTTAGTCTGTGGGTCATTTTGGGCTTGGTTACTGCCATGCCTATAATAGTTTATCTTTGTGATATATTGAAGCAAAACTAAATCAATGATCTTAAAAAAGCAATTTAATTTTTTCTATGAAATTAAGAATAATAATTATATTTTCAACACTAGCTGCTGTTTTGTTAAGAACATATTTACCGTACACAACACATTAGGAATTTTATGCTTCATGGGTCACTTCGACAATTGATGATTCGACATTACCAGCTCGATAATATCTTACAAAAATTGTCTTGTTGAAGTAATGCTTGATAAAAATACTTTTCAACTATATCTAATTGACCTGTCATACTTATAGTTACTTTTAAATTGACTTTCGCTGCTAGAACAGGGGGCATGATGGTTAATTAAGCAAATAAATAAATGGCAGAAAACTTTAACTATCAACTGATTATAGTTTTATTAAATAATTAAATAGTTTTATTATCTTTAACTATCAACTGATGATATTTTTATTAAATAATTACATAACATATTTAGTGAAAAACTATCATACATTTAGGTAATTTGTAACTTATAACTTATGGATGATCATTGACCTTAAAATAATTAGTCATTTTCTGTTGTCTCTTTTGATTATAAGCTTTACATTTCTTGCAAAGCAATCGTATCTATGTTGAATTAAATTCATCTCGGTCAGCGAATCACTTAATAATTTTTGATAACATTGTGTCGGCTGGATAATATGAAATAAATAATTGTATGTCTAAGAAATGTTAACTTTATTTTTAAAATTTTCCGAATGATTCAGAGATTTTGAGCTTATGTATCTGACTAATTTACACATGTATGTAGTTGCTTTTTCACAAAAATCATTTTGATTCTCACATTGTTGTTATCTAATAAAATTATTTATTGTATTACTCTATACTGCATTAATATTATTATATTTTTCTGTTGACATCATCTTTTAAAATATATCTTGTGCTAAAAATCCTATGTTTTACTATACTGAAAGTAAATCTGAAGGCAGAATAAACTTGTGAATAATCGTGTGACAGTTCATCAATATTTTACAGTAACTATTTATTTCATAAACATTACTTTAAAAAAATATCGATATGAATACCATCCTGTCATACCAACCTTGCCCAGAAGGTAAGGGTCTAACTTATTTTCTCTGTTGTTTTTTGTCCATCATCATGAACTTCATCATATTTTCAATGATACAAAGGGTATACACTGTTCGTAATTGTGAATCCTAAAATTTTCAAAAAATTTTGTGGGGAATTCTTCTGGATTGCCGATGTATGTAATTATTGTTCCGTTTTAATGTTACAAGATTATGTTAAGTCTCTAAGTTTGTTTTGTCTTGATTGAGCCTATAGGTATTCTTTACTGGGTGTATGTCCATAAAAAATGTTTTGTTTTTTTGTTGCTTAATAGTTATGTCTCAATTAAATACTGTTATGTAATCAATAACTTTTTCATTTATTTATTTAATTCAATTGCTTTTTTTTTGTTTTGTTTTTGCATGTTGTGTATTAATTTTTTTCTGTGGACTAAGCTTAAATAAGTATCCTTGTAATATTTAATATAGAATAGACTTTAAACCTACAATTAAATATTTTCATTTGAGCTCTGACTTTCAATTTTTAGTAATTGAATTCTATTTTTGATCTATTAATTTATGTGATAATCATTCTTTAGTTTTTTTTTGTTTTTTAGTCAATCTAAAAATCTTATAAAATTTTTCAATTCAATTTCAGTTTATGATATTTAAAACAGTTTAAATTTATTGATATAAGCATTGCGTCAGAAATGTTTAAGAAATCTTTTATATGAAAAAAGGAAGTTGAAATTGGATTATAAATAGTTCTTCTTTATTTAGCAATATTAAATTTCCTCACTGATTTAATTCTCCTGATGGTCGCTTCTGACTTGAGAGTGTGTTGCCTCATTATAGTATTCATTCATTTCCAGAAGTATTAAAAAAAAAAATGAATATAGGATATATTATAAATTCTATTAGAATTATATATATTTTTATGGTTGTATTATCATATATAACTCATTGGGAAGTCCCTTTCAGTCACTTGGGTAATAACATCATGAGATTTTCCGGAATCTACATAGATAATCATAAAAACAAGATTATCCATTGTGAAAAAGTTATATATATAGAATGAAAAAAGCTTCAATCTAATTTATTTTGTGGACAGATTTATTGGAAAATTAATTAAATAATCCAATTAATTCTATGAGAGATTAATTTTTATTTTAAATTTTTGTAGAGTGGTTATGGTCGCAGTGTTCCAGAAGATTATTATGAATCAAGAAAGAAAAAATATTCTTCAAGGGAAGTAGTGGTCCAAAGAGGCGAGAAAGGATCATGGAAAGAAAGCAGGTCTTGTTAAAATATATCCATTTTTTAAAATTAAGTATAAAATATTTATTTTTTAAAATATTATGTAATCTTGTCAATAAATATTAAGTATTATGAAATAAAGGCGAGTGAAATTTTTTCATTGATTTTAAATATTTTATTTATTGTTAGCCCTCCATCCGCGAGGAGTCGAAGTAGAAGAGGCGATGAATGGTCTGATCCTTGGATGAGGTCTAAATCCCCATCAAGAAAGGGTGTGTCGAGGAAGAAATCCTATTCTTCCAGGTCACGTTCGTCTTCATATTCATCATCTTCGTAAGTTTTATTTATTTTATTTTCTCTATAAACATAAGAACAATCGATAAAATGAAACATATTACAATTTTAATATTCAGGGCAATAAATTATTATGAAGTTTACTTATTCATTCTGTTAATATTCTTGGACCTCACTTTTGCTTCTCAATAATCTTGTTTCCTTGAAAAAATGGATGAGGTCAACTTTACCGATTACTTTTTGGCTCTTATCAGGGCTGAGAACAACAAAATACCATTAACAGTTCAATACCAAAGACCGCAATAAAATAATTAATACAATAATTGAAAGTAACCAGTAATTAATCTGAAATGACTGTAATGATTAATGTAATATAAAAAAAAAAAAACAAAGGCAAATTTATAAAATAATTGATGAAAATTTGAAAAAAAGTAGAATATTAAGAATAAAAAATATATACTAAGATAACAATGTATGAGAACTAAAATTAAATAAGAAAATAACTTGATACTGAAAAAAATTAAATAAGGGAGAAAAAATTATAATAATTATTAAAATACATGAAAAATAAAACAGTCATGAATAGTTATTGAAAAAGACACTGAGTTATTGTAATAGAATACAATGAAATAGCTAATGATTAAGTTTTGCTAGTTGAAGATGGATCAATATAATTTAAGTTATTTATGAGAAAGAAAAGTGATAAAAACGAGGGGGAAAATGTAAATCATTAATTATGTTACAGTGTCAAGTTATATTAGTCTTTTGTAATAATGATTGAAAATCAAATAGTGCATTGGACACTTTTAAAGAAATAAAATCAAGGAAACAAATGTACCTGGTAAAAAACCATAGCATATATTTTAAATTTAAGACTATATAAATTTATTATTCATATTTATAAGACAATTGTTGTATTATTTATATAAAAAAAGCATGCCTTTAAATTTGCACTTGTAACTTAATGTTCTAAGGTATCTAATTTCAGTTTTTCAGGACATATTTTTATAACTTGTGAATTTATTGGATTGTTATTTTTATTTATGTTGATAATTTACAGATTTATAAATATGATTATTTAAATAGTAATGGACTTGGAAGTAGAAGAAATATATTTATGTAAGGAGAATTGAAAATGACTCAATAGGAGTCGAAACGTTTTTAAAATAAAAGAAAAAAATTGACTGGATAAAGGTTTTTCTCACATTAATGAAATGTTCTAAGTAAGTGATTGGAATAATCACTGTTAATTACATTGAAATGGTATGTGTTTCAGGTCTAGGTCCAGTTCCAGTTATTCCTCTTACAGTCATTCGAGGTCGCAATCTTCAATTTCGAGATCATCATCTAGGTCAAGATCGAGGTCTTCATTCTCTAGGAAAAAGCTTTCACCACTTTCAAGAAGAGCTAAATCACCCTTCTCCCGAGGTGCTATTTTTTGTTTTTAATAATTCAAGTTGATTAACTTCAGATATTTACTTTAGATCATCCTGACCTAATATCTCATTAGCTATTTCAAATTATAAAATATAACATAAAAATATAAAATATCGCATGTGAAAGGTCCAGGAATATAACATAGCACTTGGCACTGACAATATTACCCTAATTGTACTATAAATGAGTCACTGAGGAACAGGTGTTAGTATTCTGGGTTAACTTTAAATGAGGTAACCTCAGGCACAATAAAGTCATCGGATCCTCAATAGTACTTAGCCACAGTTTGTTAGTTGGTTATATTTTGGTTGAAATGCAGAGAAATAATCTCATCCCTCTTCATTTTAGTCCTTGAATCCATGAAAAAAAATTTGACTTATTCTGCATAAAGGTTCACCTATTTCATAATAATGTCCTTGAAGAAAAATTACTAAATCTAAAGCTTCTGGAAAATGAAATGTCTTGTTAGCTATGACCTCAAGCCCATTTTCAGTTATTGATTTATAGTTCCAAAACTGTACTTCCCATTAAAAAATTGTTTTATTTAAAAAGTTAAAGGAATTAAATTTTGTAGTTATATTTATAATGTTAAAGAAGAATCTAACGCTATAAATTTTATTGAGGAATATGTTAAACTGATCGAATTACTGCAATTTCTACTTCGCCAAGAAGTTATGGCTATTTTAAGTTGAAAATATTTTAAATAAAACTTAGGTTGCATAAACATTTTTAATAAGAGAACCTTTGCATATTTCAAATCTAAATACCATGTAGTCCTTGTACTGTTAAGTAACTTATAGTCAGTGAGTCAAATTGCCCTTGGTTCATCAGTACAAATTCATACCAACTTAACTAGATAAGGTATAAACTTTTAAATTGGCAAACTTGTAGATAATAGCTTATAACCACGGGTAATATTTCATAAAGTAAAGTTTATACTATTTAACATGCAAAAATCAAAATTTTAGCAACAACTTAAAAATTGGTAAGACCTATCATTGAAGTTCTATTAAGCCTAAACAATAATGGTTATTAATGATCAGATTTCACCATCACCTACTGGTTTTTTATCATATCAATTTTGTTGTATCTCAATCCAAGGATAAAGCTAGATTTTTTGTCTTCACACATTTTATAATTTTTTTACCAATAATGTGTTATTTTATAAACTAAATAGACTCATGATAGTCTTTCATCTTGGTAGCCCTATTGTAGTAAAAAATATATTACAACTTTTTATCATAAGTATAAATAATATAAATATAAATTTAATGGAGAGAAATTTGTAAACTTTTAGAAAGATCTTCTGGGCAGATTTGTATTTTTAGCCCTAAAATTTCACTTCTCAGTGCAAAATTTTCTATTTTAAAAGTTTAATTCTTTCATTATGCATTAAGCAACAATTACATCTTATCTTTTAAAATTATTATATATTTTATAAATAATAAATTATTCTAATCAGACTATGTTCACTTAATTATAAATTTAATTGCAAGAATCTGCTCTAAGTCTCCAGATTAATTTATGTTTGTTTCACCTGAGAAACACTAGAAATACCTAAAATGACATTGTTATTTGAATAATTAAATTAATCATTATTGAATATAGTTACTATGATTTTAATTGAGACAAAAACATGTGATTACATTATTTTTTAATTCTTACTTTTGTTATTTGTTTATTAATAATAGAAAGGAGGGTTGGTGAGGGGGATAGAGGCCTGCATATGAATCCACCTCCGCCAAGCCCAAGAGGAACGTCTCCAAGGCGTAATCCTACTCCACCTCCCCAAGCGGAACGGTTAGTTTATATTAGTATTTATATTTTATTTTAATTGCTTACAAATTATTTTTATAAATGACATAGTTAAGTTTAGATGTTATTGATAAGGTATTGACCTATATTGATTATTCATTTATTCAATTTACTATTTATATTTACTTTGATTGTAATCATGAAAGATCGAATTATTGAAGAAATTCACTACAAAATAATGATTGTTATTAGAAGTTTTTTTTTTATTACTTTTTAAACTGAAAATAAAGAAAAGTGAATTTTAATGTTTAAAACTCAAAATTTGATAAAGAAATAATATTTCTGTTGGTATTTTAGTTTTAAATTAGTATGAAGCCACAATTTGATAAGCCGTGCCTAATAACTTTCTTATGACCTTGTTATTACAACTTGACTCTCCGTTATGGCTTTAATATTTTAATTTATTTTTATTATTCTTATGATGATGATAATTTTTAAATATTGTTATTTTGAAGAGAAAAGATTTGTCCAGGCCGGGATTCAATTTTTAAATATTTTTATTTTGAAGAGAAAAGATTTGTCCAGGCCGGGATTCGAACCTGGGTCCCCCTTGTCACTAATGCGGTCCCCTAACCAACTGAGCTAACCTGGCCGTGTTATGACAAATCCATTCTCTTCACCATGTTCTCCCAATTTTTGCAATGTATACAAGGGGAAGAATGTTCATTGAACATTACTTTAATTAGGATCTCGTTGGCTTACGCCAATTTTATATTATAATTTATTTATATTATTCTTATGATGCTGATACTTTTTAAATATTTTAAGTATGAAAATGCAAGTATCAATTAAATAACCTGCTCAGTTTTACAATGAGCAGAAATTAATAAGTATGGATGGGATAATACAGTGTTTATGCTTTGTGCTGTATTTAAGCACAACTATTGAAGATGATTTTTCTACTTATCTGCTGACTTATTTTTTAGTAACCACAAAATACTTTTTCGTCATAAGCTCATGTGGACATATACCATTCTTGACTTAGTCCATTCATTAAATTGTTGTATAGGTTCAGCTATACTTTATTAAATATTTTTAATGAAAATTAGTCATTTTCAAATTTATCTATTAAAAAGAAAAATACCTTATGCACTTTTAAATAGTGTAGTTTCAATCAGACTTTTTTTTTTTTTGATTCAACAGAAATAGTCGCAACATATCCGCTAGACTATTAGCCGCAGCAATGAGGGATAGATCAGTTTCGTCTCGATCTAGCTCAGGCTCTGAGTCATCAGGTTCTAGCTCTGACAGTTCAAGTGACTCTGGTTCCAGCTCCAGCTCTAGTAGCTCTACAAGACGCAAACATAGTAAGTACTATACTAATTATCCATATAAATCTTCACCTTATAGTAACATTGATCATAACTGTCACAAAATTTATAACTTCCACTTTAAAATAAAAAGTACTGAATAAATGGTAAATGTGTGTTAGGGAACCTTGCATTCCGATGCTAGCACCACTATTTAGGAGTTTTGACGTTACAAAATATATCACAAACATAACTTTTTTTATTAATATAACATTTATATTTTAATAACAAGAACATTTTATTAATAATAATATTAATAGCATATGAAAATGATTTTATACCTTTGAAATAAGTAATAATAACACAATAATATAATAGTAATAAAAAAAAGGAAAATTTTATTGATGATAGTAGTTAGTATTTAGATATCTACAGATCAATTGGTGAACATAATATTTCATTGAATAGGTCCTTGTGTTTGTTCCTCTTTATTTTTTGTTTCGCTACTCTGCACTTCCCTACATTATTTTCATATTTTGTGTGTGAACTCCGTTTTGAGGGTTGATAAAATTGTGGGAATGGTTAACCGTATAATGTATAAGTATGTAAAATTTAACTGATGTATTTTCTTTACAACAGAAATAAAAACAAAGAAACATGGAAAACACACTCGTATATATAAACAATAACAAACATCAAAAGGTTACAAGAACACTATATCTTGCAGTTTTACCAGTAGTGGGTTCCCCCTAACAGACAAGTACCTAATAAATCAATCTATTTAGTTTATTAATTTTCTATGTGTATAGGCAAGTTTAGAAAAAGATAAAAAACTAATACTATACTATAACAATTGATATAATTTAAGACACTCCTTTATTTTATAAACTTTTTTAATCAATAAATATATTAACTTTTTGCTTTGCTGTCTTTATATTTACTTTATTCTTTTTACTTAATAGACCGGAAGAAAATAGAATTGGATGAGAAATTAGCTCAAGCTGTTAAAGCTAAGGCAAAGGCAATGGACGCATTGAAGTTGTCTGGACAAAAACAGCAAATTAAGTTGACACTGAAGGGCACTGGTTCTTCTATTTCAGGTTGGTAGATTTTATTTTTATTAATAAATTAAAATGACCGCTTTGGCTTCTATAGTAATTTCATTGAACTTATTTTATTCTATAAATATTTTATTTGAAAAGAAAAGATATTACCAGGGCCGGGACTCAAACTCGGGTCTCCCACCTCTCCGTGGTGGAGCCTTAACCATCTCGGCCATCCTGGTTCGCTTCTCGGTCAGTCATATCCCCTCTTTCTACTGGTCCTATATCTCCGTGTTCTCGCAATTAGCGATACATAAACAGAGAGAATATTAATTGAACATTACTTTATTTTTGGATCTTGTTGACTTCAAGTCATTAATATTATTATAATTTATTTAATTGTTATATGATATAATTTTTTAAAATATTTTATTTGAAAAGAAAAGATATGGCCGGACCGGGACTCGAACCCGGGTATTTCACCTCTCCGTGGTGACGCCTCAACCAGAATACCCGGGTTCAAGTCCCGGTCCTGGCCATATCTTTTCTTTTCAAATAAAATATTTAAAAAAATATATCATATAACATTAAAATAAATTATAATTATTTTATTCTAGTATGCTAATTGAAATCATTACTGGGTTTTACAAAATATTAGTTTAAATTGAGTGTGACAATAGACAAATATTAAGTTTAAACTGAGTGTGACAATTCTCTTATCCGATCACATGTCCTCGTGTTCTCGCAATTTTTGCGATGAATACACTAGAATGAATGTTCTTTGAACATTACTTTTAATTTTAGGATCTTATTGACTTACGTCATATTACTATTTATAATTTTTTTTTTTTATGATTATTGGTAAATTTTTTTTATTTTAAAGAGAAAAGATAGGCCCTTGGCCGGGATTCGAACCCGGATCATCTGTCTCTCCGTGACAGCCCTCTACCATTTAAGCCGCCTACCGGTAGAGGACAAATCTTTCCTCTTATCCGATCTCGTGTTCTCGCAGTTTTTGCGATGAATACACTAGAACGAATGTTCTTTGAACATTACTTTTAATTTTAGGATCTTATTGACTTACCTCATAGTACTATTTATAATTTTTTTTTATAATTATCGGTCAGTTTTTTCGATTTTTTAAATATTTAAACATTTTTTTTTACTTTGATGGAATTTACTATATTAATTTTAACATTTACAGAAAGGTTAGGTGCTCCTCTCACCCGAAAGAGGCCTGCTCCTGACTCTCCTAATTCTGGTGAAGACGACAGCTCTCCTAATGTAAGTTAAACCATTTTTAAAATTTACCTTAGCTGTATATAGCATTAAAATATATGCAGTATATATCGCTCACCTCTAAGCCATTCACAAAAATTTTTTTTAATTACAGGTTGCTAAGAAAAAGAGCGCTCCTTCAAGAAGGGAAGAACTTTTGAAGCAGTTGAAAGCTGTGGAAGATGCCATTGCAAGGAAAAGGTCCAAAATTTAATTCAGGAGTTATTTATTTTAAGGCAATTTGCCTTACTTTCCTTTATTCTTAAAATTATTTTTTTACTTACCTCTAGTAGAAGTTGCTCCTGAATTAAAGGAACATCAGTTTTGACCAAGTTGTTTTTGAACTTTTTTAATTAAAATATTTTTATTTTGTATAAATTGTCTCCTTACAGCCTCCTCAAAGGCAATATGTATATTAGCTTGAAAACATTATCAAATGAGATGTGTATAAAAAAAAAAAAGAGAGAAAAGCTATGTAAAATGATTGTCATTTTTGATGAAAATAATTTGTAACAAAAACATTTTGTAGATTTTAGTTTTGAACAAATAAACCATGATCAGTATTTATAGCTCTGATTTGTTATGCTTTTATGATCCTTTGTTAGTACCAGTTTCAGCTATATCTTTTGCATTTGTGAATAAATAGAAAATTATTAAGTATAAATAAAAATTCTAATCTTTGGGGAAGTAAATTAAATTTCTTTATTAATGCCAACATTATGAAAAAAATTTATTTCACATGGTGATATCCTCCTCCAATTAGTTTTTTTTTTAGCCCTTTACATTATCTGTTAGTTAAAATTTACACCAAATAAAGGACATTAGGTTTGTTTTAAGCCTCATCAATCGTTTATTGGACATTGAATTAAAGATAAAGTGTTTTTATTTTAATAAAAATAAAATTGAATACATAGGGCAAAAAAAATTCATTGGGTAACACAGTCATAATAAGGACTTAAACCCTTTAGCGACCGTGAACTACTATAATAGTCCGAGCGCGCCGTGCCGTGGGGACCGTGGACTATTATAATAGTCCGGTGTCAGGTGGGCTCCACGGACCATGGACTATTATAATAGTTTTGCTTCTCCGGCGTTTCTAGACCGTGAGCTACAATAGTAGTTCAGTTCCTAGAGCCATCTAGGTGTCCATGACAAGCTGAAATACTTTTTCTTTACAACAGATGTCGTACAAATTCACTTTTGGCTGTATTATTTTTTGTAAAGTGTGTCTGTCGTGTTTCGGCATTTATCACACAAAAGAATTTTTAATTGTATAAATTTGTATATAGACATTTCAAAAAAATAAAGTATATGTATAAATTTGTATATAGACATTCCAAAAAAATAAAGTATATAATTGTATAATTTTTTAAATAATTAAAATTAATTTACAGTAATTAAAAAAAAAAAATTTAAAAATATGTTTTTAAATTCACCAGTGCCAGTCCATTCACCATTCCAAGTCCAGATCAAAAAGGATGATGGGAAACTATAAGGAATTAAATAAAAAAAAAATGATTTCAGAGTCAAAAAGTAATCGGTTCAGCGGGCATGGTTGACTTTTCTACCACTTGGTCCAGCCAGCCTGCTCTGACCTGGCCGTATTCGGTCGCTAAAGGGTTGTCTAACATGTTGCTGCTAAGTAATTTTTTTTTCCACATTTTCTGAAATGAAATACAAAAGAAATTTTATCAATTATTCCACAAAATTCATTTTTTTATAATATTTTTTTAAAAATAATATGACCCTCCTTTGATTTTAATTGCTTCAATATTAATTTGAATACAAAAGAATTGTCCCACAGATGTGAATTTTTTAAAATAAATGCAATAAAATCATGGAAAGCCGGATAGCTTAAGATTTCAAAATGTATTTTAAAGATTTACATTGAAGTATCCGATTTATTTCACCTAAAGTATTCACAGTTACACCCTACCATAACCAGCCATAGGGATTTGGGTAAAAAAAATAAAATTCCTAGTCAATTACAATGGTTTTTATTGAAAATAATGGAAAAAAACAAGTGGTATGGTCGTAATTGTTCACAGTGACATAAAACTCTATTTCCTCTATTATCACTAAATGAAAACTATGAATAAAAAAAAGTTTACTTTTTGAGAAAAAAAATACTATGCTTATTGCAGTAAAAAATAATTTCTGAGCAGTCATCTGCTGCAGTTGAACATTTTTCTCCTGCAATTCACTGCAGGATTTTTTAGAAGCCCTCTATTTCCTACTGCTTCAAAGTGATAGACCTAAGCCAGCAGAATGTTCAACTCAAATATATTTATAAGTAGACAAAAAGTATCGTCTTGTTTCTGTATTGTAATCTGAAGAACAAAATTAAGATCGTAGGAGGATGTAAGCAGAAAAGTTAAATCCACTTAACTTGTTGTGGGTTCAACTCATAAATTAATGTTTGTTATTTTACTATTTTTCTTGTGTACTTAAAAAAAAAATCTTTTACCACTACAACACATGAAAGGTCTTGGATTCAGTAGATGGTAGAGACTGTACTGTTTCTTTTTCAGTGGTTGAGCAGTGAGGTGATTTGTCCTAGATCACGCTCAACCACCAAGTTTTTTTCCCCAATTAGAAGCTCTCTTTTCTGAGTTTATAGTGTTTTCTGATACTTACGAATTACTCAGAGTTTTCGTTTTTCTCCACAGAATAATGAAAAACTTGGAAATTAAGACAGCTCAGACACTGAAGAACAGTCTAGATTCTTTTCAAAGAGATTTCTACTGTTCAACAGCAAAAAAAGAGAAAATTTCAAAGAGACTATCTACTGGTAACAACTGTTTTATAACATATTTTCCTCCTGTATATTGTCCAAATAGGAGCTGTATAGCTAATAGGTGCTATTATAGCCTAAGGAAGCAACTAATCAGCAAGTTCCTCTCTAGGCAAACAAGGCTGCTGATCTACAAAACCCTGATTTAGCCAGTACTCACATATGACTCAGAGGCCTGGGCTTTAACAAGAAAAGGCTCTTTATTTTCGAGAGGACAATTCTGAGGAAAATTTTTGGACCAATAAAATTGGGCGGAATACGGAGATGGCCACACAACAGAGAGATATACGACCTCTACAAGACCTCAAATGTTCTCAGTACAATCAAACTTGGCCGACTACGATGGGTAGGTCTCATGGCACGGATGAAGGACACTCGGATTCCCAAGAAGATCTTCACAGAAGGAATCCATGGCACACAGAAAGTAGGGAGACCAAACGTGAGGTGGATGGAAGCTATAGCGGAGGATGCATGTACCCTTCTTAACCCATTTACGGCCACTGATGCGTCTACGCAACATTAATTTAACAATTTTTTTTATTTTTATAAATTCAAATATTTTTCTATTTTGTTACATCAGCTTATTATTTAATTAAGGTTTGTAATTATTAAAAATAATTGAGTTTGCCGCTCCCTTCCTTCTTCCTCAGGATCTGTGTAGAAAGCCCTTTTTCCCACTGGAATCTTCGACCCCCCTTTCTTATCTTTTCAGCCAGTTTGACCATAAGGGGACACCTTCCTGACCTGCTTCTCGCAAACCAACATTGCTCTTTGTCTCTTTGTGCAAAACCCGACCAATTTCATGATTGCTGCCTGGCATCAATTTCATGGTGCCGACGGTACAATACATAGCACATGTTCATCTCCCCCACCTGTCTAAAACGTGCTCATGCATGCATGAAGAGGAAGACCAGCTGGGAACAAGGTTTTAGATGAAGTGAGAAAGGACAAAATCGGAGATTTGATCGTCAGGGATGAGACAAGGCAATGGTGTAGAGTTTGTAAAAGCCGAACTATTTACAGGTGTGAGAGATGTAATGTTAAATTAAACCCAGATTATTTTAAATCATACCACAAATAAAAAATGAGCTGTTATTTTTTGTGAAAATAGTGTGCAAATTGTAATTTTTTATTTCTTTGAAGGAGTTTATTATTCAAACGATTGTAATAAAAGTTTTCATGAAACAGTATTATTGTATTATCCCCTTACCTATCTCTAAAAAATAATAATAAAGTATATATATATTGGTGTATCCTAAAATAATACACCAAAAGGAAAATAGTTTCAAATGGAATATAAAAGAAATGATAGCTTGAGAGAAGTATAAAAATCGCACTACAAACAAAAAATCGGATGTTCAAGGACTAAGCTCGTGTTATGCAAATTTAATTAATGAAATAAACATAAAATAATCTAATATGATTCAACAATTAAATAAAACTGCTGTTCCTAAAAATAGATTACTTACTCATAGATCATAGCTATTGCAATATAAACATTTTATGCTATATTGCGAAGTAACTGATTAATGATAAACTGATCTATTCTTTGGAACTTGTAAGTACACCCTATCTATTACAACTTACACATGTCATTTTATATTTATTTTAGTGTGCTATTAAATGTTTTTACTAAAAGCTCATTTTTTTACTGTCAGGGCATGAGTATGAGACCAATTATACTAATCAATAATCATACATTTAAATAATATATATATATATATATATACATATATGTATATATTTATTTATATATGTGGATCATCACAAACCTATTCTCGAAACATCGCCTAAAAAGTTCAAGAAAGACTGAAACTCAAGAACTAAAACACAATATATATATATATATATATATATATATATATATATATATATATATATATATATATATATATGTTATACTCTTCAGGACAATGTTGCATGAGCGCAACATTTTCTACCGCCATTACGGCTGAACAAAAAAATTTTTATTTTAATTTAACTACCCTAAAAATATTTCTTTGTAAAAAAATTGATCTTATTCTAGCCTTGGCCGCAAATGGGTTAATGCTTAAGCTGGAGGGATGCTGTGCAGAATAAAGCTGACTGGCAGAATATGCTGATGGTGGCCCAGACTCGGCGACGAGTTATTACACCAGATGTTGGAAGTCTTATGATATTTTAATACTATTGTTGTAAGTGTGAACACCATGAGGTGAAAAAAGTGTATTATTCTTTGTGAAAAATATAAGTTTTTCAATATTTGAAGGATTGTAAATCAATTTTAATTTATCAGAATCCTCACACCAGATATTATTGTAACGTATTGTCCAAAATATTCAGAATTTAAAATTTTATTTTATTTTAATTTTAAATACTATTACGTTATAATTAAAAAAACTTTATTTAATACCTAAAGTTTATTGGAGTCAAAAGTTGTTTAAAGCATTTCAGGCTTGAAGACAAATGAAATCCTTGATGGCATGAGTGGTTATTTATCTGTTGATCTGTTGGAGCAACATTACCAATTAAAATGAGACTTAGGAGTATGGATACATATACTTATTGGTCAACTTAAACAAAAGAGAATAAAAGAAAGAAATGATACTTATTGTTTTTATTTTGTCATAAATAATGAACTGAGTTATATATAACATCACAATGGTCAGTCACTAAACACATCACTGAGAAACTTATTAAACGAGATGGGCTGAAACACTCATCTATTTGAAAAACATGCGAGAGTACATAAGAAAATCACAGTTAAAATGAAAACATTAAAAAAAATATTTACAGGTATATTACTTTAAACTATTTCTTACATGGCGACCTTATTTACATATAACAATTCAACATAAAACTTACTTTTTGATTTGTCTGAATCATTCAAAAAGAAATTAATGAAAATACTCAGATGACTATACACTAAACATCAAATTAAGTAGTCATCATCATATGAGGGGTGTAGATGCAAAACCCACATTCTCCACTTTTCATAACTTTCGGTAAAACGATAAGAAGCGATTCTGTTGTAAATACATGAGATAAATGTATCAGAATTTTTAGGAGAAGAGCAAGAACAACCTCTTCTCTTAAAATTTTCTGACTCATTTATCTCATATATTTACAACAGAATCGGTTTTTATCGTTTTACCGAAAGTTATGAAAAGTAGAGAACTTGTGAATTTGAATGAAAAGTTAATTTTGCATCTACACCCCTCATATGTAGGCACATGCATACATCAATCTTTTAAAAACAAATTTAAAATCTGATATGGGTATTTTTAATAAATTTTGGGGTGTAACACATTAGAGTAAGCTGCTATTTATTTTTCACACTTTTCTCGGCTGCTTTTTTTGCCTTGACCATTTCTACAAGGTCCTTGTATCTCTTCATGCAGTCCTTTTTACTCCTCGAAGGAACACACTCAGCTATTCTGTCCCACCTTTCCTGCGTACTCGCAGGATAAGTTTTCAACGCTTGCTCTAATAATCTCTGCTCTTCTGCAGTCCATGCTTGCTGTTCTGGGCCGTCAAATCTATGAAACATCAATAAAACTTATTTATAACAGAAATATTGCAATTTTTAGAATCAATTCATTTTCTTTAATATCAATACATAATTTCTTTTATGGATTTTTTTAAAAACAGCTAAAAATAGTAGATCTTGTGTTATGGATTTCAGAATATGAAATCGCTTTCCCAGGCACGGAAAAATGAATTTTTAGTAGCTAAGGTAGAGAACCTTATTCCATAGACATGCAATTGTCCTGTTTGGGGTTCCACAAACCCAAGTCACCATAAGCATTTATATGTTTACTGATTGCTGCTCAATTCCTTTAATAACAAGTTAACTAACCATGTATACAATTTTTTTGACTATCAATGAAAAAAAAAACTATACCCCTATAATCCATGAATAGTTAATTTATTAATCCACCAATAAACATTTCATTGTTCCTTAATGTAAGCCGGGTTTTATCAAATAACATGTACCACTCCCTAAAACCCAAGAGGGGATTCTCGGGCACAGTGCATAGTAGAGATTGTAATTTTATGAAGTCAATGGTTGAACAGGAAGTTGATTTGGCTGAGATCACACTCAACTGTCAGATTTTTTCCTCTAATTAAGGGTCCTCACAGAGGTTGGGAGAGCTCCAGATAAGCTTACAGATGCCGATAACAGATTTATCTGTAACAGCCTGATTCGAACACAGCAACTTAGTGTTCTACACTCCTCCTGAGCTACCCCACCACTTAAGATTCTTATTTAATGAATTAAAATTGTATGTGCCCCTCTGGAGAAGGCTATGTAGATCTTAACTTTTCTATTTTCCAGAATGTAGGAGTATCTGAAGACCTCTGATAAACTGATGACAAAAATACAATTTGGTATTAGTTCAGCAGGTTGTCGCTTTGGGGTCATTCCATGTCAAACCAACAAGGCACTCAACTTGACCATTTCAGATTTGGCAGAAACTGGGTTTATTAATACTTTCTGACATCCTGAACTCAAATATAATTTTCAAAAAATTGTATCCCTGATAGTATTTTAATCATAAATTTTAAAAAATCACAAAATGCCGCGTTTTTTAACATGATCTTATGAAAACAAGATTCGAAGAAGCCAAATCAGTGAAAGGAACACAACAGTTTCACCACTACAAACCAAAAAATGCAACCAGAGTTTTAGTAAAAACTTACTCCTTTTCAAATTACACCAAAGAAGAAGTGGTTTCAGAAAATGATGTTGACAGTGAATTAAGAGTTGGATGAAATTGTTGGTTTTGCCACATGTTTGTACGACAAGGAATGGTGGTTAGGGTGTGTCATCGATACAGAAAATGAAGACATTAAAATAACCTGGAGCCCTATGGTCCATCACCTTCATTTAAATATCCTACAGTGCCAGACATTTTATTAGTAAATAAGACAGATGTCTTAACCAAAGTAGATCCCACAACCCAAACTGGAAGAAAATTCCATCTTACAGAGTTGGAAAAATCTCAGGCAACAAAGAAACTCCAATCGAAAATGTAAAGAATAAAATAAAGATGTAAAAAATGAAGAAAAATCTTTGTTTTTCATTTCCAAAGTTATGTTTCATATAGCCTATGTATCAGAACCAGGCTATTTGCACTGAAAATTTTGTAATACTTCAGTGATGTATTTTTAACATATCTCCTGATCACATCATGGTCCCACTCTGAAAATTTTATGATGTACTCACAAAATTATACATAAAAATATATATAAATTTGAAAAAAATTAAAAAACACCAACTAAAATTTATCAAAAACGATGTGAATGTTGAATGTGTTCAAGTTGGGTATCACATTAAAGCCCATTAAACCTTTAAAATGAGCTAGCACTAATAGAACCAAAGTTTATAAAAGATTTATAACTAAAAAACTATCAGGGATACAATTTTTTTTAAATTATATTTGAGTTCAGGATGTCAGAGAGTATAAATAAACCAAGTTTCAACCAAATCTGAAATAGTAAAGTTGAAAACTTTTTTTTATTGGTTGATTTGACATGGAATGACCCTTTAAGTAAAGTCATAACAAATTTTCACTTTTCATTTGTTTCCTTTAATATTCTCAAAAATGAAAATAATCGTTTTATTATGAAAAAAGTGTTATTATGAGAAATGTATATATTTCGGTAATCATTTCATTAAGAAATGAGTGTTTCAACATATATTTCGAAGTATATATAATGATATAATCTAAACAGTGTCTGTAAGTTGGTTTTTTAATCATTATGCAGTCAGTAATAAAATTATCTTTACTTTCAGAAATATTGAAAAGGAACCAAATGAATTTTAACTTGTTAATTAAAACTTATTGTGACTGTGACAAATGACAAAAGCGAAAAACTGCAGAACTGATAATAACAATTTAGAAATAACACTAAAGATGTGAAATAGTTAATTTTATAAGTTACAAATTTGACCAAAATGCATTTAATATGGCTTGTTACAAGTTGTACTAACAAAATATACAAATTTAAATATTAATGCAATAATAAAACAGCATTTAAAATATTTATACATTTTTTAATTAATAGAAGTTTTAAAAAAATGTAAGCTTAAATAAAAGGTTAATTAATTATAACTGAAAAAATACAATAAAATAAAAAGCCGAGGGTCAAGTTGGGATATTCAGCTGTATTTGTGTAGGGTATGGGGCCCTTCACTGAACCTAGTGCATAATCCAGCAACAGGTTTTGAAATTAATTAGATCACTACAGCATGAAAGCTGAGCAAGAATTTATTTTTTTATTACATACATGATGAACCTCAGATCAAAATAGGCAGCTTATTTAAAGTTTCAGACATACAAGATTTAAAAAATAATAAATAGTTATTCTTCCCCATTTATCACTAAATATACACTAAAACAGAAAAACTTTCAAATAAAAGTGATTCAGCACTACAACTTACAAACAAAATTAAAACTAACTAGCAAAAAAATTTAATTTGCATTATAATCTAAATTTACATCGGAAGGGTCAAACCTAATGTAACTGCAATGGAATGGAACTAAATGAATTTATAATTCAATGATCAGAAGGATGATCATAGATCGTATATTTAGGACAGAAGTATTACTACCTCCTCGCCTACAATAAGAATTATATAACAACAGAGATATCATTACATTTAGGAAAAATAATGAACTTTGCTGGAAAAAAGGACAGGTTGAAAGGAAAGCAGAAAGCCAATTATTGCATATAAGAAACTGCTCGCAAGAGATCTCAGATAATGAAGATCCCTGAACTAACTAAGCATCACTGAAAATGGTGGACAAGCTATGGAGAAGACCACACTCATGGCTTACAACCTATCTCCACAGTTTAGTTCAATCTGTAGTGTTAAAATTAATACTCCAAGGTACTATCATGCCTCTAGATCATCTCATCCTTTAAAACAGTTTTCATGAGGAAGATTATATAAATTCAGATGACCGGTGTTAATTAAGTTTGTCTAGATTATTAAAAAAATACATATATATGTCAAATTTAAGATTTTAATAATTAATATTTTCCAAACAAGTAAAAGGACTATTGAAAAAAAAACTGCTGTTTCCAAGCCAATAGTAATCCAAGTTGATTAGACAGAGATCATGCTCAACGACCAAATTTTCCCCCAATTAGGGGTATTCATTTTATTGAGTCAATGTGAGCACCAGGAGGATCTCCAGATATTACAGGTTCGATGACCGGCTCTTAACAAAATAAATATTAATCTACCAAAACCTCTTTTGACCCAAAATTAGTAACTTGCCACCACACATACTGAGCTACCCTCAATACCAAAAAAAATAACAAATGATAATTATTTAGAGGCTGGTTTTATTAAAATAGAAATATTATAACTAACTAACCCAATATTACTGGGTTACTGTACAATGAAAAGAGAGAAACCATTTCCAACAATTCAAAATTGATTTAATTGAGGGGTTTCAATTGTGATTTAGAGGCTAGATGCAGAAGAAATGCAATATAAAGACAAAAATTGTAAATAATGAAATATGCTTATTAAATAATAAAATTGCTACAGAGAACTAACAGATTATAACCAAATTAAATTAAAGTTATTAATATTTATATTAAACAATAATAAAACAAATATAAATCAATAACATTGTTTCTACCTTTGGGATGCTTCAACTTCAACATTGGCCGATTTCTTGCGTTTTTCAAGATTATCAAAAGCTTTCTGGTTGGCTGCAGCTTTAACACTATCATCAAGTGATTGCAATTCCTTTGCTTTACAAAGCACTTCTCTAGCCGTAATAGTATTTTCCTTTCTTTTACCATGCTGATTCATAAAGTTTGCAACGACTTCCCACCTCTGGTTTGTTCCAGCTGGAAAAAGATTCACAGCCTTAATGAGAAGATTTATATCAGCCTGGGTCCAACTAAAATTGGAATTGTTGGTTTGACCATTCATTTGTTTGTTGTTGACGGATTTCAGGTGATTTTCTCTTTCTGATTGCAATTCTTTCTCAAGTTGTTCTATTTTAGACAGAAAAACATCACGACCTCCATCTTTCATTTCTAAATTAAGTGTTTCAAGCTCTTTCTGAGATAAAAGTTCACACAATTTTTCAGTGTACTCCATATATTTAACTAAGTCATTTTGAGTTTCAATAAAATAGTTGTTAGCTTTGCAGGTATCCCGTAAAATTTTCCTTTCTTTTTTTAAAGCCCTTTTTTGTGCCTCTCTTTCAGCTTTCAAAGCATTTTGTTTGGCTTTTTCTGCGGCCTCATGCTCTTCTTTTTCTTTCCTCAACTTATCTTCAATCTCTTTTTGTGCTCTTTCAATTTCTTCCTGCTTAGCCCTTGCTGCTTCTATCTTGGCTCTTTTTTGAGCTTCCTTTTTGTTTTTATCTTCTTGCTTAAATTTCACAATTCGAGGATCATTATTATAAGCTAAATCAACAAGACTGCGAATCCTAGCCATTTCCTCCTTCTTTCTCTTGGCTCTCACAGCTCGATTTTGTTTTTCAATCCACCTCCTTTCATCTCTATCTTGACCACTTTCTTTAGCCTCTTCATCTTCATAAGAATATTCCCTCCAAGATTCAAAGTTATACCAAAAATTGTAAAAACGATCAACATTTTCCCTTGACTCATCAGGACCACCTAATTTAGGAATTGGGGTTTTCTCTGACCACTGAGAATTTAATTCAAAGTACTTATTAAAAACGGAATAAAAATCACCTTTACTAATTTCAGAATTACTGGGAATATTATCATCAAAATATGGGTCAACTGAATCATAAGACCTTCTTTTAATTTTATCTCCTAAGATTTCCCATGCCTTTGTAATACATGTAAAATAATCATCATCCCGATTCACTATTTCACCTTTGGCTTTTCTTTTGTCAGGATGGTGCTTCAATACTTTTTGCCTGTAGGCAGACTTAACTATTGATGGGGAAGCCTTAAAACGTAATTCACCTAGTCCCAAAACAGCATAATGGTCTTGCTTTTTCCATTCCTTAGGATCTAAGCTTCTTAAATAATCATCATCATTGTCATCTGGAATAAATACTAAGTCTTCTGATTGATCAGAAGGAGAATTAATTTCTAAAGTAACATTATTATCACAAGCCAGATTTCTAATGTATTCAACATAATAAGGTCCAACACATTCAACTAATCTTGATTCTAATGTCAAACCATTAGTAGTCTCTTTAGTATGATCCACAACCATTATATGTTTTTAAATTTGAAAGTATCTGGAGTCCAGCGAAACTATTGAAATTTATAATAACGATTTTAAACTTATTTTAAAACTAAATGGCTTGTATACAACATTTAAATATTACACTCCAATAATAAGCATGTGTATAACTGTAACCTCCATAAATAGTAGTGTAACCTGTAAAGGACCGTATAAATTTGGAAAGAAACATTTCTGAACGTTATGATTTATGATTATGTTTTCAAACGAACACCCAGATAAAAATATAAAAATCCTATTTATTGAATTGAATAAAATCAAAACCGATTATAGTGCTTTATGTATTATAAATTCCTAAATAACCTTGATCATCTCATAATTAATTAAAACCTTCATTTTATTTTGTTTGATTGAGCAAAAAACGAAGCAATAATATTTTGAAGTTTTATATACGAATGATTTGTTTTATACATCAACATTTTTTTTAATTGTTTTACTGTGCCATTTATATGCTTATTGGAAGAAGACGCTGTGGCCGCCATATTGAGTATTTCATCGTCGTGGCAATTCGAGTTGTGTCTTAATTTGTGTTTAAGATTTAGTTATTTATAGTGTAATATATGAGTAGGTCGTCTCGAAGTGATAAATTAAAAGGAGGCCACAGTATGAAAAGAAGAAGTACGAGTAGAGATTCTCCTCCTATTAGAAGCAAGCGGTCTCGTTCTAGTATTGGAAGATATGATGACAGTTCAGATGAAAGATTATCGCCTGATCGTCTCAGACGCCGAAGTAGGGTAAGATCTCCTCCTAGTCCTCGTAGGTATCCTTCCCCTAGTTCACATAGAAGTGATTACAGGTCTAGAGAATTGGACCGATCCTACCCAAGTTACAAAGTGTTGTGTGTTAGTGCGTTACACCCCAAAGCTAGTGATGAAGTTATCAAAGATACTTTGTATAGAGAATATAAAAAGTTTGGTGAACTGAGTATTCGTATTTCTCATGACTTAGATGAAAGAGTTGCTTATGTGTGCTTTAGAAATTCTGAAGATGCCCGAGATGCTAAGAGAAGTAAGCCGAGAATAATTTTGTTTGACAAAGTTGCTCTAGTCGAGCCAGTTTACGAAAGTAGAAGTTCCTCAGATCCTTACAGACCTCGTAGCAGACCAAGATCTAGAAGCCTGACCCCTGATCATGACCGATATTATCGAAGTCCTGAACATAGGGCTCCTGACAGAAGTGTTGAACGCATGTATGGACCTCCTCCAGTCATGCAATATAGGGAGTATCGACATGATGTTCTTTCAATGCATCACCCAGATTTTATTCGAGGTCCTCCTATGCACCATGGGATACCACCACACATTCCTCCTGTTCCCCCACATCATTATGGTCCTCCTCGCCATATGATCCATGGGTTTCGCCCTCCTCCACCTCATTTCGAACATAAAGTCGAAAATAAAAAAGATAAATTCCCAAATTATTTACATCATGTCCCGCCAGAAGATGACCCTCTTGCCACTCGAACTTTATTTGCTGGTAATTTAGAAGTAAATATTTCTGATGAAGAACTTAGACGTATTTTTGGTCGCTATGGGGTAGTTGAAGATATTGATATTAAACGCCCATTACCGGGAACCGGAAATGCTTATGCTTTTGTTCGTTATCAGAATTTAGATATGGCACATAGGTCAAAAGTCGAGTTGTCAGGTCAATATATAGGTAAATTTCAATGTAAAATAGGTTATGGTAAAGCAACTCCTACTACCAGAATATGGGTTGGGGGTTTAGGTTCTTGGACTTCTCTTTCACAGTTAGAAAGAGAATTCGATAGATTTGGAGCAATAAAAAAAATTGATTATATTAAAGGCGACACTCAAGCATATATTTTATATGATTCTATAGATGCTGCTACTGCAGCAGTTAAAGAAATGAGAGGATTTCCATTAGGAGGCCCAGAGCATAAATTACGTGTTGATTTTGCTGATGTTAATCCTGTACCACCAATGAAGCCTAAACCATTGCCAGGAGAAGAAATAGGTGCTGGAGATTTTAGAGCCCGGGATGCTTTTCCTTATCCCGATCCACATTATGAAGCATGGGGCGAGGGGGATTATTATGGTGGTTCTAGGAGTTTTCGGGGTCGAGGGGGGAGTGGTGGCTGGTCAGATAGAAGGAGTAGTAGGTATCGCTATGGTGAAGAAGAATGGAGAAGGTCTGAAGAATATGACCGATACAAAAGATCTGGGTCTAGGGAAAGATCACAACCTCGTTCTGAGGGAAGTGATAGTCATAATGGCCTTTTGGGATCTGTTAGGACTTTGTCTGAACTTGCCAAAAAGTGCGTCACATCGTGGAATGGTGCACTGATTTTGAAGAACTCATTATTTCCTGCAAAATGTCATCTTACTGATGGTGATAGTGATATCATTGACAGTTTAATGAAAGATGAAGATAACAAACCTTTACTGAGAATTACTCAAAGGCTTCGCCTTGATCAACCCAAACTCGAAGATGTATCAAAAAGAATTTCAAGTTCCAGTAGCCATGCTATATTTCTTGGTCTCTCGAATTCCAGTTCCACAAGTGTTTCAAGTAATGATGTATCAGTTCAAACTAGACCGCTCAGGAATCTGGTTTCATATCTTAAACAGAAGGATGCTGCTGGAGTGATATCTCTAGTTAATAAAGACACTGAAGCTACTGGAGTGCTATATGCTTTTCCACCTTGTAATTTCTCTGCTGATCTCCTGAAACGTACTGCACAGAGTTTAACAGCAGATGCATTAAAAGAAGATCATTTGGTAATAGTTGTTGTTCGAGGAGGCACAGCATGATTATAATTACCTATAATTTTTAATTACTTGTAAAATTATTATTGTATTTTAATCAATTATATATGTTTGTAATGTTACTGAGACTTGAAACAGTGAATATGATATTTAGATTTCAACTAGTGAACTTTGGTTGAGAACTTAATTTGTTTATTTTTTTATACATGAAAGTTTTGTTTATTAGAACTAATTGATCTTTTATGTTGACTGCTATGTTAGTGTTAGTGATTGAGGTTTACACATAGTACTTAGTGTAAAATGTGATGAGAAAAATAATAGTTTTGTGTTTTGTCAGTGAAGTGATCACTGTGTAATTAATTTTAATATCTGAAAGTGATGTTTTTGTTTTTCTTTTTCAATTTAAAAAAATAATTGAATCTATAATTCATATTCTTTATTTTGTGACCGGTTTTTATTGATAGTGATGTGAAGTGTAATTTGTTGTGTAAAAAAAAATAGATGGTTTACACTCCATTGTGTAATTTTAATAACTCCCATATCTGTGTGAAAAGTGGTTTCAGTTGGGTGTAAAAGTACATTTTTATTTCTTTTAGTGGGAAAGAATTTATCTAAATTAACAATAATATGTGAAGTAAGTGTAGTGAATATCAATTATTTTATGCAAAACAGTTCTTTTGTTTTTGCATAGTGGAGTTTCTTAGTGTTGTTTCTTGTGTAATTTTGTGAAAACTGTAATAAGCAGTTTTGGGTAATTGTGATCCAAGTTTTAATGAATCATGATGTGTCTTTCCCTTAAAAGAAATGGATATTCATAGGACAGGGGAAGACTGAAATAGTACTATATTTTTTCAGAGATAATGGTACGGTAAGCTCTAGCTTTATTTATATTCATTCAATGGTACACTGAATAAATATTTTTAATAGATAATTTTTTTCTTTATAACGATAGTGCCCATCTTTACGTGTAAGTAATTTTAAATTAATGGCAACTAAACCTTATTCGTAACTGATATGATAAAACTAATTTAGTGAATTTTAGTAAGCTATAATTATTTTCACTATTTTTAGCCCAAGTGAAATTTTAGAACTTATTAAATAGTTCAGTTCATGAATTGTTTTTGGAAATTATATCAATCTGAATGATATTTTTTTCCATTGTTAATATAATAATTCATTAATCTAATAAATGGTAGGGTCTAATTCTATAGATAAAATTCGGAAGTGGGATCTAGTGCTACCAGGTGTCATTCTTGTTAACAGTTTACTTTTTTTTTTTTTTAAGTTTAAAAGGTATGTTCTGCAGGTTGTCCCTTCGAGTAGAGATAAAGCAAGTTTTAAGTGTTTATTCATTTCATTTTTAATATTTTTCAAAAATACCAAGTTATCGTGAGCATATTATCAGCAACGAGTATTTTGGTAATCATTTCATCAAGAAATAAAAGTTTCAACTAAAATTTTGAAGTATAGATGATATATTTTTGTTAAAACGTTCATTCCTAGAAGAAATAATAATCGAAATATACTCATTACCCATAATAACATTCTCTTTTCCGTACTAAAGTTGTGTTAACTTGTGTTTTTGAAAAATATTAAAAGGGAAACGAATGAAAAGTTTATACTTGTGACTCAACTCGAAACAACAACCAATGGAATGATTACCTATTACCTTGATTGATTATTTAAATTTATATTCAGCAGAATTATTACTCTTTTAATTTGGTATCATTGTTGGTGTCCACTTCCACTTGTTTAAGTGGAAGTTGAATGTAGAGCACTGTGTTAAGTTGTGAACTCCAGAGAAAAAGAACCTTGATGTTATTTGTATTACTTGGGAGAGCGGAATAACTGGGATAATTATAATATGTCTTTAGAAGAAGCTTTAACAATTTTTTTTCCAAAGCTATAGATGTTTTGCTAAGGATGTTATGTATCTATAATAAAACAAAAGCAATTCAATGATTTTTTAAAACTCCAAAGCTCAACTTATATTTTCACATACCATATTTATGTAGTTGGATCTTTTGTAATTAATTGGAAGCTTAGAGTGCATAGTGACACAGTAGACAAAAATAGCAAGCAGTTTCTTATTTCTGTCTTGTATAAGGATTTTAAGTTATTTAAGATATTTGTTATGATGGAGCCTCAAGTAGCCGATCTGTTCAACAGGAATAATTCCAATATAGAGTGCTGTGGAAAAGTAAGTAGGCTTAAAACATAGTTTATGTTCTAAATGTCTTTCTGGTTTTAGCCAGACGGACATTTACATTTTTTTTTTTTAAGGTTTTCTCATTCTTATATAAAAGATAAATTGGTAAATATTCCGTAAGTTGCCGCTTCGCATTGAGTCACAAGTTCTATCTTTTCATTGTTTTTCTTTTAAAATTTTCTAAAAATTCAACTTATCATGAGCTTTAGTATAGAAAAGAGAATGTGTATACTTAGAAAAGTTAGTTGAAACTTTTATTTCTTGGTGAAATGATTACCAAAATCTACTCTTTTCTATACTAAAGCTCACAATAACTTGTATTTTTGGAAAATATTAAAAATGAAACAAATAAACTGTTAAAACTTGTAACTCAACTCGAAGAAACAACCTGCGGATACCAATAATTTTAATAGAATTGATTTTGGTGGAAAGTAAGGAGTAGTTTTTATCTAATCATATTTTTTTATATTAAATAAAAAATTTTATAATTATAAATTAAGTTATATTGTCTGTAGTGACTATATTCCTTTAAAAATGAATGGATTTAAATGTACTATTCAAAATGAATATGTGTAGAACGCAAAAAGCATAAATTTGGTATTGTATAAAAATAAAGTTATTTGTTACCATGAGCGTTCGTTAATAGAAGTATGGCCATGGTGTGTTTGTCAATTATACCCTTATTTGCTATGTTTTGAACATAGCTTGGATAGTAAGTGTATATTGATTAACATGGAATCTACTGAAAATTTCTTTTAGTAGTACTATTTTTATATTATTGTAGCTGATCTAGTATTCTTTTCATAAATTTATTTTAATTTTTTTATTCCATAAATAATCAATTATTTAAGTTTCATGATTTTCAGCTTAATTTGACAATTTTATTGGGGTATTATAATTTGCTACTTATGGTTTAGTCTTTTGAAGTAATTTTCCTGGAAAATATATAGATTAAAAATCCATTAAATAGTAAATATAATTCTCAGATGTGCTCTGATCAAGGGATTTAGAAAAAAAAATAAAATTATCCTTTGTACTTTTCTCATCTGAATGCCTGTCCTTGTTCAATTGTTATGGCTTTGAGTTGGTAATTTTGTTGCATATCCTAATTTAATATGGGTTCCTGTTCTGTCAGCTGTGCACTTTTCAATAACTTAAACTAGTAATTGTATTATGCAATCTGATTAGAGAATTACAAATTATAAAGACATCTTTGGAAACAGTTATGTAATTAGTTGGAAGACTGAAAGCAATCACCTTATTTCATCTACACCATTTCCTCTGTCCAATTGTCATGAAAAATTCAATTCCTGCGACAATTGGGCTCTTCTGTTAAATAAATAAGCAGAACCTAAAAAGATATGCGCTTCTTTATATACTTATAATATATCTTAGGAAGTATGTCTGTAACAGTATTTATTTTGTTTTTTAAGCTGAATAAACGGTCTAACCATTTGTTAAGTTATTTCATAAGCAATTAGTTTATTTTTAGGTTGTAATTAATAAACCCAAATTTTAAAAACTCATCTTTCTTAGTTTTATATTGTTTTTATAAAAGTTTAATTCAGGAAAGAATGGGATACTTGATTCAAATCTAAAAACAAGCATAAAATATAAAAAAATACAATCCACTCCCACATCTGTGCCATTTATAAAAGATCACTTTTAAAGCATGTAATATAGCATACCATAGTTGTTGTTTTTTTATGTCAATTATTTTACATAATACTACTGAATAAAGTTAAACTAATGATCACCAGCAAACTTCTAAAATTCATGACAATCTGTATAATGAATATACATTTTGTTGAAGATATGTTTTCCCTCCCCTTTAAAAGCTATAAAATTGTTAATTTCTCGTGTATAAATATAATATGTTTTTGTTGAGTACGTTCCAGCCGTTATATGTAACGGCCACGCTTTCCAACATTCGCCCTGAAGATGACCTACACTGTAGGTCGAAACGTAGGCACATAATAAAAGTACTTCACTTATTCTGTGTTCTTATTGACTGCACCCCCCAACTATCTCCTTTACATTAGATCATCCAGTCAACTATTTTCATCTCATACTTATAAATATAATATTTTATGAATGAGCAATGGAAATATTTGCTACATCATTAATCCCTTATAATAGAACAAAATGACGATTTTTTTTTAATAAATATTCAAACCATTTCCAGGTTCTGGAACTTATCAGTTTGGTGACCAGCTGTCAAAGGTTTAAGGATTAATATTATAGGCATATGCTATTTGAAAAATTAAAATATAATAATTCAAGGGAGTGGAGTGGCTCAGTGGTAGAGAGACAATTCAGTGGCTGAAGGTCCTGGGTTCAAATCCCGCTGCTGGCAGATACTTTATTTAATCTGTTAGTGACTGGAGATGGATCCTCCTGGGGCTCACCCATCCTCTATAAA
The DNA here is from genome assembly GCA_037127475.1 of Arma custos. Classification (NCBI taxonomy): domain Eukaryota; kingdom Metazoa; phylum Arthropoda; class Insecta; order Hemiptera; family Pentatomidae; genus Arma; species Arma custos. Next base: position 84,976,433 of record CM073760.1, on the reverse strand, counting down.
GTGGGTACCCATAATAGGGAGGGAATCTGACTGTTGTCCAAGAAATAATTCAGTTTCTACCACTTGGTGAATCCAAGACCATGCACAGGCTTTTTATTTTTTATAATAATGCAATTTATACTTTAGAAATTATGAATACAATTTGAATTTATCAATTGAAAATCTATCATGGTATGAGACGTTCTACAGGCGTTTTATCTGGTTTTAAAGGAATTTGTGTTAACAGTTAACATAAGGTGTGGATTTCAGGCCAAGGTTAATAGAGAAAAATAAAATAGTTACTATTTCACCATCTCCTTGGTTCATTCAAATTAGTTTCATTAAATCTGCAGCCTATAGGCTTAAAAAAACAAATGTTAGAAACCAGATAAATATAGAATCATTATCACTGAAAATAAATATTGCTTGTTTAAAAATCTTGTATCGGTTTGATTTTACTGCAATTTATATAGAACTTGTGCACCTGTACTTCCAAAATATTATTTTAATAACCGACAAAGATTTTTTAAATATATACATTAATTTCTTATTAATTATTATCAAAGAATGTAATAATTAAATGCTAGCACAATACTTTCTAATTAATTTAAGATAGGTTGTAAGTAATACGTGATTAAAAAGAATCTGTAAAATTGTATTATTTGAAAATGCCCCCTTAGTTACCATTTCAAACAGACAGAAGTAGTAGAAGTACTGATCTTCAGTTTATATCTTGTAAAAAGTTTTTCTTTTTTTTATATAAAAGTGATACGTTAAAGATTTAATGATTACATTTGGAACTCAGTATAGGTGATGAGTTGATAAGTTACCTGGACTCATGAAAATTGGAAGTGATATAAGCATTGATAAGATCCAGTTTTATGTTCAAATTTCTTGTCAGAAGTAAATGATCACCTGACATAAATGTATAGTTGTGGGCCTGCAATCATACAGGAACATTGCTTATACTACTGTAAGAGAATTGAAGGGTTTGTTGCAAAAAGGAAGTAGCTCCAGTTTTTGGGAAACCAAAAAAAAACGTTTAAAAAATTCAAATTTTAAGTTATGTAAAAATATTCTTGTTGCTTACTTTCAATTATGATGTTTACATATTAGAACAGTATTTTCATTAAAAAAATATCATCCAACTGTTGGCGGTATGTAAATGATTCTTGGAGCTACATCTTTTTTGCCCAAAAGAATGGAATATCTTATGCCTATGAAAAAGGTGTAAAAATAAATATAATGTACTATTATTATGTAATTTGTATTCAAAGAAAACTGAAAATAAAGTACAGCAAAATTATTGGTTTTACAAACAGAAAATAACATCATTTCAATCGTCACATTCTCCTTCTGTAACATCCAGTCATCAGAGCTGCATCCTTTTTGAGCCAAATAAAGGTTGTTTTTTTTTTGGCACAAGATAGTGTTTATAACTCCCAACAGCTATAGGATGGAGCTACCTCTTTTTTGCAGCAAATCCTTCAATTGGTATCAAAAATTAAAATATTTTTTATTTTTATATACACTTCTATAATATATATATAAAATTTTATAAAGCTATAAGTGAGAACCATAAAAAGTTACCATTTTTTGTTGAATAATCATTGAAATCTGCTTTTACATTAATAAATGAGGTATATTAATAAACAAACTAGGTATGGAATTTTTTGTAATAATTTTGAAAGAAAAAAAGTAAAATTTTCTTTCTTTTTTTTAATTGTAATACATTACATGACAAGAAATGTTCCTTCAGTTTTCCAACTTGAATTCAATCTTAGATACAGCTCAACAATTGTAAGGTAAGTAGAAGTGCCAGTTAAAAAAATATCTAACTCCTGCCAATGCCGAAGCCCTCAACTAGGATCTTGACTTACGTCATTATATATTATTATAATTTATTTTATTTTTGAAGAGAAAGAGAGTAGATAGTTTTAATGTCCTTCAATTTAACGAAAGGTAGGAAACAAATTGGGTTTGCTTTGAGATGATTGACTAATACATAATGTATGCCCTATACTAAAATGGTACTTCATAAATTTAAGAAATCTACGTTATCCTATCACTATAAGAAACTACCTGTTCAGAAACATCTTTAGATGAAATTAAAAATTATGCTTATTATTGTTAAAACTTATGGGGAAATTGAGAAGGATTTCATTCACAATTAATGATTAAAAAATTAAACTTAGCTAATTCGCACAAAAATATCAATTAAATATGTTTTTAAACCTTAAAACTGCCTTAGACATAATTCAAGTGGCTCCTTCTCCGCTATCCTTACAAGTTATCGGAACTAGGTTATTCCATTATTCTGCTATTTCTAGGGAATATAGAAGGATTTCATTCACAATTAATGATTGAGAAATTAACAAAAAAATAAAACTCTCTTGAACAGTGACGAGCGGTGGGTAAGGCACTTTAGTGGCCTGCTGAATGAACAGGTTGCTAAGCCCGGAGTGGGTGAAAGAAATGGAGAAGAAGATGTCGAGTCACCAGATTTGGAAGATATTGTAGATGCAATCCAGAAAATGAGGAACCATAAGGCACCAGGTGAGGACGGATTGCCGGCAGAATTGTTTAAATATGGTGGAGATCAACTGCATAGGACGCTTCATGACCTGATCCTCGAGATATGGGTTAATGGAGTAATGCCTTGATATGTCCGCTTCACAAGAAAGGAGGACGAATGGAATTTGCTAATTACAGAGGAATATCGCTACTCCCCTGTGCTTACTAAGTCTTCTCCAATGTCCTCTACCAAAGGCAGACCCCGCATGCAGAGCGAGAAATCGGACAAAACCAGACTGGCTTCAGGAGAGGAAAATCTACAGTGGACCAAATTCATACCCTCAGATTAATCATGGAAAGAGTCCATGAACATAAGATGCCTACTCACCACTTGTTCGTGGATTTTAGGAACGCGTATGACAGTATCAAGCGTCCTAAGTTATATGAGGCACTAAGAGAAATGAAGGTTCCTTCAAAGCTAATAAGCCTCATAAAAATGACAATGAGAGATGTTAGGTGCAGTGTCCGCATACAGTTAGAACACTCTTCTGAATTTGGCTCAAATAAAGAACTAAGGCAAGGAGATGCTTTGGCGTGCCTCCTGTTTAATTTGGTGTTGGAAAAATTAGTGAGAGAAGCAGGTATCCAGAGTAATGGCACCGTATTCAATAGATCAGTCCAACTGCTCGGTTATGCGGATGACCTTGGTAGAGTGGCACGATCCTTTACTGCGCTTACTGAGTCTCTCATAAGCCTACAGAGAGCTACCGCGCGCATGGGACTGGCTATTAATGAAATTAAAACAAAATATATGTACACTGGAAGAGCCAGACCTCAAGAAAGACAGGTTGCCGTAGGAAGCTGTACCTTTGAGAGTGGAGGAGTTTAGTTACCTTGGATCTCAGGTCACAGCAACAAATAATGTTTCCGTTGAAATAAAACGAAGGATTACAGCGGCTAACCGATGCTTTTTTGGTCTGTTGAAACAGCTCCAAAGCAAGCTCATTAGCAGGAAAACAAAGGTCTATCTATATAAAACTCTGATGAGGCCTGTCCTAACATACGCTTCCCAGACCTGGACACTACCCACACAGGATAGAAATAATCTCCTGGTCTTCGAGAAGATGATCCTTCGAAAAATCTATGGGCCGCCGGTAAGGGGCGAGGAAGGCTGGAGAAGAAGAAGAAATCAGGAACTCTATGAGCTGCTCCAGGATATAGATGTTGTGACCTTTATTAGGCTGGGACGCCGTGGGTGGGCAGGTCATATTGCACGGATGAGTCCCGATGAAATGCCTAAAAGAGCCATGGAGGAGGAAATTTATCGTCCAAGAAGAGTCGGACAGCCCAAGCTCCGGTGAATGGATGGAGTGGTACAAGACACACGAGACCTGCTGGGAGTCCGAGGACGCCAGGACCCATCGCAGGGTTGTAGCGCCATCTGATAGATAAATAGATGTTAGGTATAATTAAAACTAATTGACTATTTAATATAATTGAAACCCTTATATCATGTAACCATTTTTGTAACCTTTTAATATAGTATACCTCATGTTCTCGCTCCAAGCCATGTGTACATTTTCAATTATTTTATTACCCGTTTTTCCCCATGATTTATCTAAACATAACAATTGGCGACGAGAAAAAGCTGATTAAACTATCCGAGTTTCAAGTTCGCTGCGTGTTACACGGACATTGCCGGTAGTTCGTATTCCTTTGTATACGCGGTAAATAGTAATTTTTACCGCGAGTGCTTTTCCGTTGTACTTTTTCGCTGTTTTATCGGTTTTCTATTTTATTTATCGTTCGGATTAATTATAAAGATCATCAAGAATGGATGCACAACAATTTCAAGAATTCATGGGTGTGCTTACATCACTTCTAAGCTCTCAAACATCAAGCCAGACACGAACAACCTCGCGAATGTGAGTATTTTTTAAAACTTTGATTCAAAAAAAGAGAAATTTTCATGTTATATAGAACGTTTCGAGAATTATTGCACAATGAAAAATTTAATCGATCCCACAAAGAAAGCTCAGCTCTTGTGTGGTTCTGTGGGTAGTATAAATTACAATGCACTCACCGTATTCCTTGGACCAGAAAAACCTGTCACGTCCCTGGATTATAAGACCCTCGTTTCCAATCTCACGACCATGCTGACCCCTAGACGTAGTGCAATTGTGACCCAACACTATTTCTTGAACATTACCCAGAAAGAAAATCAGTCGATTTCCGAATTTGTTGCTGCATTACAGCGAGACATAGAAGATTGTGAATTCAAAGTAGAATGTACTTCCGACTCGTGTAAAAATTCAGAGGGGAAGAAAACAAGTATCTCGGTGAATGATATATTCCTCAGAGCTCAGTTCATTCGAGAATTACGTCATAACTGGATAAGGAAACAGCTTCTGCAGTCAACTGTGACTGGTTTTGATCAAATTTTAGCCAAAGCCACTGCACTAGGGGCCGCTTATATTGAGAGTGCGGAATTGTCAAAGCAGTCTAATGCAGGTACTTCATTTTTCTCCAGTGACACGTATCACCTATCTGGGTCATCAAATCATCCACAAAGGGACAGGAAGTCTCAAAAGAAAATCGCAAGACCGTTCGTCCAACCACCCTAATTCTCGTAATAAATTTCATTCATCAGGAGCCAAAAATAGATCCCACAGCCGAGATAGAATAGATTATAAAGCATTAGGGATTCAAGACCTATGTACAAGGTGCGCTAGAAATATTCACAGACTAGCAGACTGTCGCGTTTATTATGATAAAGTTCACTGCACGTCATGTAACCGCAAGGGACACGTTTCACGAGTTTGTATCACCACCCTGTCACAAAATAAAAAAGCTAGTTACGCATCATCTGCGAATACAATTTCTCACGTCAACGCTGAACATCAATACGGCATTTCATATCTTGTAGATCTTTTCGAAGTAAACCCCGACTCCGATAAATATGTCGTCACAGTCCAAATCAATGGAAAAGCCCAGCTCATGGAGGTCGATTCAGGAGCAAGATGTTCTCTCCTAAACGAGGATGATTTTAGGAAATTGAATTTGGGACTAAAAATCCAACCAACAAATACCATTTTTCGAGCGTACTCAGGCAACGAAATTCTTCCGAGGTAACAACCACATATAAAGGTAGAAATGCGTGTGGTGACCTGTATATTGTTCCGTCTGGCCATACAGCATTGCTTGGGCGTCAATGGATTAGAGATTTAATGATTGAATTGAGAGAAATTGATACCACCAAAGACCATATGTCAAGTGTACTTGCAATATGCTGTGACATATGCAATATGCTGTGTGGACTCAGAATTTACACTGCATGAAGATGTCATCTTCCGCCAAGATCGTATTGTCATCCCTACATCCCTTCGAAGTCAAGTTATATCAGAACTTCATGAAACACATCTAGGGATCATGAAAATGAAACAATTAGTCCGAAAATATGTTTACTGGCCTGGAATTGACAGTCAGATTGAGCGACTTGTCAAGAGTTGTGAGCAGTGCGCCCTTACAAGATCGGCTCCACCAAAAGTACCAATTCACCCTTGGGATGAACCATCCGAGAATTGGGAACGAGTCTATATAGATTATGCTGGACCGTTCCAGGGCCATTATTTCCTTGTTTGCATAGATGCTAAGTCAAAATGGGCGGAAGTTGAACCTATCAAAGAAGCACCTACCACGTCCTCAACCATAAGTCTTCTCAGAAAGATTTTTTAACGCATGGATTCCCAAATCAGCTTGTTTCAGATAACGCAAGCATTTTCCAGAGCGAAGAGTTTCATCCTTTTTGCCGCACAAACGGAATTTTTCAAAAATTTATAGCCCCTGGCCATCCAGCAACTAATGGCCTTGCTGAACGCAATGTGCGGACACTTAAGGATAAGTTGCGGGCCTTGTCAAATTACGATACCCCTATGCCAGAAAAAGTCACAAATATCCTATTTCATTACAGATCAACTCCCCTTACTAATGGCTCCTAACCTGCTGAGTTATGTTTGAAAAGAAAATTCCGAAACCGCCTGGATGCCTTGTTACCAACCACACCACACTCTTCTCAGTCAATGCGAGTTACCAGAAGATTTTTTCATGTGGGGGAGAGAGTGCAAATCCGTGTCTTCAAAAATAACAAGCCAAAGTGGGAGTTTGGTGAGGTGACGCAAAGGTTGGGTCAACAACATTACCTTGTCCGCCTGGACGAATCAAGTAGAATTTTCAAGTGTCACATAAATCAACTGAGAAACACCCTTGTACAAGTGAAAAAGACTGTTTCATTTTGCCCTTCTCAGTCTTATGAAATTCCTCGAGCTCCAGGTCCACCTCAGGAACCTCCCACTCAATTTGCACCTCATGATCTTCAATATTTATCTTCAACCGAGTCAGCTTCAGCAGTGCCTCCTCATGATCTTCCAGATTCATCGTCAACCGAGCGTTTTCTTCAGACTCCTCTATGCCCCATCAACAGACCTGTTCGTCAGAGAAGACTCCCAGAAAGGTTAAGAGATCCTAACATATCACTTCAGTATTGATGTCCCCTCACAAGATACATACGTTTTGATTCATGGTACTATTTTTAATGTTAATGATTCTTGAATAGTGGGGGAGACTGTTATGTATAATTAAAACTAATTGACTATTTAATATAATTGAAACCCTTATGTTTTTGATTTGGAGAAACTATTTATTTTTTTTACAGTAAAATTATTTAGGCTATGGTATTAATTAATTATCTGTAGTTCATCCTTTTTGTACTTCACTATCTAATAAAAGCTTATCATTATATTAGTATTTTAAATTCATTATATCCTTTCATCATCAATTACATTTTATAATTTATTGTTGTACAGTAATCTCTTTTACAGTATTTTGCAACTTTGTGTTCATACTATAATAACTAGTCACCCTCTTAAACAAATCTATGGTGCCTATTAGCATTGTCAATGCTTTTCCATATATAGGAAATACAGGAATAGTTCCATATATATTTTATATTTCATATTGGCATAATAGTTACGATAAACTCTTCGATAACGTAGATAGCGCCACATGAATAACGTCTAAGGCAGTTTTATGGTTTTAAAACATATTTACTTGATATTTTTTCTATTTTTTTGTGCGAATTAGCAAGTTTGATTTTTTTGTTAATTTTTCAATCAGTAATTGTGAATGAAATCCGTCTATATTCGCAACAAAAAAAAAGAGGCAACGAAGCCAATAACTCTTTAATAGTTCCGATAACTTCTTCGATAACGTAGATAGCGCCACATGAATAACGTCTAAGGCAGTTTTATGGGGTTTACTTGGCATTTTTCCATTTTTTTTTGGCGAATTAGCAAGTTTGATTTTTTTGTTAATTTTTCAATCAGTAATTGGGAATGAAAACGCCTCGGCCTTCAGCTCTTATTGAAATCATGTCGAAGTGCTATTTGGTTATTGGCGAGTGAAACGATGAAGGAGTTATTCCAATAACGAGCTCGTTCTGGTAACACGTTATCACAGTAACCGTTATTTTCCAATAACACGTTATTTTAGACTGTTACGTTATTTCGACCCCACCACTACAGCTAGTTATAACCTCTTACTCTCTCTGTTGGTTACAATCTTGGAAGGTTTTGTTGTCATGAGGTGAAGTCTGGACTAAAAGTTACTGTTTCTCGTGTTTTTCATTATGTTATAAGTGGTAGTGCGTAATGACTTGAAGTTTTAAAAAGGATTAGTTAAATAGTTAGAATCAGATTAATATTTTTGTGCTGAAACAAAGTAAAGATGAAGCCTGATGTTGCATTAGTCAATGAAGTGGTTTTGCCAGGACAGGTACTGAAAGAAATCAATACTACAAGTAATAAAAAAATTAGTTTAGGGCCTGGACTTAAAAGAGTTGCTAATAATATTATAATATGCAAATGTGGTATTTTAAGGAAAAAGGGATCTAACTTCTTTTGGGTAGATAGTCTGCAGAAGAGGTATGTACCTGCGAAGGATGAAACCGTTGTTGGTACAGTAGTAAAAAAAGCAGGAGATTATTACAGAGTTGATATAGGAGCCTCTGACCATGCTTTGCTGCACTACCTGTCCTTTGAAGGTGCGACCAAGAAGTATAAACCTGATATTCAAGTAGGAGATGTTATTTTCGGAAGATTGGTGGTATCATGCTCAGATATGGAGCCTGAGTTATTTTGTACAGATATGACTACAGGGAAAAAAGACCGATATGGGAAACTGAGTAATGATGGTTTTTTATTTAGTTGTAGTTTACACCTTATCAGGAAAATTTTGAACCCTAAGTGCCCTTTTCTGAGTAGTTTAGGTAAAGTATTCACTTTTGAAAGTGCTATTGGAATGAACGGAAAAGTGTGGGTGAAAGGAGATGATGTTACAACTACAATAGCTGTGGCCAATGCCATATTAACTGCTGAAGTAATGAATCAAGATGAACTAAAAGAGTTTTATTCCAAGTTTGGTCAAAAATAACATTTGACTTATTAAATTCTATTATATTGACTTAAAATATAAATATTTTTAAATCTACTTGTGTATTTATTTATGCTTTTGTTACTTTAATTACCATCATTAGAAAACCTTTAGAAATTTCTTAATGTTAAAGATTTTTGTCTTTAAGCAACTTACCAAACTGATTTTTAATAAATTTTATTCTGTATAGTTACTGTGTGCAAACCCATATTTCCTGTCCTAGGCTGGTATTCAATATCAATTTACAACTCAGATTAATTCCAAGGGTATCTGTTCCAAACGTCACTTCGAGTTGAGTTAAGTTTTAACTGTTTAATCGTATGATTTTTAATTTTTTTCAAAAATATAATTTGTCATGAGTTTTATTATGGAAAAGTGAATTTAAATATGGGTAATGAGTAGATTTCTGTAATCATTCATCAAGAAATAAATGTTTCAACTAACATTTCGAAGTATAGATGATATATGTTTGTTGAAATGTTCATTTCTAGATGAAATTATTACTGTATTATTATGAAGTATACGTATTTCCCATAATCACATTTTCTTTTCCATTCTAAAGGTCTTATAACTTATATTTTTTAACTTCAATAACTTGTATTTTTGGAAAATATTAAAAGGGAAATAAATGAGAAGTTAAAACTTTGTATGAATCGACTCTACTTTGTATCTAATTACTCTACAGGGGATAACCTGTAGAGTAATTACCATTCCAAGAATTATTCAGAAGAAATTATACTTATAAGAGATGTGAATGGTATCTAGAAACTGGTTTCAAGTTAAATGAAGACCTAGAGAACAGATGTTAAAGAGGCGTGATTCTTAATCTTGAGATGTTTAAAAATATTACAATTAGTGCTTAAACCTTAGTCTTGAATTAGTTTAAAAGTCAAAGACCCACTCAGTGTCAAAAAAATAATTTTTCCATTTAAAAAAAATCTTGTTTCTAACTTTTAATAACACAAATGTAATAATTTAATTTTCTCAAGTAAAAGAAGAACAGAACATTGAAAAGTTAAATGAAAACAAAAGAAAAAAGATTAAGTTTCAAGCATTAGATTTTCTTTTCATTTTTCCCTTGCTTATAACAAAAGGCTTGGCAAACCTATATGTAAGCTTGATACTTTTTATTTATGTTAAAAAAAAATTGTTGATAGGTAATTTTGTATTGCAAGAAGATAGTTTCATAATTATTATATTTTAGTGATGTGATTGATCTCATCCTATCCATTGATTCAGTTTTATCCCTTAAAACTTTTCAACCCATACATATTGTAAATTCCTTTATGTTATAAGAATTTTTAGTTATCCTAAGGTGGTTTAGCATTTGTTCAATAGCAGCTTATCTACTTAAAAAAGTTTCGTCGATTTGTATCTTTTAATGATTGCTATTAGATCTGAAGTGAACCAGTATTGAAACGCGACTTAATTGAAAATATAAGGCTGTTTTTTTAAGTGGTGATTAATTATCAATGATATTAAAGACATTCATGTTTTGAAGAAACCAATCGGTAATGCCTGATTATGAACAATTAAAAATGGTTTTGTATGAATAGATTGGTTCTGATACTTAATAGTTCATTTTTGCCATCTGAATTTATCCAGCTGCCTCATATTAATTCTTTTAACGAGTTGTCTTTAATTCTTCAAATCAGTTTGATATATACTTAAAGTTATGTCCTTGAATAAAAATTATTTTTCTTTTGAACTCAATGTTTTTTATAATAAGATGTTAAGTTATAAATAAAAGTAAAAAAAAAAAGAAAAAGTCTCTTGATAATACCTGAATAGGCGAAACGTCGACCGGTAAGTGGGTGTATTAGTGGAGAAATTTGAAACATAAGGATTTGCATTGTGGTTTTTCCCAATTGCATTATAATAAATAATAGTGTTTCTTTTTGAGTTTTTGGCTCTATTTTATTTTAAAAAAATGTTTTAACTTTATTATAGAAATTTAATGTAATTTGAGCTTTTGAATAATTCTTATTTGTATCAAATTTGATTTTTCTAATCAACAAGAATGGTAAATTTCTTCAAATGGGAAAAATACAGAATATAATATTTATTTATTTATTCTACTTTCAGTAAAAAACATGTTTAATAGATTACAGAAATAAATAGCTGCATAACCATAGATAAATGCAATAATAACAGAGAACTCTAAAATGTAATGTTATTCAGTCTAATTTGTAGCTATATCAATGTTGAAAGTAATCATTTCCGAACTATTAAAAATTTTGCTTCATGTGTATCCATGAATAATTACAAATAATTTTTTTTTATTTTATTTTTAAGTTTTTTAAAAATTTATAGCCTAACTGCAATTAAATTTTTAAAAATGGGTAAATTCTTAAAATAAACATTAGCAGTGTTAGTATGTGTATAGAAGAAATGTCAACTGCCCGAAAATTGTATTGCACTGTAAGTAAAAAATGTAGATCTGAAATATGCATTAAGAATATTCAATAATTGATCAACCAAATAAATCATATGGAGTATAGATGGAGATGAAAATTAACTCCCAAACAGTAAGAAACTATTTATAAGATATCAAAATTACAGGTCATCAGGGCTGTGTAAAGATATAAATAAAAAAAAGTTATGTGTTTTTATGAAACCACGATGCAAGTGAAACTTTTTTTCGGTTTGTAGGCATTTAACTAAAAATATTTGAAAATTATTCGATTTAGGGTATTAAAATTGCTTTTTTAATCGTAACTTAATTAATAGTAGACAAAATATTCAATTATAAAATTTCACTTCAATTTGCGTATTTGAGTATGGAATACGTAGTTAATATAATCATTTAGATGATAAACGCATATTGAAAAATAGGAGCAATATTTATTTAAATATTTTGTTTTTTCTCTGAGCCCTGAAGATGACCTACAAAGTAGGTCGAAACGTCGGCACAAATGAAAATAAGTCTTGACTTATTTGGTGTTTTTTTTTTACAGCAACCCCCAACTATCTCCATTCTCCATTATATCTTCCAGTCAACTATTTTCCTCTCTAACATTTATTTAAATCATTGAATCGTTGTCAACTTCAATTATTCTATCAATAACTTTATCTTCGCCTCGAGTCTCACAATTTATAAATGTAATTAACATTTTATGGTAACTAAAATAAGTCTTGTATCTCGACTCATATCACTGCCGCTCGTGCCTTGATTAGAACTGGCGCCCGATTTTAACCGCTTACATTTCTGATGTTATGTTTATAATTTATACCATATATTTAAATATTATGAATATTGTGAAATATAGTTAAATATATTTAAATATTGTGAAGATGACTGTAGGTCTTAATAAAATTAAATATATTGAATGAACCAGATAAAAATTAAAATACTTCATCAAATATTCATATGAAATAAGTTAAAGTAAATTCAAGCACTCAAAGTTAAAATTAATACACCTTGATAAAAGGATTTGATAGATTTGTTAATTGTATAGCCTTTGAAGAGATTTGTTAATAGTAAACATTAATATTCAACGGTTAGCTGACTGGGCGCCGCCATATTGGCCTTGGCTGGTCTGTCATGCGCCTTACACTTTACCCCTTCTCCAGGTGTAACGATATGCGATAGATGGATCAAAAATTTTGGGGCGATAGAATAAAAGTTTCACTTTAATAATTGAATATATATTAATGATGATAAAAATAATGTTAATTATTTATTAAAAAGATTAACAAGGCAATAGTTCATACAAAAATGCAAAGGTCTACATTTATTTTTTAATCAACTATTAAGATATGTTAACTTGGGAAGATAAGTTTCAGTTGACAACAAAGAAGAGTGTGACAGTTTGTTTGTTTGTGTCAGATTATCATAATTTCCTCTTTTACTTTAACTACTATTATTTATATTAATCTTTTTACCTAAACAATCGTTTAAATGTCATTTTTATCATTATTGCTATTAATGTGTAAAGAATAATAAAGATCAAATAGATACTTCCCTAAGAAAGTGATGACCTGTAAAAGTATTAGTTAACATTTTAAAATTCTGTAGATGTAGTATATTGGGCAAGAAATATGATTGAAATTAGCAAATAGCTTTCATGCCAATGAGCTATAGAATATTTTTATTTTGATTATTATGAAATGTGTAAAGGAAGAATAAAATAAAAAGCAGCATACATAATAGTGTATTATGCATTAAAAATAATTCACATAATGAATATGAATATATAATGTATCATGTAAATTTTGGTTCACTAAAGTATAAGCATAAATTCATAATGAGAAGTATTTTTATTATTTATATTAAAGTGTTTTCTATTCGATTGATAAAAACAACTGGACAGCAGTAAGTAATACAACTAACAATAAAACAGAAGCCAAATAATGATTTATCCTTATAATAGAATAATTAATATCATCTACTAAACCATTCTACACCATTAGGTATTAACTTTTGCTCTATATCTCCATGGTAAATATAACAACTACTTATTGAATTTCATGAAATGTGTTACACTAAAAAGATTAAAAGCGGAAAAAAATACTTGTTTCCAGGGTACATTTCCATTTTGGGAAGGTTTGTACTAATTGTATGTAATAATTACCACATCTTTATCATGCTCAATAGAATAAGACATAGAATGAGAAATGCCTGAGGCATTCTCCCACAAAAATATTGTTTAAGTATGTCACCCCTAAAAAAGAAAAACAAAAACTAAATAAAAAGTTCTTTTTAAGTGCTGAAAAAAAGCAATTTTAAAATCACATCCATTTTAAAAAAATTGCAAGAATTACAATCGATACGTGAGCTAGTACAATAACATCTTAATATTATTTACAACAACTAGGATAAGATAAATTGTATATAAAATTAAGACAACACTATTATGAAATATCACTTTGCACATTCCAACTAAATTAACGAACATATACAAATAATTTATTTTAGCAGTAAGTATATAAATTACATATTACAATAAAACATTTATTAAATTTAATTCAAAAAAATAATAAATCTGAAACCAGTTCATTTGAAAATAAAATTTATATTTAATACAGAGGCTGCAAGCTATAATGGAATATTTTATGACACATATCAATTCGTAAGTGTTAAAATCTCAGACAAACTGGTTTACAGCATTCAAAAACATCTGCATAAGGGAGATCACACTTTAGACCCGAAATATTCATTAATTCAAGAATAATCCACACAATATTTAAATTATGTCGCACAATTAAATATTTTTGTGGATAATTTGAAATTTTAAGCAAAGAAATCCTAAACAAAACATAATTCAAGTTGAATTGGGTATTGTACAAATTTCCTCAATGATGTGTAATAACCACTCTGCCAAAGGTAATGGTTGCTACGCAACTTTTTAAAATTTATGAAAAAAACATAAAATTGTTTATGAATTTCCAAACAAACCACTGAGGAAGATTTGCTATAAACTCCAGAGCATTAATTTGTTAGGATATAATCATTCTTTAAATGACAATAGTGAAACATTGCAGAAATGTGCTCAGAGCTTTGGACTAGTTTAAAAAGTGGCTCCCGATGGCAGAGTGGTCTGGCATATTTCGAACTAATCTTAACGGCATTCCCACACTTTCACTGTTTGGTCCACACTTCCAGAGGCCACAAATGGATGAGTCTTGTGGAAATCTGAAAAATTAAAATAATCAAATTATTAAAAAATATAACTATAGAGGAAAAAATAAACCAATACAATTTTAGTTTATATGAGTAATTTTTTATATTTTGGCCTGAAAATGACTAAAGTTAGGTCTTTTGACAAAAACTGTTGGTGTTAGTATTAGACTGTTGGGTTGGTAACCCTTTCACTATTTATTTATTTTTGAAGGGTAAAGTCAGAAAACAAAGTTACTTCCACTTTCCACAATCAACATTAATGATAGTAAAATATAATATTTTAGGACAACATAACACTATTGCTTAAAATTTGACAAAAATGAATTACAATAATAATAGTACTGATGATTCAGACATACCCTTAATAAGATTGAATGAACAATGAACTTCAAGAAAACAAAAATTAGGCAATTCAAGAAACATTTTTTAACGTATCCAGAACCTTGTTATTAACTCTGATCTTTTACGGTACAAATCCAAGGAGATAAGAAAGACGCTACAAATAAAATAAAAATTGAAAACTCAAATGTGGCTTAGAACTAAATTTTATAGCTGCTCATAAATATATTATGAGAAGAGTTTTTTTGCTTGCAAACGAAACGAACTTTACCGAAGTGTATTTTCCTGAAACACTGAATTCCTAAATTTTTCCATTCTTCTTAGAATTAGAATGCTAGAGCTAAAATAAGACTAGACCGTAAAAATGAAGTGGAAATATTCACTTAAAAAAATAGCCTATGAAAATTATCATTTGGTTTCAGATCATGTAAACCATTCACTAATCAAAAACAAAAAGGAAAGAAAATAATTTCATAAATATTAATTTTTATTTAAGTGCAAAGTTGGGCACATTACTCACCGAGTGATGTGCAGAAATGAGGATGAGCATCGAGTCGTTTGGCACATCTCCTATTCCTGGTATCCCAAACCCTGATTGTCTTGTCATCGGAGGCAGAAACAATGTATTTTCCATGAGGGTGGAAAACAACACCTCTTACCCAGTTGTCATGACCTTCCAATGTGACCAAGCATATGCCTCGGCTGACATCCCATATCTGAAAGAAATTGATATGTAAATACAGAGTAGTCCTTATCACTTTGTTTAGATGAATTATATTTATAATATTCATAATTATATACAGTACTATAACTACATTTACAGCGGCTGCACATACCATGCCAAGGTGGGAAGGCCTCTGGCTCGCATTGGAAGTAGAAAATTATTTTATATTTCCATTAATTTGACATTTTTGTATTCACTTATACATTATGATATCTAGCAATAATGATTCTATGTATTATTTTTTAAAACTGGTACTTGTGTATTAGTCCGTCTGCAGGGACTGTTATCCACCATTGTTTGAATAATGATAATTTTTATGCTCATAACGCCTACCTTCTTATTGATGTTAATGGAAATTGAAATATACAAAATACAATAATAAAATGCTAACTATAGACTCCTAGCCATGCTTCTCTTCTTATATAAATGCTTTCCCTGCACTTTCAAATACAACATTTCCATTTATATATATTATGAAAATATGTATTTTCTGGTGATGCATAATTTGTCATTGCTGTTCAAAATTTACGGATTACGGGCCTTCCAGATATTTATCACAGCTTGAAAGAATGGCAAGAAAGTCTTTACCTGGAGATGACACATAACAGAGTGGGAGTCCCTGAAGATTTCCCACTCCGATAGATTTAGTCAGGTTACTTATATAGGTACTTAAGCGCATTATCCAATGAATTTCCAAATATCACAACAATATAAAATTAAAAATAATGTAAGAAATGTAGAGCAACTGTCCCATGCCTCCTGGACAAATAAATAAAGAAGTCGAAGTAGTTTTACTTCCTTTATAAATATATCAGGTTAATTTTTTTTAATGGACTATTAGATATTTAACTTCTGAAATTTCACAGTATTTTTTCAACTGACCTTATTTAGAATTAAATATACAAAATAACATTAGTTGAAAAAAAAATTAAATAATAACAGAGTAAGTAATTAAAAACCTTTAGAGTCTTATCTCTGGATCCGGAAACAAGGAAGGGTCCTTCATATGCGCCCTTTTTGTTGTCTGCTCCAGCTGCTTCATTGACGGCAGAGAAGGCAGACTCTGGGGCCCAGGCAATACACTCTACAACGTGGTCATGTCCTCGTAACTCAGCCTGTAAATGATCCATTAATCATTTATATAAATGAATCACATGCGGCTTATTTATATTATGACAGATAAAGAAATTTACTAAAAATTTTAATACTATAGGAAAAAGTTATAAATGAATCACAAGCGGCTTATTTATATTATGACAGATAAAGAAATTTACTAAAAATATTAATACTTTAAAATATAACTATTAATTTGTTAATTTAAAATTGATTCCCTGAATTATTAAGAATCAAAATTTTTAAAAGAAAAATGAACTATAAAATGGTATAGAGGACATAAAAATATATAACTGAACCAAATAACCATGGATCATAGTAAATCAGATGTGCAAGTAAATTAAATTATTTTTAAATTAGACAAAATATAAATTTACCTTGCATTCTTTAGTTGCAATGACCCAAACCCTTATGGTGTGGTCGTTAGAGCAGGATGCTACAAGGGTTCCATCAGGTGAAACTTTCACTTGCCTTACCCATTCCCTATGACCAGAGAACGTTTTCACGCAGTACCTTAAAATATTTATGTATTTATTAAATCGTACTATACGTTATACATTTATCTAAATTAAATCTACTTTTAAAAATTTCAAATTCAGTATGTCCTATACAGAAACCAATCTTTATTTAAATTGCAACTACAGGTTAGAGAGTAATGATTTATTGTTCAAATTTATATTTCTACACTCACAAAATTATAATTGTTAAATAAATTTAAGTTAAAATAATTATAGACTTGAAAATAATTATTGTTCCTGTTGTGAGATTAAATGTAATGATTATCATATGTACCCTGTAGAAACTTCCCACATCTTAAGAGTTCTGTCTCGAGAAGCTGACATAATATAGTCTCCAGTTGGTAGAAATGTTACTCCTGATACGTTGTGTTCATGACCATGTAAAGTTTTCAAGCATTGGTAACCCTGGGTAAAGTCCCATAGCTTGATAGACATGTCGGCACTGCACGATGCTAAAAATATAAAAAATAAAATAAAAATTTGTTAATAAAGAAATAATTAAATTAAAAAAATAATTGAACACCAAAAGAAAGTGTAATAACCTTGTTAGTAAGGGATCAAGAAAATAACTTTTTAACTAAAAGTAACAATTGTTAATTAGTTATTGTGGTTTGAAAGAATGCTAAAATGTATAATATTGAAATATATCATACAAAAACAAACAAAGTTTTTTTAAAAAACTTCATTGATAATGTTCAAGAGAAATCACTACTAGCTAACTTAAGTCTTTCTTAATCACCATTTTTTTCCTCATAAGCCAGAGTCTTTTTAAATATTACAGCACCAAAGTAATTCCCAGGGATAAATTAAATCCTGATTTAATCTCAGACATGAAATCAGTCCAGGTGAGTTCAGTAACATGAAGTGGTGAGTTCACAAACATAATAATTCCATAATTTTTTCTAACATTGTCATCTGGATCAAAAATGGTTCAAAAGTATATAATTTATTTATTTGAGTGGAAAATAGTTGATTGGGTAATTCTAATGATGGATTGAATTGAACCATTGAACTCCTTTTTTTTTACCCATAACAATTCAGTTGACAATTGTTAGCTTGACGAGACACAGCAGACCAGGCACCCACTATTTAGTTGGTACATATTTTCATAATATTTTTATCATCCCCCATCCTTCTCCTTTTTCCATTCCTTCACACCCATTTCTCCCTTCACCTATAATGACATTTATTATATTTTCTAATAGAATAAAAAAAATTATTTTAAGTTCAATACATATTATTATTTGTCACATTATTATTTCTCATCATTTTTTCTCATTATTATCATTATTTGTAGAACGGAGATAGTTGGGGGGTGCAGTAAAAAAAAACACTAAATAAGTACTAGACTTATATTTATGTCCCGATGTTTCGACCTACAGTGTAGGTCATCTTCAGGGCGATTTGGAGAGAGAAGAAGCCGTTGGGTGCACAGGCTAACAATATTATATTATATTATTGGCTAACAATATCATATTATTATTATTAATCATTTTATCATAAAATCTATAAATTCTTCTATAAATAAAAATCCCAATTTGTGTTAATATAAATTCACATTTATATAACTTTTCAATACAAAAAAGTAAAAAAATTGTATATCGTTACCTGTAATTTAACTATGCTTTCCATTCTTATTATGTCTCACCAGTTTTATGTAATGTACCTTATTAATCTTTACTCTTTCTCACTAGTTATTTCATAATTTATCTTACCCTCTTTGCATTATTATCAATTCTGTATACTATTATGTTATTCATACATACTTCTATAATAATTTTATCTTACTCTCTGTATTTCTTCACATTGCCATAAATTCTGTCATTCTTCCATGGCACTACAATGATTTATAGTCATTTTCTGTTTCTTTCTTAGCCCTGAAGATGGCCTACATCGTAGGTCGAAACGTTGGCACAATTAAAAAATAAGTTCTGCTTATTTTGTGTTATCTTTAACTGCATCCCCTGACCATTTCAATTGATCATTATATGATTTACTCTTTAGAGTCTTCAATAACTGATATACAGTGGAGCGTCGATTAACCGAACTAATGATGTCAGAGGTGGTTCGGATAATAAAAAATTTGGATAATTGAAATTCACTAAGAAATAACAAAATTTAACTTCCAATCTGTTGCAAAACCACAAAAATGCGAGGACAGTTTTGAGTACATAAATTGTGATGGAGTTCATTAACCATACAAGTATGATTAAATAGCTATTTCAAAACAAAATTTTCTTTCTCAGCCCTGAAGATGGCCTACATCTTGGGCCGAAACGCCGGCACAATAAATTAAGTTTTTCTTATTTTGTGTTATCTTCGACTGCATCCCCGGATGAATTTAATCCATTATAAAAAAAAGTACTGATGGATCTAGTGCTTCGATTAAATTTGTGATGATTGAATTGAACACTTAATAAGAAAAGGTTAGTGATCTGGATATTATAAGCCAATGCCTCGCTTGTGAAAATACATAAATGTATTCAAAATAAATAATTACTGACCTAGTATTTTTCCAGTTGCATCAAGGGCGATATCTTGAACAGAATCTGTATGCCCCTTTAAAGATCTTTCGTACTCTCCTGTTTCAAAGTCCCAAACTTTGATCGTTGCATCTTCGCTCGCAGACACAGCTAGGCTGAAAACCGGGTGAAATATGACCTGTAAAAGAAATTGTAAATATGTTATATTAGAGAATAACAGATTTTTTAAAATTTTTGTTAGGGACTTCCATTCAGATATTATTAGATTGGATTGATTAATGTGATCAAAAAAATTGTATATTAACTTATTGGCAGATCAACAACTGAGGAGGGAGGATAAAAAAAACATGCTTAAGCTGCCTTTGAAAGGATTGTAAAATGGTGGTCTTGAGCTGGGACAGAGTGAGGTAATCGTTAAAGATACCTATCCTAATTAAACATGGATAGGCAAAATTTAGAGCACACACTGTAGCCTCCTCTAATTAACCATAGCAGCTTAATTTGAGATGTTAAATTGAATAAACAACAAACAAACTGACAAGTGTTACCTTTGTAACGGGTGCTCGGTGCCCATTTAAACAGAACTTTTCCGGTGGTCTTGGGATCCAGTCTGCTGGGGATCTCTTGGCTCTAGTGGGGGCTCCTTCAATGAACTCTTTCTCAGCTTCAGAGAGCTTTGACTCCAGCTCCATAACCTAAAACAATATTCAATAGCTATATCTCAACTACAAAAAAAATAAAATAAAATAAAAAAAACAAGCCTTAAATGATCATTTTAATGCAGAGATTGAAACAGTTATTTATTTAAGTGGTTAGTCATAAGAGTATTCTAATAACTTTTAAATAAAAGTTGTAGCATAAATAATTTTAAACTCTTTTAATATCTATACCATTATCATAAACAAAGTTTTTATCAAATTTTTACTTATTTATTCTTTACTAATAAAATTAGCGTTAATCATAAATAGTTCCCCTGCAATTCAAATTTCTGAAAAAGGGCATTTTCATCTTTAATAGTTATTTATGCACCTAGGGACTAAAGAAGATCATTATTCCCTCAGTTGTAAGTTTGTACCCGAGGTGAATGCGAGGGAATAATTATCTTTACTCACGAGGCCAAAAAAAAAGACGTACCGATAAGTGAAACAGAAAGGATAGAAAAGTAAGTGAAAAGACGTACTCTCTCTCCAAATCGGTACGTCTTTTCTTTATATTTTATTTATTATATCCTTTCCTCTTTAGCCTTTCTCCATTCTTCACACTACATATTATCCTATTTCCCCCTTATCATTTTGGCATCCATCATATGTTGGTAATCAAGAGTTCATATTTTTAAACACTATTTTTAATTTTTCAAATTTATTAATCCTATCAACTATTTTTCAAACAGTTATTGTACACAATAGTTACTGTACAATAGTAATACTATTATTCACATTAGTTATTGTACATACAGTTCCATACTTTTCATTTTGTTTACATTTCTAACTGTCATTCTACGATACACCTTCCATTTCTTTCTACATATTCCTATATTATTATGTCTCATACATTTACTTATGTAACCTCTAGAAGTCCGTTATCATACATTTTATATCTTTATTTTACTAGTTTTTCTAAATTCTTCATGTTCCAACCTTTTTTTATATGTTAATATTCTCATTTTGTATCTTTGGTTTACCTCCTCTTTTTTATTTCCCTTTATATTATTTTTACTTTTCTGTCCTTTCTGTACATTTATTTTCTGTATTTTATTTTATATTCGTTATCTTTAATTATTATATCTGTCACTATTTTAATTTCTGTTCATTATCTTTAATTTTATTAAATCTGTCTTTATCTTAATTTTATTATATCTGCCACTATTTTAATTTCTTTTCATTATCTTTAATTTTATTAAATCTGTCTATATCTTGATTCTATTATATTCTGTCACTTTTTTAATATTTTTTATCTTTAATTTTCATATCTGTCACTATTTTCATTTTCTACATTACTTGTCACCATATTACTGTTACTGTACGTTTTTATATTTTTTGTTCTGTTTGTTTCTCTCTCATAGCCCTGAAGATGACCTACACTGTAGGTCGAAACGGCACATAATTATAAGTCTAGTACTTAATCAGTGTTTTTTTTTACTGCACCCCCCAACTATCTCCTTTCTATATAAAAATTTTAATGTTTTGAAACAACAACTGATTTTAATGGCCGGTGTGACAGGTGTACCAACCTAACCCTGAACTTTTTCAGTACAAAACCTACATTATTAAGACGAATTAGGTTGTCATCTTTTTATTTTATTCCCTAGGGACTCAATTTTCTCTTTTTGACTCAATTTCTAATGCACATGAGAAAAGACGTAATTTAGTACTAATTAATTGAGCCAAAAACACATGTTTTTGTACCAGCTGGAGATAAAATATATTTAGAGTGATCATCAGTACAACTTTGGCAATTACTTTTTCATTAAAACCTTTGCAAGGAAATGGATTTTTATAAAATTTAAAAAAGACTTTTATGATTCCAGTTAAAAATAAAGTTTTAGAAATAAATGTTTTGAAATTACTAATATAGATAAAAGTAAAAGTTGAAAAACAAAACTTTTATACATTTATATACTATAATAAAAGTTAAATGTTCCTGTTTTAATGGTGAATCATTGTTAGTAGGTTTTAACTAAACAAATAAAGTTTAATTATTCAATAAAATAAGTGAAACAAGTTATATTAAAGTTATAGTGCTTAATCTTCAATGTCGAGGAAAATAATAGCCCTTGAAAACAATGAATGGAAAACTTAAGCAACAGTTAACAAAAAAAAAAAACCGAAAACAAAGCCGAGATTCCCCAAAATGCTACAGAAAAAACATTGATTAAGTATTTGATCTTGGAGTTAGGTAGCTGTCTCTGATTGATAATTGAAACAGTATTATGGAGATTCAATGCTTTGTTTTTTGGAATTTACCAATTCTAGTAATTATTTTATGTCTCTCTTTGAGATTTTGCTCATTTTTATTAATATAAATTAACTTACTTATAACTTTACATATAAATGATGGAGGAATAGAACAAGGTAAGTCATTTGACTTCAAAATGGACAAAAAATCTAATTCTCTTATTATACCTCAACATGTTGACCATTCTATTGACATGGCTGAAAAAGAAACATTAGGATCTTCTAGAAACATTAAGTCTTGTTTTTTACTTCCATGAGCAGAGAAACAGCTTGGCCAGGTTTTATTAATAGAGATAAAATTGCTATTTTTGTTTTATTTATTTTGTATAAGTTATGTACATGGAATATGATTTGCCTCTGTTTCATATTATCCTCTAATCTAATGTTTTTGCCTACTTCAACATTTACTGGACAAACGCTCTAAGCTCCCAATTAATTACAAAAGACTCATTTACATGACAGTTATCAGGCCTATTTGGACATACGGAGTTGAGCTTTGGGGCTCTACTAAACCATCCAATTCATCTCGTATCTAATCCTTGCAATCCAAAATCCTTCGTAAAATCCTCAATGCTCCTTATTATGTCACAAACAAACTCATTCATCATGATCTCAATATCCCATATGTTACTGATTTGGCCCAAACTAAATACCTAACCTTCCATGACAAGCTCCATACACTTTTAAATCCGCTAGTCTCTCAACTTGCTTCCCATACTATTCCTGATAACCCTCCGAGGCGTCTTAAAAGAAGATGGCCTCGAGACCATCTACTATAGAACTTTATTGGAGTGCTACCGATGGGTAGTTTCTCCACAAGTGTTTTTCATGTCATATTGTACATATTAGCAGATTTACTTATGGTAATATTATTATAGTTGTAAATTCAATAAATTAAAAAAAAACAAACCTTTTTCTGGAGCCTAATAACAGAAGTCCATTTCTTTTCGAGGAGACCTCCATACTTCCTTTCTACTTCTCCAGGCATGTCTGCGTCTTTCTTCAGACCTTCCAGAGCTGTAAGGTAACCATTACTGCTGAGGTAGTCGGCTACAGCTTTATTTCTGTAACAGAAGAAAATAAAATAAAAATAGTAATGTACATATATACAATAGTTTAATAATATGAATAACAAAATTAAAAAGGCCAGCTTCCATTCATTACAATATTTAGAATATAAGACTAGAAGAGTGTAATTTCAAAATTATTAGGTTTAGAAATAGATTTTTGGAATTCTTAGGTCTTTGTGTAATACAAATATTATTCACATTCTATAATACATCACCGTTAAAAATTAATAATTGCAAAAATATACTAAAATATATAAACAATATAAAAAAAATCATTACATTACATTAAGATAACATTAAAAAAAAGTAATGTATGTATCATACATTCTTAATACGTTCCATGTGTATATATCTACAGCACCAGTAAATAATTGATTAGGTCAAATTTTTTCAATAGAAAGATAACCATATTGAGGGAAGTGAAATCATGTCATTCTCTTGGTTTGTTTGCTTGAAATTGAGTTGTATTATAAGCAATGCCTGACTTAGCCACTTGAGAATGACACAATTCTCCTACCTCAAATACAATTAAGTAATTTTGAACAAAATTTGACTTAACCAATTATTCACTGGAGCTGCAGATATGTAACATAAATTCTTCTTTTCAAACAGCAAACGAAAAAGCAATATAAAGTGTAAATTCTGTTTCAGCCTTTTAACCGAAATTTGATATGTTGTTTGGTATCATTAAAAAGATTAAATAAATAACTTTTTTAACAACAGATTTCTCAACCCTATTTTAGAGTTTTGATTTTTATAAGAAAATTGAGAATTTTTAAAATAAAAGTATCCCCTCTCTCGAACACATTTCCATTTTAAAGTTAGTAAAGAATGGCAATTTTGATATTGATTATCAACCACATACCGTGTTTCTACTTCCTTCTTTTTGAATTTCAATGATTTATTATATTAAAAAATTTGATGAAAAAAATACAGTGCAGAAATTAAAAGGTATATATTTTTTGAGTATATAAATAATATTCTTTTTGTGAAATAAATAAAGTTATATCATAGCCCATAAGACAAAGGACATGCCTGAAGGATAAGACAAAGCAATCAGGTGAGGAATGAAGTGCAGAGTCACTAGAGCCTTGTTAATAATCAGCTGATGACTAATGGACAATACCTCAGGGGTCCCAAGGGCAGCCAGCCTCAAGCAGTTATCTTACTTCCATTCAGGACAAGGTGGATAGTTATTTATCAACGAATAATAAAATATTGTATGTTAACAGGACTTAAAAAAAAATAATATTTTAACTAAAAATATTTCCTATTGATTAAATGAAAGTGGGTTCATTAAAAAAATTAAGTGAGTTCATTCACTGATTGGAGTTTATCAAAGAAAAAATAAATGAATGTATGCTTTAATCTTTACTGTACAATTAATCAAAAAAGCAACTGAAATGTTATATTTTATTTGTCAAAGAAAAGTACAAAAGATATTCAAAATTGATTTTCCTAAGTAATCGCTGTACAATGAATTGACCAATTTGTGTTTTGCATATGTCATTGCTAGAAAAGACTTGTTTAGTAATATGTTAGAAATATGAATATGAACTAAACATTAAATACCACCCCTGGAACTTACTAGCTCTCTGGAAAATTGTTGAAAAAAAAAGAAGTATATCATCATAGATTGGCTATGAACTTAAAGTTTACAATCAAATTTAAAAGAAACACTAATTCATCATTAAAACAACCTTTTTCTGACCACACAAAATTGGTTTTAACCAAAATTTTGCCCCAAATTACAAACACAAAAATTACTCATTATTATCATAGTCCATCCTCTCTACTACTCATGTGAGGTTTATTTCCGAACAGCCCAGACCACACTGTACAATCCTCTACCATTTCACTTCTTTTAAGTTTGTGTTTCTCCACTCATTCCTTTCTTGGTTTCAGTGATTCCGAGTATATCGATTTTCGAAACTTAAGGTTCATATTTCTAATGGTTTTAGTCCGGTTCAGAACCGGACTAAAACCATTAGAAATAGGATGGCAAAGTGGCGCGCTAGACAAAATTTCTAGACCAATCCAGCAAAAAGTACATATGCTATTGATTCTGAAGCCTCTTCAATTTGTTTTGATAAATTAATTTAGTAAGGGTGATATTAATTAATTGGACAAATGATTTGCAGCCAGATTTTGGCACAGCTAAGATATACAAACTTTTTTTGAAACTTGCATAACTTGAGCCGCGGATGCTGGTAGTAAGGGCCCAGGCTATCAAAGCTACTCAGCTTATAGGCCAGAGTATCTTGAAGATTTCCCCTCTTGTTTTCGTTTGGGGGCGACTGAAATTCGTCATTATGTTAATTGAATGTTTAACGTGATGTTTGTGAAGAAGAAACACTGCTAACTCCATTGGTCTTAGTCCTAAAGGCTGAATACTAATATAACCATTTACAAAGTAAGCCTCTGAGTTCATGATTGTCATCGTGGTTCGTTTACTTCATGTTACACAGCAAAGAATTCAGCAGAATGATAAAGTAAACTCTTATATCTAACATACCTCTAAACATCCCTAAGAGATAAAAACGCTTGTAGTAATTCTGTTTATTTATGTCGTTTGGGCATCAACTGGCATCCTAAATATAAATTTTGGAACAAAGCAGAAAATTAACAGTGTATTTTATTAAAGAAAACCACTAAAAGTTTCGTTAATTTTTCAATCAATGTTCAAATATAAAAAAAAAATGTTTTTATAACCTTGTATCAATCAGATCGTATTAAACATAGAGAGCTATCTCTATTAGGACCCGATTTTTAACAAAGGTATTTAAATTCTCAATGTATAATGCAAAGCGTACGGTTTAATAGTTAATAGGTAATCAAAAGATCTTGGATATTGCATTACTAGAAGAGGATCCGGCTCTTCTAGTTTGTAATATCTTGTTGTACATAGCTTAAGTATTAGCTTCACATTGTCTTAGTTCTTTATAATAAATTTACAAAGCTTAATAATGTCTTTCTGTGTATAATTTTGATTAATAACGTAGAAATGGTTTATAACACGAAGCCTCCTTTAGGAATAATACTGAATGAACCTTCAAACCGCACGACTTAAGATTTGACCAGGGAGCACGGACCATCCCCAATCCTTTTCCTCATTCCTCGACCAACTGAGTCATTGACTTTCTAGCAGGCCCTCGCGACTGAAAATGGAAAGTCGAGCCGATCTGAACCAGTCAAAAATATCGGTCCGGCGAAAGTAGTATATTCGAGAATGGAAATGATAGGATCGGACTGGCTACCCCATGGGCTATTTGCTGTAATGACAGCATTATTTTTACGAGGGATGCCCGTGTAACATCCAGGGGTTACGTAACTCTTATGTCCTAGGTAACGACGTCTTCGACCCCGAACACACCGAACACCGGTGGATTGTTTTAAATCTGTTAGTTTATTGAGTTGACTATAATAAAAAATTCAATAATAAGCAAATCGACATCGGGCTGGATATAAAACTTTCATATTCGTTTAAGATGGTGAAAGGTAGTCCGTAATTAGAGCTGTTTTTATAATTTTTTTTTGTTATGGCAAAAATTCTTATTGCAATACATTCTTACTAATCATTTTTATTTTTTTTTAAATCTTTATTGACTGCTAACTTAATATCATTAATGATGTGCGCTACAGCGTAAGCGTATGGTGCAGCCGACCAAATTTTCTAGAAGGGGGCCAATCCCTCTTCTCTGCTGAACTACATCAATAAGAAATCTTATACCATTGGCATAACTAGCCAGGTCTGAATTGAGGTTTTCATGACCCCTAAACAGAAACACGGATCTCCAAATAATAATAAAAATTAAATTAAAAAAAAATTAATTTACTCGTCCTTCAACAGTTGAATGAAAGCACTAAATTAATATGAAGCATTGGGATCTCTTTCGCTCTTCACACGTGGAGATCCCTAGGGCAGTGTGTAAATAATATATATATAGTCCATAAAAGTCAAGATAAGTAGAAACCAATATATATATATATATATATATATATATATATATATATGGTACTAGTATATTTAAGGGCCTGCTGGCAACAGCGCGCTCTGGTGTCACTTTTCTTAACCATCTACTACTGTTATAGTAACCTTTCTTTGTTTTGTTATTGTTTATGTCAAGTTCAACGTGAATCTGTTTTTGATTATTTCCTTTAAATATGAGTTGGAATTTGAAGAAGATTTTTCGCAAGGTGTACGATGAAGAAACAGCTGTTAGGTTTCTTCAGGAGCAGAATGTCATTCCCCAGAAAATGCGTTGTGTTAATGGTCATTATATGAAACTGCAAGTGGGAAATAAAATTAGATGGAGATGATTTTTGATGCAATTGATGCAATTTTTGAAGATATTGCTCTTTTTAATGAGCATTGTTTGTAATAAATTTTGCATTGTTTATCAGAACATAATATTTTAGATATTTATACTTTATTCATTATTTTTGCCCGGGCAAATCTTTTCTCTTTAAAATAAAAACATTTAAAAATGAAAAAAATGATCATATTTTAGTTTAAAATTGTTATTTAATGAATACTCCTTGTAATAAATGTTTTATTATTTATAGTTTAATTTTGTCTACATGTTCCTCATTTATTTCATTTCCTATAATCTGTTGTATCATAATGAAAGGCAATGCCTATTTCAAGTTGATACATAACCTGACAAGGTCCAAATAGTTGAGGTAAGTGACACCTAAGCGCGCTGATGCCAGCAGGCCCTTAAACATACTAGTACCATATATATATAGTTTATGTATTCATAGATCAATAATACTTATTGCCCGCAATGTCATAGATTTTATATACTAATATTCAATAAAAATATTTAAGTCGAAAATTTCGAACTCTTCTTTGAGACTAGGACTAATAGAAATTATATTACGGTCCATATTACAGCAATTTTTTACTAGTATAATTGCCAATATTTGGAACATTGAACGAAAAATGTAGACAATTACATGCTTTTTCTTAAATAAAATACACTTTCGGTCATCTTCTGAGGTCACATTCACGTAATGGTAATGCAGGAGTAACTCTAATTATGGTTTAAAAACATGTTAAATAACGAGAGAGGGAATGAAAGAGGGAAAGTGAACAAGTCTAATTTTCAAAAATTTTATTATTTTTTAATTACTGTAAACGTGAAGGTGTAGGGAAAGAGCTAATTTAAAACCCGACTGTTTTCTTGAATGATGGAGTGAAATGGTAAATGGTAATGGACCACAGCGCAGTTTCCTCACAAAGCTCCTGCAGAACCATAGCAAGCGACTGACACTTTCCTGGTTGTCCAGAACTATCCATCTATTGTAAAGACTATCTACTACGATTTCTTTCCGACCCAACCATCTAATCGTTACCCTTCATGATAGGCCTACAAACGTTTTTTGATTTGGATGAAGGATAAACGCCTGGACATACAGTGTTTATTTTATTTATTTTTAATAACTACAATAAATTATAAGGCATATTTTTTAACGGGATCCTCAATAATAACTGACTAAACCAGTAAGAGGATAAAAACAATCAATTGTAGATTGAATAGGATTTATTAAAGTGGCTTACCAAGGGATCAGACATACAAGTAAGGGAGTGAAAAAACAAACGTATTTTTAAATTTTGTACACATTTGCTAATTTAAAATCTATTTTGGGGTTAAAATATTTCCTCCATAGTATAAAAAAAGAAAGGAACTGTTTCTTATTTTTTCTCCCTATAGATTTTTTTGACATCCGCCCGGACCATTTTCTTCCTCTAATTTATTTTCTGTTCAGTAATTATATTCTATTAATATAACTCTATCTCTAGTTCGTTCTGTAATCTCAGCCATTGGTATTTTTCGTCCGACTTCATCTGCTTCTACCTGCTCGTTCCAACAGTGAAATGCGATAATGCGAAGTAAAGAAGCCACAATGGTAGTAGTGAAGCCGAACATTTTCAAGACAAAGACTTTGATAAACATGAGATGTATGACATAATGACGAATTTCAATCGCCCCCTAACTACAATTGGAAGAGGTGGCTAAGATATTCACCTCTTGTAGCCTTGACAGTCACTACCAACATCCTCAGCTAACCACGGGGAGAAGAGATGCCCTCACGTAACCCGGTACAGGCACGTAATGAACGGAGGTACGTGGTTGGACCTCTTCCGTGATCGGCACCGTACCATCGGACTACATGTGCTCGGCTAATACCAGGCCATTAGGGGTAAACAATAAACTCCTAATGCTGCGCGTAATTGTCGGCGTGGACGTAAAAAGAAAAGCGAAACTTTGGAAAATATTCCAATGGTCTCAAGAGCAATGTTAGGTATACCAAGTTCGAATAATTCCAATAATAACTAATGATGATTTAAATAATCACACTCACACAGTAAATTATATTTTAGTTATTTCCATAATTAGAAACAAATGACAAGATTTATGCAAGTCTGTTATTTGATTCTAGATGTATTAACGTTTTATTGGTCAAAACCTATTTGGGCTGTACTGGGATTAACATCAAGCATTGTACGACGGATACAATGCTAGACAGTAGCTCAATGGTAGAGCGCAGAGTTGCCTACAGAAGGTTATGGGTTCAAATCCCGCTGCTTGGTAGACATTTATTGAATCTCTTATCCGCCGTAGATGGACCCTATGGGATTTGTGCTCCTCCTGGTGCTCACCCATCCTATATGAAGTGGGTATACTAAATAGGGAGAAAAGTCTGGCTGTTGAGCGTGATCGAAGAAAAACCACCACCCTGCACAACCAATGTCCAGGAATTAGTCCAGTCTCTACAACGTACAGAACAAAAGATCCTTCATGGGTTGTAGTGGTACATGTTTATTTTATTTGGTAAGAGATTTAACGTGGTTTTAAACACAATCGTATTTTTGTTATAGGTTTCAATGCATTCGATTCGGAAAGCCAAGCTTCTTTCGAGAGAATTTCACAATACTTATTTACAAATACAATACAACTTAAAAATAACCTTTCCAATGCAATGTGAAGTATTGGAAGGGAAAGTAACGAAGCGGCGGGTAGAAAGGTATTCCCGAGGTCAACAGAGAGACCACAACTTATGGACCATCCGATCAGTTCTCCGCCTCAACCTCTCCCAATAACCCCCCTCACTTGTTACCTGCGAAAACATAGGAAAGTAGAAACAACATCTAGGAGCTTTCGGATTTTAAGCATTTTTGCCATTAAAGGCTATTGAAAGTGTTCAAATTATACCTTCGTACAGCGTAGTGGCCGGAAATCAGAGAATTGTGTGTTGAGATTTACCAAGAAAACTATATAACATTTATATTTTATAATGATATTATTCATACAATCATCATATAGTTTGTATCATATATCACATATTTATATGATACAAATATAAATTTGTCAGTATCTTATTAATCATTTATTCAAGTTTTCTTCGACACGGAACCATGGTCTGCGTTTTTCCTTCGCCCCCGTCGTTGTATAATAAGAACTAGAACTCACGAATTACACACCAATAGATGAACATAAATGCTCATCATATTACGATCGAACTAGATTAAGATGGCTGTGGAAAACTATAAACATCTTAAAGAAGCCATGTGTATGTGGAAACTCGACATTCGAGACAGTGGAAAGATGGTTGGGTTGCCGCCTTGTTTTACTGGTGATTGGCACTGCTATATCCATCAGAGAACTCTCTAAACATGGCATATTTTCGTTCTTTTTTAAAAATTAATTATTCCTGTAACTGTAAATGGTTTAAAATTGGAGATACCTCGGTAGATTACTATGATATAATAGCCTAAGGTTTCATTTATAAGTTAAAAATATAATGCATGTTCTGACTAGAAATTTTTTCGGACCAAATATTTGTTACGTGAATACTGTATCGAATCGGAGAGGGTATTATCTTACACACACAGATTGTACAATACATATTTATTATATATCATTAATTGTATGTACTAAAGTTTACTATGAATGTAAACCAATTAAAAAATATTATTCACAAGGGAGGCGGGATATGGATTGGATACGTTTTTGTTATTCATGTCATTGTAGTCTGCCTGATTCCAAAAACAAATCTTTTTAATTTGTGGTTCAGGAACCCATGCAACAGCATATATTTCCATATAGCGGTAAATAGGGTCTACCGAAGAGGATACCACTGCGCCAAGGTCTGCTCAATCAACTATAAAAAGTTTTTCTCTGACCCAGTCACGGGCGGGTGAGCTCCCTAGGAGAAGGGGATTGTACTGTATCAACACCATAAAACCATAAGAATGTGTATATACTATGCACCACAACTCCATACTCCACATATCTGTGTTATTATTTAATCAAGAAAACCACCATACACAATGTCATATCATTTGCTTCGCAGGGCATCACTGTCATGGGGAAATAATCTTCTATAGTGAAAATCTACTATTTTCGGGGTAAATAGGATTAGAAAGGATTTACACATCTAAGGAAACTGGCGTGGTTTGGAATCGAGACAAAATCGCATATTTAACAAGAATACAGAAATAAGTGAGCTTCGCCGGAGAGAAAACCCGTAGTATTTAACAGATATTTAAGGCAAAACACAAGGATATGAATAACATATATATTTAATAAAAGTTATGAACGGTTAACAAAAAAAACATTTTATTTTAAACTGAAGTGGAAAATAGTTGACTGAATAATTCTAATAATGGATTGAAATGGTCTAGGTGTGTAGTAAAAGATTACATAATATAAGTTTATCTTATTTATATCTGTAATCTACCTACGAGGAATTAGTTGCAGTTTGCGAAGGGAAGATAAAAATATAAATAAAACGTCCACGTTTAATCCAGTAATGAATATATGTTTTTGATCTTGGCCCAAAAAAATTTATATTTATAAAAAATCCTTTATCATCAACGAACCAATAAAAAAATGTGTCTGTTCAATACACAGTATTTAACCAGTTTAAACCAGTATTTAAACAATCTAATTCAAATTTAATTTAATAATTAATCACAAAGTGAGCGTTATTTATTTTTGTTTAATATTATCAGGTTTAATTATATTTAACAGGGCATTTTACAAATTAAAAGATCTTTTTTTTTTTACAAACGTGCAATTGAAATATTTATTATTTAGATGCATTACTGTAATTAACAATTAATTAATAAATTTAACATGAGGACATTAAAATAACAATGTTACATAATTTTATACATGATATTATTAGTAGAAAAAATGAATAACAACCCTACACAAATAAGAAAAACAAAATTAAACATAGAAATAAAAAATATTAATTTTTTTTAAATATTAGGTTTTGTTCTGAAGAATTGCTTAAGATACGTTTAATTGCAATGTCCAATTTACTTTAACTGTTATGTTTTCTAAAGCTAATTTTTAAGCAAAATACTTTTCACTCCTTTAATTCCGTTATTTTACTATAATTAAAAATATTTGGAAATATGTATTAAAAAATATTGAAAATATTTGGCAGAGCAAGACGAGCCAGTAGGACTCTTATTGTTCAGCCCAGAGCAACATGGAACGGTATTGCTAAACTCAGCACTAAGATGCTAGCTCCTCAGACGGGCTTTCAATCACATTCTCACGCTATTGTGGGAATCAACGGTTTAGAAGTTCTGAGTCAGCTCGCTGGAAAATGAATGGGTACCCTTTCCATATCAATAGCAAGCCAATGGCCTCAGGTTCAGCTACTCGACTGTACAAGAAATAGATGAGTGCAATACAAAATCTGATTAATACTGATAACTCTAAAGTAGTTAATTCTTAATTTTTCGGTCAACAGTAGAAGATGTAAAAAGTCCAGTTGTTGTTAAACGGACATCAGATTCTTGAAATAGTTCCGATGAGCAACCAAACATAAAGTGTTTTATCGATTTTTCAACATCTGTAATAACTAGTAATACGAAACCATTATTATTTTATGAATTGTGGCGTTGAGGATCAAATGTTGATATCTCCAAATTTCTAAAATTGATTTTTTTTATTGAAGCAATGCTTTATGCTTCCGATATTTCAGGACGAGAACCGGACTAGGAACATGAGAAATAAGACGGGAAAGAATCGTGTTAGACAAAATAATTGTTTTTATTTTTAAAATGTTTTTAATTGATATTCATTGACATTTTCTCTACTTGATTCCCTCGATAGATTGAAGTTACTCACTTCGCTTCAGAATAGAGACAATTTTACTATACAGCCACTGTTATTTAGTTTATATAGGGTAGGGGGAAAAAATCAGAAAAAAATATTCAAGAAAATACAACACTTAAACTTCTCGAATAAAGACTAGAATTTATATAAACTAATTTAACAGCGCCCCCCTTTTTGGTCAATACATCACTTGAAATAACACAGACCAATAGTATACAATTATAATTATGAACACGTAATGAGCCAGTCAACAACCAGCGATTTCTGTGATTGAAAACCTCCCAGTTTCTATCAAAATACATCATTTCAAAGAAAATGATTAACACATAGGTAGAGCAAAAGAAAAAATTAGAAAACTGCATGACAAGAATCAGAATACAAATTATAATAGATGAGAAATCATCTAGATACGTAACATGTGTCTAATGCTAGACACGTGTTACGTACTTAATTAAAAAAATAATTAGATAAATAGTTAAAAAATACTATTTTTCCTTTATAGCTTCCAAATTTAAAGAACCACATAAAATGGGAAAAATAATTAATTAACAATAAAATAGTAAGATCATTGATAAGCATTATTTCAAGTTTTTTCTTAATATAATGCGTACTCAGTTGAGTGATGAATCGGTTGGTAAGACACGAAGAAAAAATAAAACACTAGCTATAAGTTTAAACCAGATGAGGGAAACCTGTGAAAGGGCGGTGCTATAAATCTCTACCCCATTTACGTAGCAATGAGGTTTCTTTTTAAAATATCATTTACACGATTACTCTTTGAAAATAGCGTGACGTAACCAGCTTATCTGAGGCTTCTCTTCATTGTTTAAGAAATAAAACGCAAAGAATAAGAAAAGCATCATTATTCTGGAAAGAATAACTTAAAAACATAACTGTAATAGTTATTACAGAAAGAGAAAATAAAAAAAAAATTCTTTAGGCTATACTTTTTTTATATTATTGGCCCCTTTTTTTAATTTTTAAAGTCCGTCAGAAGACCATATTTTAATCAAAATTAATTATCATTAATAATAATAATAAGCATCAGGAATCATTCAGATGTATAGATGTGTTTATTCATTCAACTTCATTTTATGGTGCTGTGGCTAATCGGACGAAGCTACCGCGAGAGTCCTTTGTTTTGCCTATCCACGTATCAAAGATATCTTTTAAGGGTGACTGACACCGTAAATACTTGGATCCCAAGGCATAGATTGTTTTCATGCTAACCACTAAACCACAGGTGATCCCCGAGATTTATAGACAGGTACTGAACAAGAACTTCCAACAACTAAAAAAGAAAAAAATCGTTACAAGTAGGATTCCACGAGAAAGGATTACTTCAACATCGTAATGATCAAGTTAATGTTGTATGTTTGCTAATAGCATTCCTACATTACATGTTGTTTCTTCTCTTCATATTTACATCCACACCTGTCAAATAAAACAATGACAATCAGCAGATTGGCTGACAGTAAGATAAAATACAATGGCACGAGAGGCTTGAAGAAGAACAGTACCCAGCGGTACCTTTCCCTGTGCTTGATTCCTATGGTAACTTCCTATGGTAACAAATCCCTCATCCACGTTCTTTTAGTTCTCTCCCAGTGTTCTCAGGCATGAGAGTCGAGGCCATTTGGATGCCCGTGTAGTTTTTCTTGAAAGCGTTTGTAGTTTTTTTTTTTTTTTTTTTTTTTTTTTTTTTTTTTTTTTTTATTCAGACATTACCATCTGCCACTTGTGGGCAACAAGCAATGGTGCTATGAAGCTACAATCATTCCATAAAAAATCAATGATATAAACGAATAAATGCATAAATAAATACATACAAGCGAAAAAGTATATACAAAAATAAAGTAAAAAAAAAAAATATATATATATATAATAAAAAAAAAAAATATAATAATAATAAATAAAACATAAAAGAAATATACTGTACACATTCATACTCTATTTACTATTTGTCTGGGGTCCCCGAACTGAGCTTCTTCCTCATGAATGAGGGCAAAGCAGGAGTCCGGGAGGCCTCAGCTCCCTTTCCCAGCCGCGTCACTGGCATTAAACACCAATGGAAGCTGGTTAAGGGCGCTTCACACACACACAAAGGTCGTGAGTGGAGAATCTGGCCAGTGCCAGTACTCCAAATAGCATTATTATAACAAGTCTCGGGGCCATTGCCGGTTTAGGCGGCGGGGTGGATTGTATGGATGTGTGAAACTGGATAATGACTGAGCCAGGGGATTGGGATGACAGACAAGGTTTTGGTGAAAGTTTGAGAATTTAGTAGGGATGAGGT
This sequence comes from Arma custos, assembly GCA_037127475.1. Taxonomy (NCBI): domain Eukaryota; kingdom Metazoa; phylum Arthropoda; class Insecta; order Hemiptera; family Pentatomidae; genus Arma; species Arma custos. The sequence continues at coordinate 84,940,189 of CM073760.1, read as the reverse complement.
TGAGGACAAAAGGAATGTTGAGATCATTATGGAGGGTTTTGTTGGAGACATAATAAGGAGCGTTGACAATAGTTCTCAGCACTTTGGATTGAAAGGATTGAATGCGTCTGATATTCGATTTTTTTGCGGTCCCCCACAGTTCCAGTCCATAGGTCCAGATAGGTTTGATGATCGTTTTGTATATTAGTAGTTTATTGTCTATTGAAAGATGGGAGGCCCTACATAGTAATCTGTATAGTTGGCTGAAACGTCTGTTAAGTTCTTGTCTTTTGAGTCTGGTATGAGGATTCCATGTAAGTCTTTTGTCTAGGAAGAAGCCAAGGTATCGTACTGTGTCGGAAATAGGCAGGATGGTTTCGCTGAATTGGACAGAAGGACATGTTCTCCGGCGAAGTGTAAAAGTCACGTGTTTGCATTTTTCCTCGTTGACTTTGATCCGCCACTGGTTACACCAAATTTCAATGAGTGAAAGGTTTCTTTGGAGGTTCGAGGAAGCCATTTCAGGATCTGGATGAGATGATAGGATGGCTGTGTCGTCTGCGAACGTTGCAAGGAAGGTTTCAGGAGTAGTTGGGATATCAGCGGTGTACAATATGTATAGGATAGGACCCAGGACGCTGCCCTGGGGGACTCCAGCTTGAATTGGGTAAAGATTGGAGTATTCGTTACCACAGCGCACTTGGAAGTAGCGATCAGAGAGGTAGGATCGAAGGACTAGGAATAAGGATTGAGGTAACTGAGTTTTGAGCTTGAACAGCAAACCGGCGTGCCATACCCGGTCGAAAGCTTGTGCTTCGTCCAGAAATGCGCCTGTGCAGTACTGTTTGCTTTCAAGAGAAGAGGATATGTGATCGACAACTCGGAGACCCTGCTGGACCGTCGAGTGCCTGGGACGGAATCCAAACTGATGTAAAGGAATATTGGATTCGATAATGGGTAGGATTCGTTTCAGGAGGATCTTTTCAAAAATTTTGGAAAGAATAGGAAGCAGGCTGATGGGTCGGTATGATGACGTGTCATTTGGTGGTTTACCAGGTTTAGGGAATAGAGTGATGATAGAGTGTTTCCACAACAAAGGGAAGTGAGTTGTGCGAAGGATACAGTTGTATAGATAGGTAAGGAAAATAATCGCTTTTTGGGGAAGATGTTGTAGGATCTGGGTGGTTAGAAGGTCATGTCCAGGAGATTTGCGGACTTTTAATTTTTGTAAGAGGAATTTGACCTCAGAGGGGTTTACAGCGTTAGGAGGTAAGGATAGTGGAATGGGTGAAGAGAGGAATTCATTGATATTGGAAACGTGCGTAGGATTGGTTTCAGGATGTGGAATAAATGTATTTGAAAGGTGTTTGGCAAATTCTTCTGCTTTGTCCTCATCTGATGCAGCCCAAGAACCATCTTCACGGCGGAGGGGATGGGAAATAGGGTGGTATTTAAGGATCTTTTTGGTAGCATTCCAAAGAGAATTATCAGAAGCGGATAGTGTGGAAAGATAGGCATTGTAGATTTCGGATCTATAGGTTGTCAGGTTCTGTTTAACTAGTTTGGTGAGGTAGTTATATAGTCTCCGATCGTGAGGATGCCTAGTCCTTTGCCAAAGGGATCGGTAACGGCGTTTGGTAAGGATAAGATCCCTAAGATCTTGTGGTAATGGATTTTTCTTGCGAGGTTTGAAGGAAGGACGAGGTGAAGATGCAGTCTAAACTGCTTGCTGGATCAAATTGGTAAAGGAATCGACTGCATCATCTAACTCTTGGGGTGTTTTTAGGGAAACTCTGAGGTCAATGGTGTCGGATACAAGCTGGTGAAAAAGGTTCCAGTCAACTGGTCCCCTAATAAATGATGGCGGTGGAAGTTTGGGTATTGGGAATACAGAAAGGGTAAGGATCAAAGGACTGTGATCTGAGGAAAGTTCATCAAGGCGTTCTATGGAATAGTTTAGGGGACCTAAGCCAGCATGGATAAAAAAGTCGAGGAGATCAGGATTTCTGTTTGGATCAGTGGGCCAATATGTAGGAGTGCCGGGAGAAATAAAACTGGAGTTGTGGGAATTAAGTGCAGACAGTAGCATGCGGCCTCGGGAATTAGTAGTTCTTGATCCCCACTGTTGATGTTTCGCATTAAAGTCTGCACCTAAAAGGAAATGGATCCCTAGGGAATCGAGGAGAGAGCTGAATTGGGAATCGGAGATGGATTTATTAGGAGGACAGTACACCGATGCTAATGTGATAGGAAAGGAAAAGGTTTTGATTGAAACAGCTGTAGCCTGAAGGAGATCGTTCGAAGGTAGGGGAAATGACTGTTGGGAAAGGGATTGATGGACTATGACAGCAGTACCACCGTGAGCTTTTCCATCAGGATGGTCAGTCCGGTAGGTTTGGTACTGTGTTATGTTGAGCTGCCGTTTACTGGTAAGTCGAGTTTCTGTAATTAAGGCTACATTAATTTTTTTGTCATACAGTAAAGATGTTAGTTCGTCAGTGTGGTTTCGAATACCATTCGCATTCCAAAGGAGAATAGATAGGGTGGATGTCATTTAAGGTTGTTGTGGGACAGGAAAGAGATGGGAAACAAGATTTGTTAGGAGGGATATTAATGGTGTGACCATTGATTTGAATTCAGAGAGGAATGATGTGAGAAGTGTCGTGAGATCAGTAGCATTTGAAGGAGGAGGTATATGTGGGGTAATAGGAATTTTATTCATGGAATATTGAGGTTGCTGGGGCTGGTTTTGTGCTTGTATAGGGTTGATTTGAGGTAGAGGGATGTGTTTGGAGGGTTCGGGTTGCAGTGTGGCCCCGAGATTATTCGGCTGACCAGCTGACATTTCTGCATAGGAAACAGTTCCATTTACAATTTTTGAAGGTTGCCTTCTTGACGTTCTCGCTTCTTCGGTGGGCCGACGTGCTGCCAGAACACGTGATTTTATGTTTTTGTAGGTTTGACAACCTTTATAATTTGCCGGATGCCCTTGAAGACATAATGCGCAGACAGCAGGAGTTTCTCGCGACTTGATACACTCTTCGGTTTTATGCGGTTGTCCGCATTTGACGCACCTGGGAGTGTGGTGACAGTAGTGCCGGGTGTGCCCGTATGATTGACAGTTATGTCATTGCACAATGTCTTTCTTAGGGTACGGTTTTTCAACTTGAATCTGGGTATAGTATAGTCTGTTTACCTCGTAGATTTTTTCAACCCCGGGTGTTGGTTCTAGGTCAACGAAGAAAAGAGGCAGTGGAATTTTGTTGCCTGGCTCAGGGTGCCCAGTATTGTTTTTGCAGACATTTGTTATTTGTCTGACCTTGAAGCCCATTGCAGTGAGTTCTTCCTCAATGACGTCTGCAGGGGTGGAGGGATGCAATTTCCTGATCACCACTCTGATGGCTCTTTCCTCCTTTAATTGGTATGTGTGGTAGTCAGCCTTGGTATCTGTAAGGTATTTCACAATTCTGCGGTATGTATCGGGCGTGTCTGATTGAATTTTTGTATCATTAGTCCTACTGGTGCAGTAGTATTTTCCAGAGCCTATTGTATTGTTTAATTGGGTGCAGAGGAGTTTGAAGTTTTTTATATGTTTCACGAAAATAGGTGGTGGCCTATGCACTTTAGGGGCCGATGTGGACTCCATTGCTTCACAAGTAAGATTTGTCAGTGGCTGATATCTGTTTGGTGAGTAGAATGGTGAGTCTTCAACCAGGGTAGATGACCCTAACTGGGTATTTTGATTTGATGGCCCTGCCACGGGTTCTAAATTATCATTAGGAGTCACAGGAGGCGTATCAACTTTGCGCCTTCTATTGGGTTTCGGTTTAGTCGGACTATTTCTAGAGGTTGACTCAAGGGATCGGCTTCTCTTGGCTTTTGCTTTTTTATCTGCTCTGCTAGACAAAACCTGGTGGTGGAATTTCATATTGATGATTTATATAACTGGTGATGAAATGAAAAAAAAATAATAATAATAAAAATAAAATAAATAAAAGTTCGCAACAGAACTGATCTGGCCACTGCACCGCCCAGCCCGGTGCCAGGGGCCTTACTGGTAACTGATAAGAGTCCTCCTACCTTGGCTGTGGTGGGGATGGACCAGCTGCGGCTTGCACACGAGATAATGCTCTGATGTCGCTTGAAACACTCGATCTTATTATAATTATTGTAGTAAAGTAAAATCAGTTATTTGCTTTGAAATTTCACATTTCACTTCACTGAAACACGAACTGTAACAATGTAAAATATCATGTATGTACGAAGAAAGATGATAAATACAGAAATAAGTATCACAGAGACGTTGTTGCTCACTCCAGCGTGTGCTGTGAACTGCGTTTGTAGTATGTTCGTATGTATTCGTCAACCGTTGGTATTTTTAAATCAATATGTAGAGTTTTGTTATTGACATGCCAGGGTGCTTTTGTAACAAATTTGAGTACTTTTGATTGGAAAGTTTGCAGTCGTTTTCTGTGAGTCTGTTTGGCGATGCCATAAATTTTTAATGCATATGTTTAAACTGGTTTTAGTAAGTGTACATGTTTAATTTTTGTCTTGTTTCTAATTACATTACATGTAATTACATTTTTTGGTTCAGGGAATAAAATAATCTCACAGGTAACCGACTAAAATATTTATATAAACTCCCATCATTGAAACATTATACCATTTATAACATATCTCACATATGCAATAAATGAAAATTAAAATGTATAGTACTTCAATCTCCACCAGAAAAGTTTAACCACGACAATGGACTTTCTGAAACTTTCGCTTAAGGAAGGGACACGTCAATTATTAAGTAAAATCTCTAAAGGCCGTTCTAAAAATGGTGGTGCTGGTAAGGAATGAGTTATCATTACGTGAATTTTCACAAAATAAATCTTCCCTAATTAGAAACGGTACTTAGTTTTTGGGTACCGCAAATAGGATCAATCTAATTCAGAAGTAAAAGCTACATTACATTATCATTATCAGTACTATGAATTGTGAGGAGAGGTTGTTTGTTAGGAATACTTTTTTTTTATTGAAATTTTCTTTAATATAGATGCAACAGAGAATAATTTTAAACGAACCACGAATAAGTTGATTCGGATAATAAAATCGACCAAACTTATGATAGAATAGATACAATCCAAAAAGTGTACCGTTAAGTTATAAACAAACATTTCTTTAACTCTTTTATTTTGATACAATTAACTTAAAAATTAAAGCACTGAGTCATTCTCCTTCGCAGTTGGACCTGAACCAGGATTGCAGAGGATCCAACTCGCATTTCCCATCAGCGTACACGGCGGATTGATCGTCGTTAGCGAAGGAAATTGCGGATCGCAGGAAGATAGCGATGGAAGGGAAAGTGATCCACGTAACTATAATAAGGGTTATGAGGAAATAATGGAGTTAAGAGAAGGCGCATCTTCCTAATCACCTACGCCGAACTTCTTGCCATTAAAAAAAATAGTTAATTTTTAAACAACATTCCTAAGGTTTTTTGTACGTTGAGAGAGTAAAGTGATATAAAAACAGTAAGCTCTTGAAATAATATAAAAACAGCTTTGATAAATAAATAACAAAAGGATTATATAAAAGAAACACCTCTAAATTATTTTCAAACTTCTGTACTCCAATTTACTTCTTTAGCACTTAACTATTATAACCATGGTTCCCTTGGGAGTAAGGGTTAGCATATCAAACTAAAGTTCGCAATCCGAGAGATGACCTTAGCAATTTTCAAAGGGAGTAAAAATCCTTGGTTATGTCTTATGTATGAGAGGACGTAAAATGGCTCTTCCATAACTAAATCTGAGCCCCACATCTATGAAAGTCGCTTTAATATAACATTAACATTAAAATGAAATAATTATTTTTATTTGTTGTCTATCATTATTTATACTCTTTGGATAACCATTACTTTTTTCCCGTTCTTTTTGACAGTTTCTGGAGAATCCGTGTAATCGTTCTAGCATTCTCGCCTAGTAAAATAAATTCTTATTAGAATCTGTCCTAGAATAGATTGGATTTATTTCTTATAGAACTCACAAAATAAATCTCAACTTTCCCTCTATGGTTTGTTTAGATTAACAACCTACAGGATAACCCGCTTTTTAAGTTGAGAGTATCTAAAGGACGTTTAAACTTCGAACAAAGGAAATGCAGAAAGAAATCATATTTCTTTAATATTATTATTATTAGGGTGAATAATATACATATATACTAGGTAATAATTATTAAGGCAGAGCGTGCAAATTCGTATTCAGGTAGTGAAAGTTTGGACCAGTTGGCCTAAAGGGACCCATTCACTTTTAGTCCCGATCTTAGGACCGGTCGGCACAGTTGTTGGTATTCGAACAAGTATGAAAAATGTATGAGCATGTAGTCGGAAGTTCGATTTGCTCGGTAATAACTCTTCTTACCATCATAAAAGTCCTTTTTTTCGGTGTAGAACAAAATAAAAATAAAAATTAGTTGGCCAACTTACCTCTTGTTATAACCATCCTCATTATCCTCAATACAGCATTTTTTTTGGCATCAGTTCCAAAACTTCAGTGACTTCGGGTTAAGCCACGAGCTTTTCATCCTTTATAATATTCTCGAAAATATAAACAATTTTATATTCACTGTATACAGTAACTATTATTGACTGTATATTGATTCAATAAACTTCTTACACCAACTGTTTAGATTAAATCATTATCCGTACTTCGAAATGTTTGTTGAAACGTTCATCCCTAGATGGAATGATTACAGAAATGTACATATTTCTCAAAATTACATCAATTTTTCATGTTAAAACTCACGATTATTTTTATTTTCGAGAATATTAAAAATTAAAAATGAAAAGTTAAAACTTGTTATGACAACACGAGTGGAAAAACTGCGGAACTGACACCCATTTTTGATACAGGCACATAAAAGAAGATATATATATATATATTTTTTTTTTAAAATTTAATTACTTTAATCTGATGATCTATCCTTAATGCCGAACGTCGATTATTTATGCTAGTTTATTTAACTCAGCAAAAAATGTTATTTACAGACTAAACACAAAGACCTGAACATGGAAGTAAACTATTCATGACTCACTAGCTGGATACCCAAATTTACAGGTACAATCATTACTGACAGACACATTATCACAGAATCCGACAAGGAGAGTGAATCTTCTCTGGAGCAGGGGTCTATTACAGAAGGACGAAATACGCTAGGACTGCCTTCTCAATGATTATTTCTCTATCTACGCTTATACTCGAATCCCTTACGGTTTACGAGAGAAGATCAAAAATACAATATATGTCAAATGGCATTGGTATTATTTCTCTAAATAAATATTTATTATTATTTAACTGAGGTACCATTAGACCTAATAGAACCGCAACACCTAGAAGGGCTTGTAGAATATTGTAGTCTAGACCCGAAGAAGCGAAAGGAAGGTATGGACGAAGAGTGCAGGTGCTTAGCAAAAACCTGCCGCGCTCTCAAGGTCCAGGGCTGATAACCTTCACGGTGTAACGTCTTCCATGGCTGCATCACCGCCCATCTCCAGAGTCCCCATCTTTCCTCACCCGTCTTAGCAAGTATTGAACAGTAAATCTTAATATTAGCAAAGGGATTTATTCTGGATCGAAATATAATGAATAGTATCAAATAAATAAATAGGTCACCATCTTTTAACACCTTTCCACAGATCTTTCCTTCATTCCATTACCACCCGCTCTATTACTTTCAGGAATTCTCTTACTACTAAAATACGGCATGCCACCTCCTTATGGACGTTTAAAATGCACCTAATGGCCCATATATATGACTACCTTGGTTTTTTTTGGTGCTACACTACACCATCTAATTCCTCTCTTATCAAATGTTTAGTAAAATCTATAATGGATCTTACTCCGTTACGAATAACGTCACCCATAATTACATTAATGCCTTATTTTGTTACTGATTTGAACCAAATTCGACATCAATCCTTTCATGACAAATTTCCCACTCAAAAGTACTAGTTTCAAACCTAGCCTCCAATTCCTGGTAAATCCTACCTATTTCCGACACAATACGATACCTTGGCTTCCTCCTAGACAAAAGACTTACATGGAATCCTCATACCAGACTCAAAAGACAAGAACTTAACAGACGATTTAGCCAACTATACAGATTACTATGTAGGACTTCCCATCTTTCAATAGACAATAAATTACTAATATACAAGACCATCATCAAACCTATTTGGACCTATGGACTGGAACTGTGGGGGACCGCAAAACAATCGAATATCAGGCGCATTCAATCCTTTCAATCCAAAGTCCTGAGAACTATTGTCAATGCTCCTTATTAGGTTTCCAACAAAACCCTCCATAATGATCTCAACATTCCTTTCGTCCTCGACCTCATCTGTACTAAATTTTCAAACTTTCACCAAAACCTTGCCTGTCACCCCAACCCCCTGGCTCAGTCACTATCCAGTTCCACACATCCATATAACCCACCCCGCCGTCTAAACCGGCAATGGCCCCGAGATCTGTTGTAATAATGTTATTTGGAGTACTGGCACTGGCCAGATTTTCCACTCGCGACCTGTTTGTGGGAAGCGCTTTAACCAGCTTCCATTGGCATTTAATGCCAGTGACGCAGCTGGGAAAGGGGGCTGCGGCTTCCCGGACTCCTGCTTTGCCCTCATTCCTGGGGAAGAAGCTCAGTTCGGGGACCCAAATTGTAAATAGGGTATGAATGTGTACATTTTATTTTTTTTTATTATTAGTATTATTATTATTTATTTTATTTTATTTTTTTATTATCATTTCCGCATTAATTTCTTTCTGTTATCGCATGTAAATATTTTTCCGCATGTATATATTTATTTATTTTATTTTGTTTATATTATTGTTTTGTCATGGAATGACTGTAAGCAACACAGCACTATTACTTATTGCCCACAAGTGGCAGATTGTAATATTTCAATAAAGTGTTAATATAAAAAAAAAAAAAAATTCCTGGTAAACCTCAGAGGAGTCCGAATTTTGGATGGAGATGATAAATACTATATACAGCTGCAACACCAAACTGTATCCCCCGATTTTGTTATCACTCGGTTTACTGAATTGTCTCCCACAATTAAAGAAATTTTAAAGACGTTTTCACGTAAAAAAAACAAACAAAAAACGACAAAATAAACAAATATTTAGAACCCGGATAGAATATGACGTATATACACACGCATAACATCATTGGCACGATTATGAAATAAGTTTTAATCAAATGCAGTCCTAATTACATGATGTGACAATGGTGACACGATATATCTAGGTTAATAGGTTAGGTTATGTATCTAATATCTAGGCTGTCTCTCCCAAGCATTTTTGCTAACAAGCTCTGTTGACGAATTTATTATGAACAATAGATAGGGGGAAAACATATAATATCTACAATATTTATATAATATAAAAAATTAAATGAACAAAGGCTATGTTCTGCTATGTTAAAAAAAATTAATAACAAAATAAAATAGCATACAAATTTACTATAAAAAGAAATCAGCTAATGGAATAATAAATAAGTAGATAAGAACATCTAATAATAATAATAATATCATTATGAGTGAGGAATAATTACAATAATTCATTCAATCCATTGTATTGATTATAGCTATTAATTTTTATTGATTATAGAGCACCTGTTTGGGAATTTAGGGGGTGTAGGAATAGTTTGGATTTGAAAGTTTAATATTAATTAATATATATACTGTCATTAAAAAAAAAAATAACATATAATTCCTGACGTCTACTATACTCGACTATTAAGACGAATTAAAAATGCATAACATATAATATAAATTATAATGAAAAAATTCCACAAATGAAAGCCTGAAGTCTCTAGAATGCAGAAAAACTAGCCAGTCAACGTTTAGCTGAATCTGGCTCCATCAGGACATACAAAAAAAAATACATCAAAGAAGACAAAAATGCACCTACATCCAACTTTCATGTAACCACCCCAGCTGTACGTGAATTACCTTCCTTTGCCTTTGTTGTTAGTGGAACGTCTTAGAGCGTGATTGCTATCACTATTTAAGTCTGTTATGGCAGTTGATGTGAGATGTGCTCCACTTTGTCTTCTTTGATGTAGTTTTTCTTTTAGTGTATGTCCTGATGATGCCTGAATTGGAGAAATGTTGAGTGGTTTCTTTTTCCAGGATTTTAGGGACATAATGATTTGATTTTTAGGATTTTTCATATAGCATTCTGATTTATAATTTAAGCAGTATTTTTAGTTTTGCTCATTTTACTGGTAATGTATTTTAGTATAGATTCGCGTGCACTATTTTATTAGAAGCGGCAGTCATGTTAGAAATAAAATTTGTGATAATACGAAAACCTGAATTACATTTCTCTTTTCATACTACGCCTGACAGTTAATATACTCTAAGAGGTCAGTGAAGAGCTTTGTTAAGCCTCATCTTCGAGGCCAATTGCCCTGGAGGGATTCCCGAGAAAGTAAAGGCCTGTTATCGTTGTAGTTACCTGAGGCAGATTTCGTTCTACTCTTCAACAAAACACTAACTCGCCCAAGGATAAAGAATGTGAATCACGATCTGGAAGGTTCAAACGGGGCAAGGATTCCCAATAATGCGCAAATAATTATTTAAAAAAATAAACAACGCTGCCATTCTGATGTTTATAACATTTAACGAATCATATTCAACCCTTTTTTGTTAGCTTTTTAAATGAAGCTTTGATAAAATTGGGGTAATACACAGCACGATCTGCGAATTCAACGTACACGATAACAAAGATACATTCAACGTAGCACGATGAGATAAGAGAGATGGTACCGAACGTTGTATTCTGAGATATTCGTGCCTAATCTTAAAGACATTACTCTTCTAAAACCTTTAGTGAGAGGAGTCAACATTTTATTTTTATTTTTTTTTAATGTTCATTAATATCGTTGCTTTTGCGTGAGAACTTAAACTGTTCAAATAAGTCTTAAGTAAAGTTTGGTCAGGTACAGATAAAAAAATGGAATATTCCTCAAGACAACAGAATTTGAACTCAACACTTTTTATCTGTTTAGATATGATACTTTTCGAGTGTTCAGGTAGCAATACTAAACATAAAATTCATTTTTTTAATAAACGCAAATTCGACATGTAGCAAATAAAAACAGTTTAATATTATGAATAATGAACACCATAACAATAGATACAACTATGAACATGTACCTCACTACTATATATTAATCAGATGAGTTGTGTAAAATTTAACCCATTATATCGACGGCTTAGGGGCAATAGGTCGTATCCCCTTAACAGTAAATTTTACAGGAGAGACAAAAAACATGACAGTTACAATATTCAAGACATATTTGATATTTTTTTAGATATTGAAATAATAAAATAGAGATGCTTTTTTAGGGTGATGAGGCTTACGACGTATTCCAGGGACTAAGTACTGAGAGTGAGAATCAAACGGCGCCAAAAACACATTTTGTGTGGGATACGACCTATAGCGCCTATGTAAATTGGTATATTTTTAAACTTACCTCTTATTGTTAAGCATATTTCTTTTTTTTTTAAAAAAAAGCTCTTATCATGATAACATATACATTTTTAAATAATGACAAGAAGAGAGGTAGCTCAACCTTTACAACTCAACAAGTCTCGCCTCTGTCGGGTTATGTGGAATGATGCCTTAACTCTACTACGACAGAACCATCACAGATTAATAGACTCGCTGAGTCAGAGGTTACTACCAGATCTATTTCAGAATTTATAACAGTTGCCTCCATCATATGTTGTAACAGTCGTATCGCTTGTCATACATCCCTTAACTGGGCTAATTACATTATTTATTTTATTTTTTTATCATTTCTACTACTTCCATTGTTTAATTAATCCACTTACCGCAGCGAAAAATATATGATTTACGATCATCAGTAGCTTTTTTTTTTTCTGTGAGGGTAAGTGCATGTCACTAGTGGCAATATAACTATTAAAATTTTAATTATCAGATAAAGGTGTTGTGATAACATCTTGAAAAAAATATTTTCTCGTAGGTAGTCTCAAGAAATGGCTATTAAATACTTTTGGGTAGGTTGTGTGAACGTAACCCAGGCTCAAAATACTGTTTAAAATTCATCCCTACCGATAAAAAAAAAAACAACTGAATATAGGAAATTCTTACATAAACTTCTATCTTTAGAAGTTGGTAGCGTGAGTTAAAAGGACTCATTCGAGGTACTGTAAAGCCCCCCAGTATTGAGTGTTTGAGGGGAACAGCCTAAGCCCCCCCCCCACTATTCCTCAAGAAGTTAGATGTGCATATGACATTGCGAGGTGACCTTTGAAGGGCTACTCTATCTACTCTGCTATTGTGAATATGATATTAAAGTTAAGAAAACGCTTCAATAAGTAAAAATTACTCACGCTACCAATATCAGAGGACAAGAAACTATCGGAGTTGAGCCATCTGAAATTATTGCAAATGGGAAAATACTGTGCTGACTGCGACTGGCGAAAAAATAGGCACACAACTTCGTATTGAGTAAAATGTGTAAAACCATTTACACATTATGCCGCGAACATCAAATTAAAATTTGTCAAAGCTGTACAAGCCAAATACATGGGACAAAATAGAATTATGATACCTAGGATACTAAATCTTGTATGTTTTTTGTTTCTGTAATTCTACCTTAAATTGCTTTCTTATTCATTAAAAAATATAGAGTGTGTACCAATCGTTTGTGATATAAAAAAGTATATATATATATAATTGACTGAGTTTCTTACTTTTTGAAGCGTGATATAGATTGTGATAATGAAAAATAAAAATATGTTGTTATTTATTACTATCCCACTCCCTCAAATAATAATTGAAAGTCAATAACTTTATAATGAGTAAGAGTTACTCACGCTACTAATCCCGCTACAAAAGTTAACGCTACCAATCGAGAGTTAAGAGGAAGAAAATAGTCCGGGTGGAGGCCAGAAAAAAATCCAGTCAAACCGTGATTTCATTATAAGCCCTGAAGATGACCTGCAATGTGGGTAGAAACGTAGACTTTAAAATGAACAGTTCTTACAAAAAGACTTTTTTCTGACCTCCACCCAGATCATTTCCTTTATCATATATAAAGTCAACTAATATTATTCCATTTTGTCCTAAAGGTTTTTAAAATTAGGCTTTCCTCAGCAAGACGAGATTGTGGAAAAGCAGTTACTCAGATTTGCGGCTGTGTTGTCAATCCCAGGACTTAAATTTCACCTTAGGTAATATTTATCGGTATGAGTGTAACGTCAAGATTAGCCTTACAGTACGTTGATATTGTTTTGCTAGGAAAGAAAATAAGAGGAAAAATCTTTGTATAGCGGTATTAAGAAAGGAAAGCTTTCTCGGAGAGTAGTCGCATTACTGCAGAGGTGTCATTTCCTTGTATTGTTCAGTTGAGAAACACTGAGGAATGAAGAATCGCTTATTTCTAATGGCCTCTGCTAATATTTTCAAAATACAACATCAGTCTCTTAATACATTATCGAATGATAATATACAATTTGCAACAAATGTGTTTAACCGCATTGAGTAATTTCTACGTTTAAGGACGATTACATTGGATGCGATGGTTGTTTGGAAGATATTCCCACTTCGTTTCATAGTGGTGAGCTCATGGGGCTCACCCAGCCTCTATCAAGTGGGTACTCAAAATAAGGGGAGGAGGAAACTGGAGGTTGAGTTTGATTAAGGACGAATCACCTCCCTGCAGAACTATTTTCCAGTACAATCACTACCATTAAATGTATCGAATCCCAAACCCGTCATGGTTTGTAGTGGGGCAAGTAAGGTAAGTGAGCTATTGATTTATTTTAATTTTTAAGTAGTTAAATAATATAATAAAATGTATCTGTGCTAATAAATTACGCAGTAGTAATTTATATCGGTGATAATTAGTCGGACTGTCTATTACTAACACTTAGTGATCGAGTCACGTTTTGTTTAAGCAATTCGTCATCGAAGATCGGCTCATGGTTGCATTATTCCTCATGTTTTTAAGACACTTCAGATATTGACGTATGTTCTGCTGCCATCTTGAAACTTATGTACGTAAAATGGGTAAAGTAATGTTATTGTCAATTTCGATTATCGATCATATATATATAGGATATGGGACCATTTGGGAGATTTAGAGCTCTTCTCAGACAATCATTGTTGGAACGCCTATAAATATAATGTGAAAATGAATGCTTAACACATTGTGGAGCACTCTTAAACTATTAAAAAATAATTAATCCATGCCTCACGGATTTAAAAAATAAAAATACACATATCTGCTACTTTTAAATGTTCATCTTTTACGAGATCGTATATCACTGTCCCCCCATTACATAGTATAGAAAATTGGCATTCATTTTATTAATATATTCACCAAGATGGATAATTATTTGGAAAATCATCCCTCATCCTCGTTTCTCGACAACATTAAGTATAGAAGCCCAAGCTATATCCATCCATCATCTGTTGACAACCGTACTCTTCGTTCAGTCAACCAGTCACAGACCAATCACTACTGGATATATGTTTAGGCGTGATTAGACTGAATAATGTAATAGGAAGCAAATGGAAGTACCACGAGAATTTGAATGAAATCTCAGATATTAACAAAGCGTTCGATTTATTAATTTTAATAACATGCGAGATATCTTTTCTTAAATACTATGAAATATACATGTAAGAGAAAATACAAATTAATAATAGCTTCTACAAGAATAACTTAAAACTACACATGCAACTTAGCGATCTAATGAACAAAGTAATTTAATACAAACAAAAGAAGAAAAATGATTAATATGAATGGGAGCGATAATTAACAATAACAGAAATGCTCCATGCTAGCATAATGGCCAAAGATATGATAACTACAAATAAACTTGAACGTTGTAACGAAGTTTTCAATAAGGCGCGAAGATGTGCGAATTACTATTATCTTCGCCAGTGATCACGGCATGAAGGAGCAATGAGTATGATATCATGAATTAACTTGAACTGTCCGGTTGGTACCATGTAATACGTTAATCATCCGGAGAAAAATTAGTTGACAATTTGAGGCCTTATGGTAATGAAAGGTGACTTACAATTTGTGTGATGTATACTCAATTATCATCATCTCAGCATAGCTTCTGGCTAGTAACAAACTTCAAGACCTCTGAACGTCCTCCTATGAAGAGCGGCTTGAAAGTGGAGTGTGCGATGGTCGTAGCTGCGAATGGCTGATAGAACTGCTCCGCTCAGCGATCTGATAGCAAGTGAGGTGACTCAATAGCGTCGCTCCCCCTCTCCTTGGTTTTGGCGGTACAGTAAATTTTTCGATTTTAGAGGCAATGATCTGTCCGTTCCATCTGGCAGGCAGTCCAGGTCCGCGACTAAACAATATATGACTACAAGATTTTACGTTACAACCGCAGTGCGTTCTGGAACCAAATTGTACTTCATCGCAATTCTGCAAACGGTGTTGCAAAAAGCTTTATGTCGTAAGATTTATATCTTTTTTAAAATTGTATTTACAAATTAAGCTTTAGTGTTATAACAATGCAACAAGTAAATGCTAATAAATAAATACTGCAACAAGTAAATTCAATACATGATGATACAAAACACATTACGGATGACTTTGTTCGTAACGTTAAGTAAGGAGCATTGAGAATTTTGGATTGTAAGGATTGGATACGCGAGGAATTCGATGGCTTAATGAAACCTATTCTAGTGCTGAAGTCCAAAAAAGTCTTTTAATGGTCATGTATATAAGTTTTGGGAGCTTGGAGTGTTTGTGATTACTTTATTGTCTTGTCAGTGAAGTTTTGGGACAACATTACATCTAAAAACACCAATTACAATGATTAGATTTAAAGTTTTGTTTTGTTTCAACAACTAATTTACCAAACAATGTAACCCAATCTCTCTCCCTCACCACTCTTTCTCCCACATATATAGTATGCATAAAAAATTGTATATACTTGGGACAATCCACCAACACCCCTAAAGGCAGTTTCAATATTTAGTGTCATCTAATAAGGTCTTACTAATGAGATCAAATTCATTAAATAAATCTCACGTATGCTTACATATTAATAGGCAAATATTTTCTAATTGATTCGATAACTGAGTTGGTACAATAAAATAAAATTTGCGACTTGGAGATAAGATACGCAATAACCCTCAGAGTGCGGACCAATGACGTCATAAGGTATAGGATGTAAATTTAATCGAGGACGGTAGAATCGATAGCAGCGAGGGGGCGTCGTGTATCGATCAGTCTCCAGGCCCCTCCCCCCCAGCGCCCTCCCACGCCGTTTTCTTGGTCCTGTACCACCAAATATCTTATCCGCAGTGTAATAATTTGTAACTAATTTGTTAAAATTGGCCAATTAATAAATATTTAAGCAAGAAACTAATCCTTCAAATATACCTATATTAAATTTAAGATATTTGATGGTAATGTGTTGAAAAATCATTTTAAAAATTAATATATAAAATTAAGAACCTGGATGAAGGATCTGTTATAAGAATTATAAATCAAGCCAAGGGAGAGTTACTGTTGCGTACTGTTCTTCTATATTCCTTACATGATATTTTTTTGTGCTTATCGGTCGCAGGTAAATATTTGAAGAGAAAAGTATATAAAGTAAAATCATTCAGTGAATATGTTGGTTCAAACAATGCGAATCAATCATAAGATAAATTATTAGATATTCTTACGACAAAAAAACTAGCAATGAAGTTACTTTACAAATAACTCAAATGTTTCTGGAAACGTATAAGTTTCGAGTTATCAAACAACACAGTTCCAAGTTGGAGAACACTAAATAAAACATAGCTATGAGGTGAAATGAGGAGTTCAAGATAAAAAATCGGATAATTCGAAAATTTAAAAAATTGATTGCCTCATATTTTTCTGTAAGTCAATCAAGCAATTTTGTCTAAAACGAGACTAATGGCTCATGGTTTTGGTGTGTTTCTGAACCTGAAGTTTCGTGAATACGAAAAAGGTCGATTTTGTTAATTTTTCTGAGTTATTCGCTTTTGATCCTGAATGCCTCATATATCCCATACCTTTTCTAATATTTATCCTATTACAATGATTTATTTAATAAAGAATCTAAACAGGTTTGTAGAGAAATCCTAAGCCATTAACCCCCAAAAAAATAAAAATAAAAAGAAGTGCTTTTATTTTCAGTAAATTCAAAAGACTTAGTGAATTACTAAAAGTACATTTATAAGAAACAGTAGATAGATTTTATATTCTTTTTACTTTTTTGATTATGCTGAATTATTTTATTTAAATAAAACTGAATAAAGATTCAGATAATAATACTTTCGAAAAGAAGAATAAACTGGAGAAATTACTACAATAGTATAAATTTGTGACAACTAGACAGATAAATAATCGGCCAGCACAACTAACGCCAACAAATATATTACAAACGATTACGCGGTACAAAAGATTGGACATCAAAACAAACTACTAAAAAGAATAGCTACAACTGTCATGACAGAACAGGACTCTAAAAGAGGGAACCATTGTTTAATTATCTAAGTATTTATAAAGCACTGCATTTTCTTCTGCCAGTAAAATCTTATATTTTCTTTTTTTCTCGTGTAATTTGTAAAGCAATAATGTTCTCATAGTTGATAAAGGTATTAGACAAGAACAGACTAATAAATAAATTTAAAAAAATGTATTCGCACTAAAAAATCTACGATAGAACCATTCATTTTTAATTAACATTCGACCGATATAATATTGAAAGAAAAAGAAACCGTATATAAATTCGAAGGTAAAATGCATTAAAAGACACAGCAACGTTGACCAGTGGCTTGTGAATAATTAGGAACTGTTCGAGGATGAGATCAATTGATAGAAAGTTCAACACGGAGGTGGAAAAACTAGGCTAAATATAATAGTATAATAAGAGTTCTATTTCCAAACACAAAGGCGATTAAATACGAGTAATAAAATCTCATAAAATAGTTTAAAAAATAGCTATAAACATATTTTGGAAGAGTATTATCTTCCAAAAAGGTACTATTCTTAAGTAAGAGGAAATTGCAAAGTTCTCCTTATGGTGAGCCATTATGAACAGATAGAGAAAGTCATCACACAGATTATATTGTGTGATTAATTTTTATTAAAAATATAGGTCTGGCCAAGGGAATGACGCAAACTGGGGCTCAGATGTCCTATAGCATGCTAAGTTCCCAGGCAATCATATCGTATTTCCAGTGTGATGGCACGCTCTAGCTCAACAGGAAACTAGAATAAGGGGGTCTAGTATGTCCAGGAAGTGGAAGGAGTCGTATGTCGCCATGGCTCTCCCAAGCTGTCCAGGCTTCCTGGATGGTACGCCAATGTTCCAGTCCAAGGTCAGATGCCACTATCTTCGGAGGTGCTGGGGAACCGGTACTGATGGAATTGAAAGCTCAGTCGGCTGACCCAAAAACGTTGTCGGGTGTTCAAAAAAATGCTTTTTGATAACACACTCCACTTTATAAATAATAAAGATCCATAATGCGACATGAACGAGTAAAGAATTTAAAGATAAATCTTATGCAGAACAAATCAAGATAGGAACCAAGGTATATGAGATTCACTGTGTACTGAAATTTAAATTTCTAATGATTAAAATTCCATAGCTTTAGAATGACATTTGTCGTCATAAAATAGTTGTATCAACAGCGGTCTTATTGCACATTTAAACTATGTTTTTATTTTATTCGTATTTTTGTGTTAGGTTTATTATTGTGTTATTATTATTATTGTTTCTATTTACCCACAAGGCTTAAATACCGATAATATAATCCTGAGAATCATTCATATAGTTGAAAAAATTTAATAGCACATCATTTAGGAGTTTCTTCTTTAGTTTATTCAACTAATACCAGATCGCAGATTCGCAACCCGTCAGAGGGCTTAAAAGAGACTAAAAAATCCTTCGAAAGGGACGTAAAATGAGGATACAGAGGCTGTACAGTGTCAGATATTCGTTAAAGATACTGATAACTATAGGACTCCCCCTGTCGCATCGCCTGATTAGCCAAAGCAGCATAAATGGCGTAAAGTAATAAACATCGAACAACAAACCTTGCGTTGTTCTGAAACTCGCTTAAAAAAAAAACTTTTTAAAACATCTAGGCCAATAATTTAATATCAACATTCATAAAGTTGAGAAGCTTTTAATAGCACAACATTTAGGAGTTGTGCGTCAGGCCACATCTCAAAAGCAACCCTTGATTATTATGATTATCCTCTTTTTCTTTAAACCATATAGCTAGAATTTCATCATAAGAATTTGCATGTAATATTATATTAGATTCGGACAGTACAACAATAAGATATTATAGCTCATCATTTGTTTATATAGAAAACAATAGTTTCTCTTAAGAAACAGACAAAGTCCAGATGATGATAAGACAATGTAGATGAAACATTATTATGAAGAACTGAATGGAAGGAAGCATCTTGAAAAATTACTCAACTAATTTAAAAACCTAATTTTCGAACAATTCACCTGTCGAATAATAATAATCGATACAAAGACGAAGAAGAACAATGAGAAAAAGAAATGAAGATGAAAGGAAGAAGGACTACAATACACTGAATGAGGAGCGAGGACAAGTGACGGGGTCGTTGTACCTGGCACGGTGGTACGGAGGTAATCCGATCCGGGTTCAACTCTCTCACTCGAGTACACGACAGTTAAACAGAAACGTACACGAGTATTCGTACTAATACACAGGATTGTATTCGTCACGATAAACATCAGTCAAAGTGAGTCTAATGAAATAGTTGCGAGTTTACAATAGAACGTAACTTTAAGGCAAAGTGAATTATATAATAGTTTATCTAGATTACCTTAATTTTTTCTGTTTATATTTATATCCACACATCTTAAATACAAAAAACTGACAATAAGCATATGACAAAAACAGAATGGCATAAGAGGCGTGAAGAACTACTGTTCTTCTACCCAGCGGTACCTCTCCCCTGGCTCGACTTAATTTCCTATGGTAACAGATACCTCATCCACGTTCTTTTGTGTTCTCAGGCATGAGAGTCGTTGCAATTT
This sequence comes from Arma custos, assembly GCA_037127475.1. NCBI lineage: Eukaryota > Metazoa > Arthropoda > Insecta > Hemiptera > Pentatomidae > Arma > Arma custos. The sequence continues at coordinate 84,920,100 of CM073760.1, read as the reverse complement.
GTTTGTTTGGGTTTGGGTGTTGTATGCTCATTTAACGTCACGTTGCTATGACTAATTAGAAGTTCTAAATTTTGCCTATCCAGGTTTAATTATGGTAGGAATTTTTAAAGAGTACTTGAAATCACACATGCTCTGAACACCCGTTTAACATCCCTTCCGAAGGAAGACATAATCAAGGAATTTTTACTCCTTTTAAAACACCCTAAGGCCACGTGCCGGACTATCAACCCGCGGTCTTGAGCTTAGTAGTTTGTTATACTATCCACTACACCAGCTTAGCTTTTAGCTTTCCATGGGTTGGGGTACACGTGTAGTTTTATTAAAAGCGTTGTAGTAAGTTCATATGTGTTCTTCAACCGTTGGTATTTTTGTCAGTATACAGAGTTTTGTTAATGACATAACAAAGTACTTTTATGACAAGTCCGAGTATTTTTGATTGTAGTTTGTAATCCATATGTTCAAACTTGTTTTAGTAAGTAAGAGTACGTGTTTAATAATTGTTTTTGTAAATTGTAGGTTTTTGTGAATAGAAAATACATTAGGTCCAGTTTAAGATTTAGTTACTGGCGTTTTTCTTCATATGAGTACCCCATGTCATTCTTCTATCAAATGCCTTGAAATTTTTAACATTTAAACAAATATAACATAAAAGTATATTCAATTGATACTCATCAGACTATATTACAGTGCTTTTGACCAGCAACTACGAATTTCCAAGCTACAAGGAACTGATATAGAAAACCCGTAATCCTTTCTATACAGTTTGTTTAACCTCTACATTAAGCTAATAATAATATAATAAAGGCATTATAATTCTATTTAATTATAATTATAATATTATAATTCATTCATTATCTCATTCTCAAAAACCTAACACGAGTACTGGTACTGATACACAGGATTGTGTTCGTCACTATAGACATCAAAGTGAATTTAAAACTAACAGAAGATAAACTGATGAAAAGGATATGGTCGCAATATTATGTATAATTTAGATTTCATAATATTTTCCCTGAGAATTTTAACATTATTGCAATAGATGCCCATCTTACTATGAAATGGTGACTTAAGAGCTTATGAATCTCTAACTGAAGAAAGGACACTAGCACATTTGTCTAAATTTTACAAGTCAAACAAAAAAATGGATTTTGGCCTGGACTAGTTCCCCATCTGCAGTAAACTAAATATTGAAAACATTGTCAAAACTGGTGATTGCGGACACGTGTCCTTTCAGTATTAAGTGATGTTATCTGTCTTAGATAAAAGTTGAGAGTTTTGTAAATAATTATTTATCAATTGTTCTGATTTTTAAATATTTTTATTTTAAAGAGAAAAGATATGCCCCCGGCCGGGATTCGAACCTGGATCCTCTGTCTCTCCAATTGCGTAAGAAGTATATGTTTTGTTCTTTAGTCGTAGCGAATGTTTATCATAATTACCGATATCTCGGAATAATGGGTTTTCGGAAGCTGGAGTTTTTCGAAATGTGCTTTTGTTTGGTCTGAAACATAGTCGATATTTTCGTGTAGCGAATGTAATTATTAATAATCTTCATGCATAGGTTTTGTACCCTTTCAAACTTTTTATAGTTCATGGCCCACGTTGAAATCCAGACAGGTGAGGCTTAGGTTATCAATGAGCGGATTACTGTTTAGTAAAGTATTTAGTTAGTTAGTTTTTGGGGCTTAGCCTGGATTATTTATTATATATAAATAGGGAATCATTTTGTAGATTTTTTTTTCTCGTTTTTTAGGTTTTCCTCTTGATGTGCTCTGTGAATGTTATCTAGAATTAAACCGAGGTATATTACAGATTTAGCAATGGGGATGTGTTCGGAATTTAAGATGATGTGCTGATCTATGTTAGGACTGCGCTTTGTGAAGATTATGGCGGCCGATTTTATTGGATTGATTTTTAGTTTCTACTTTTTTTTTGTTGGCAGGATTTATGTATTTCATTAAAAAACTGTTGTAATCGGTTAACGGTATACTATTTACTATTTATCGGTTATCGGTTTACTATTGTATCGATTCGGTATGATGCTGTTATCCTCTACATTAAACAGCTAAAATAAGGTCATTATAAAGACATCTTTACACTTTTAATATTCATTTACCACGGCAATTTCAGCGGTTTAACTCTATATTCTATGCTAACCTACCCTTATACCAACAAACAGCCTTTTTAGCCTGCATGTACTAATATGCACTCAAATGGGACTGCTTTAAATCATTAAACAAATGGAATAACAGCGACAACACCCTATCACTGATGAATAATAAATCTCCTAAATTGCAAAAGCTTGTAGTGATCCGAATTCCACTCTTCGACGGGCACTTCCACCGACCCGACATCACTGCGACGGCGGAATGGAGATTTCACTGGGTGAAGTCTAGTTCTGCCCCAGGGGACAGGGTAGGCACGACGTTAAAAGAATAAGGCTAAATAACTCACAGGATGGCTGAGGTTGATCTTTTAGGGTTAATAACAGCGAGGTTATTAGTTAAGCGATATTTGTAATGACAAATAGTCAGTTTGAAAGGCAGGCCATGCAATTACTTAATGCAAATATTTTCCTTATTATTAGAACACATTTCTGGATCCCTAAATAACGTATTTTGTTTTTATATCATAAAGCCATAAGGAGTTTATGGCTGATATTAAAACTCCATTTCAAACCAAAAACTAAGATAATAACAGGATTCCGATGCCCTCAATACAGCTAACTCTAATACAGCTGTAGATAAGATGAGAATAATAAAATGCAAATAAAAACAAATATTAATAAGGAAGTTTCTATGCGAAGAGAAAATAATATCGACCAATACTCTAAAAAGTGCTTATTTTCTTGTTTGTATTTATGTTAATAAATTTTAATATGCGAAGGGAACCATTACAGGGTTTTAAAAACAATTAAATTTATTATATCTGAGATGTTTGGGATCAAATAAAAAAAAAGCTGATAACTCCGGAATTTCAAAAATAGACTTTAACCCATTTTTCGCTATATTAGTCAAGCAATCTAACACGACACTTTGCCACGTTCCTTCTCATGGCTTTAGTCCGATGAAGTTTCAGGAGCATAAAACTCCTTGACTAAACGAGCGAAAGATCTGAGAAAGTCAATTTTTGAAATTCAGGAATCATCCGTTTTTTATCCGTAACATGTCGTAAGAAACAGTTACGAGCATAGTGAATGTATTTGGATATGACAAACTTCATCTGCAATGCCATAGAAAAAATATATGTAGGAGCCATGAGCTATGATTCATCCAAGGGTGGGGTTGGTTCCGGATAGGGCGGGGAGCCACGGGTATGAGCTAGGATGACCACTGAGGAAGGATCAATAATTATACTATAGCAGTCCGCAGGGTTCACTAGTGACTACGAACTTAACAATTCCAATAGGGTTTATCAATGAGTAATGCGTTAAATAATATTTATATTATATCATTGAAGTGTAATATATTAAATATAATGCTTTCTTGTTTAAACATAAACTAAATAAAGCATAGACGACCAGGATCGCTCGAAGAGGAAGGAACTGTGATTTTACCTTACTCCTTCCGTTTCTAGCTTGGTTATTGTAGGTAATTATTGTGTAACATGGGAATAATGGAAACGTTCCTTCGACTCAACCTTTTATCCAAGATTTTTTAGATAAATTTATTTTAGTTTATGAATATAGCAAGGCTCCGACGATTCCCATGGTCTTATGAAAAAAAGGTAAGCGAAAAATCGGACGGTTGACGCCAAACAGTTCGAATCATATCCTTGCATAGCCTTCGGCCTGGAATCTGTACGTTCATTACAATTATAAATTATTTAACAATATACTTCTTCTTTTTTGGACAGCAGACCTCAACAAATTGTATAAGTGAAAAAAACATTATTTTTAAAAGGAATTTCAGTTAAGCATCTCCGGTATACGTTATGAATTGCTACAGGACTAGTGGATATTTTAATAAGCTTATAAAGTTTAGATTATAACAAAAGCAACTACACTGGAGAAGTCAACCAGAGTGTATTCTAGTAGCATTGTATTACTAGGATATTGGATGAACCGGAGTTGAAAGTTTTTCTCTCTGAACTAATTGAATTCCTTAGGAATCAGAACTTTAATTTTAGGTAGGATCTTTGTTTCGTAATTCTGCGAGTTAGGATGTTTCTTCATGCAAGAGAACGAACATTTGATAAATTATAAGTGACTATTCAACACAGCAGATACAAATACGAATACTATTCAAATAGGATACTTGCTTTAAATAAGAAGTTAATAGAGCTTGGAATTTGAACTGGAAGGTAGAGGTCGTTGACCTCAGGATGATCCTGGCAGACGGTAAGTTAGGTTAATTACCTGCCACGCCCTAGGGGCTGTTGCGTTTCACGCAGCAGTAGAGGGGGACATAAAAAGGAGAGTAAAAAAATTATTGAGCCTATTGAGGTGCATTAACTAATAGGTGCAGTTACAAGATCTGGGCGGCCGTGGGAACAGAGCTGTATCCATTGCTACGACAGCTATTGCGGCAATGTCGGGCCGAGCAGATTCCTTGCGGTGTCGTGACTGACTTTCAGCTGAGAGGACTTGCCGCTACACGATCGGCCCTGTACATGTCTTGCTCATTCACAAACCTGCGAGCCTTCTCGAGGATCCGGGGGTGCAAATCACTAGCGCACTGACAGGATCAGAAGAGGATGCTCGAACAGGATTCGGCGTACGTTGACTTGCTGGAAGATGTCATGGAACACGACAGCATTAATATTCATTTTATTGTAATTATAAAGTTGACCGGTTTCAAGCTTGATAAACATGTTTGTGACATGCAATCAAGGAGCACAGGATGAGGCAATAATGCTTATTTAAGCAAAAGTCCTTAATGAAGACCAGGCTTAAAGATATGTATGAGGTGGCATAAATCTAGACAGGTAGTAAAATAATTATATCTAATTTATTCATCGCTTTTGCCTCCTGAAGATACATCGTATACCTTGCTGAAGAAAGATTTGAAAATTTCAAAATGTATAAAAAAATAAAATTCATGTGTTAATAAAAATATTTACGACGGAAAAATAGAAATAGACATGTATACAACTACAAATAATACAAATCATATAGAATATACAATAATTAAGTAAATTACTGAAACTGCTTAAATTAAATTAATAGCAGTAATACATGATGTCGAGGTACAGTAAGAGATGATACGATGTCAGGTGCTTGTTAAAAATCCCTATCCTAATCAAAGCTGGATAGGCAAAATTTAGAGCTCCCACTGTAGCATCGTCCAATTATCCTTACCTGCATAGTGACGCTAAATAAACAAACAAACGTAAATTCTATGAACCAGTTTATCTGTAACCCGTGTAACATGACGAGAAGAAAATAAAGAAACGATCAATCTAATACCGTAAGATTTCTTAAGCTTACAAAGAATCAGGAGATTTCCGATACGAGAACTAGATTCCCTTGTCGATTCGTTAATAATGATTATAAGACTCGATTCTGATACCAGCAATCTCTGCTCGCAAACTTTCGCCCACGGACCACTACCGAAACCTAAATCCGCCAGATCACTCTTAACGCAATCCTCTCACCTAAGCCTCGTTCTACCCTCAAACGTTTACCAATCTGTACAGCATCCTTATGGAATTCGTTCGTTATTTAGGCCAGCAACACTTCTTAATGTTCGTGACGATATCACCTCATTAATATTAACCGGGTGTACACTCCGGTATTCCGCGTTGTGGTTGATTCGTTAGCTAGAAATAAATCCAAAATACATTTTTATGTGATAAACCAATCATGAAAAACAGATTTTAAATAAAAAAATAACAGTGTAATCAATTTGCAGTGGTTACTAATTTGGGCACTGGTTACTAGTAGAATGCCAACCTTGAGGCAAGATAATAGAGGCATCACAGATAAGATATTGGTCGAAAAATTTTGCTACGTAAGTGGTCTTTAAATCTGCGAATGCAGATTGAACATCTGTTTCGAACGGTCGAAACAAATGTATCTAATGATACAGACTTTCACCGATAAAACAGAACGATCTACCGAACATTTTGAAAAAAAAAAATCACGATTCAAATTGATGACAGGAAATACCCCGACCGAAAGGACGGGAAGAGGGATTAGTGAGTGCAGTGGAGAAAGTAAAGACTAGATGGCAGGGAAAAGACACGCCTTGAATCTGACCCCAGGAAGAGTTCCCTCTGCGCTATCGGATTAGAGCGACTAAGAGGATTACCCGATTATAATTGCATCTTCTTACTCAGAGGTAGATAGTTGTAAGCCGCTCTGAAATCTATTCCTCATTGCAGTTATACGCAACTAGCCATCTTGAGTAGCGAGATACATATGCAATATTTTTCTCCTTTCACCAATTAAAAAAGCCAATAATACAAATTACGGTACTTTTCCAATCTAACGAAGACCTACCCCAGCGCCCCAAGTGGCACTTTCGTTAACTACCTCCTACTGTTGGCGAAACCTTCCTTAGTCCTTTGTTATTGTTTGTGTCTAGTGGACGTTTATTTGTTTTCATTTTTAATTATACAATATGAGTTGGAATTTGATGAAGATTTTTCGCGAGGTGATTGATGAAAAGTCAGCTGTGGTATTTCTACAGGAGCGGAACGTCATTCCCCGGAAAATGTCATGTAGAAAGGGACATAATTGTAACATATTGTGATTTTTAATTAATATTGTTTATAATTGTTGCGTTTAATCAATATTGTTTATAATAAATGTTTTATTAGATGTTATTATTTATTTTGTATTTTAAATATTTAAATTTTAAACATAAATAATTAGATTTAACTACAATGTGATGTTTTTTGGTTAATTGTTTTGATTGTTCTGTATATACGACACCGTTCTGATGTGATATTGTTATTTGTAATGAATTTTGTTTATAATAAATGTTATTTTTTACGTTCTTATTTATTCAGTAGTTTATATATTTTAAATTTAAAGAGAAAATATGATATACAGCTAAAATATGATTCTTTTTTTTTATTTCTTTCATTTTTAGCTATTTTTCTTTTAAAGAGAAACGATTTGCCCGGGCAAATCATCTTTAAAAGAAAAATAGCTAAAAATGAGAGAAATCCAAAAAAAAAAATCATATTTTAGCTGTATATCATCTCCTATTTCATTTCCTAAGAATTCTGTTGTCTGTTTACTATTTCAAATATATTTCAGGCATCATAACCTGACAGGCTGCAAATAGTTGAGGTAAGTGCCAGAGGAGCGTTCTGGGGTAGGTCGTCGTTAGATTGGAAAAGTACCCAAATTACGGAGGCGGAGTTAGCTCAGTTGCTGGGCCGATCCGGCTGCGACAGATTTTATTTAATCTCTTAATAGTTGGAGATGAATTTTTGGGGATCTGAGATCCTCCAGGGGCTCGCACAGCTTCTATACAGTGGGTTCCAAAAATAGGGGATAATCTGGCAGTTAAGCGTGATGTGGAATCATCACTTTGCACAACCGTTGCCCTAGAAACTGTAGTCTCCACCACTTACTGAGCCCAATAAACTTCAAAATATTAATATGAATAACTTCAAGGAGGTTTGATCCTGGGACGATCTGCCACGAGAAGGAACACAGGTCCTGCACGGTATGCTGACTCACAATACCTTAATTTATGGATTTAAATGCAATAACTTTCAACATCCGTGAATTAAATCTTTGGTATCTGGATGTTCTCTTGTGGTACACTCAGCCTCTAAGAAGTGGCTTTAATTGGTGAGGATGACCGTGGCAAAATGTCCCCTTCCCACAATCGTTGATTAGGGAACAGTACGTTACCCTGTAATGAATCCAAAACCATTTATGAGCTATAGAAGACAGGATTATTATTTTTTTTTTTAGGAGCATGTCCGTTACCAGGATGTCCGTCGGGTGAATATATACTTATTATAGACAAAGATTCTTTTTAGAAATTCGAGTAAAATTATATAATTAATATGCCTTGACAACTTCGTAATGACCATTCCTACCAACGGTCGCAATCAATTAGTTACTAATTACGAACTAAATACAATCATGGTAATTTTTTATAAGCAGGATAATTTTCTGACGCAGGTAATCGACGAAAGGCAAAATCTCTGAGTACGTTCAGTCCAGTAATAATAATTAGAGTTTGTTTATCAAAGATGAAACTACTCGGATACCTAAATATGACAATGTTTTTTTCAAACCTATTAAGATATTGAATTCTTGTTATTAAATACCATTAACACAGAAGCCAAACCTGAAACTAAAAACACCCAAGAAGCACCATGAGTAGGATAAATAAATAAGATGAGAAAACGGGAAACTGCAGGAAAGGGGACGTGACGGTAAGAGAAAACAAAGTGCAATAGAAGTGGGCAGGGCCACCGTAGCATTAACCCAACTTGCATTCCTTCTCCTTCACCATCTGTTATATTCAAGTTTACGAAACGTAATACAATGACTCAGCTGTAGTGTAAAAGTAATATTTTAAACTTAAATTTATCAGTATTAGCAAAATATTAATAGTGATAAATAGAAGATATATAGAAAAATCTAAACCGAAATTGTTTAAGGAAGCGGAGCGGAACATGAGATAACTCAGGGTTATGGAGGATATGCTTAGGGATGGAACTGCCGAGATCATACCCCGAGAGGATGAGGTTTGACGAAGCGTACAGTCAAAATCTCCGACGAGGAAAGGAGTGGGAGATCACAGAGGATGAAGAGATACTGGGCGGAACAGGCACTAATGATTGATCCGGAGCACCCCGAAATTGGTTGAAACTAATCTTAAAAAAACTGTTCCACTCCAATCCATGAAGAGTCCAAGATCAGGACGTGGTACAGACTGGAACTCAACAGCAACTCAGTACACTATACTGTTGAGCCACCTTCCTGTTTGCGTACTATTTTTTTTTTTTTAACACTTTATTGAAACATAACAATCTTCCGCTTGTGGGTAATAAGTAATAGTGTTAAGTAGTTTACAATCATTCCATAACAAAACAAATCAGGTCTCGTGGCCATTGCCGGTTTTATACGGCGGGGTGTGTTATAAGGATGTGTGGAACTAGATAATGTTTGAGCCAGGGGGTTGGCGAGACAGGCAAGGTTTTTGTGAAATTTTGAAAATTTAGTAGGAATGAGGTAGAGGAGGAAAGGAATGTTGTGGTCATTATGAAGGGTTTTGTTGGAGGCTTAATAAAGAGCATTGACAATAGTTCTCAGGACTTTGGATCTAAAGGATTGAATGGGTCTGATATTCGAATTTTTGCGGTCCCCCATAGTTCCAGTCCATAGGTACAAATAGGTATGATGATGATCTTGTGTATTAATAGTTTATTGCATATTGAAAGATGGTAGGTTCTACATAGTAACCTGTATAGTTGGCTGAATCGTCTGTTAAGTTCTTGTCTTTTGAGTCTGGTATGAGGATTCCTTGTAAGTCTTTTGTCTAGGAGGAAGCCAAGGTATCGTAGTGTTACGGTCACAGAGAGAAAGACGGCCGCAAGGGATTAACTTTCTTAAGCCCTTTGTCGGAAGAGATTAAGGAGATTGTTCTGGAAGGTCCTAGAACACCCTACTCCATGTCTAGAATGTTCGGCTTTGCCTATTTAAATAGCCTCCCGGCGCGAGGCTGTCAGTCACTGTTGAACCGGCCAGTGTAATAAGTGTATCATGGACTGTGACAGTTTGTGAGTGTAACAAACTGTTTCTGTTTGTTACAGTGTGTCAGTTTGTTATATTTGGAGATTCTTACGGTCGGTGGACTTTAATTAGTGAACTGTAAGTGTTAATTTGTAGCTATAAGCTCTAGCGTAATTTTATTGCATTTGTACAAATTTATGTAAATAGTTCAGCTATTTCGTAGTAGTAATATCTTATATTATTTTAGTAATTAAGTAGGCCCAAGTTATAATAAATATTTAGAATATTGTTATTGTAAATTTATATTAGTCTAATAATTTAATTCAATGGAAGTCTACTGTGGTCATTAATTGAAATCCGATAAAAACTTCAGGAGCCATTTCCACGAAAGAAAAGATTTTTTTTGGAACAAGAGTAATGCTGGTCTTCTGCCAAAGTAGCAAGATACCCCAAGATAGATAATTGTCTGCTGTAATTGTTTTTCTGTCTCCTGAAAAATCCTCTTTTTTCTGCGACGAATTGCGAAAGAAATTGATAATAACTCTTAATTAATACCTCATCAATTATGTTGTCATTAACTCGTTTTACATAGTCCTGATGTTTCCCATTATACATTTTAAGGGATTTTTATTAGTTAGATAACTGCAGGTCTTACAAGAAAAAAGTAATAAAATACTGTCAAAACAGATACCAAATATTCAATCTGCCAAAACAATAGGATGGAAAAAGAAATAACCTTCAACAAATGTTGAGGACAAGAGACTAGTCTAATTACTCAAGACTAAAAATAAAAGCTTAAGTATTTTATTTGAAAAGAAAAGATATGACCAGGGCATATCTTTTCTTTTCAAATAAAATATTTAAGAAATTAAAAATAAAATCATTTAACAATACAATAAATTATAATAAAAGCTTAAGATAAACAGCTACCTTCAAACGAACTATTACTTAAAATATTTAGTAAATAATATCAGTAACATCACTATTAACTAATATAAACATGGACTATGCTAACGTAGAACTACAAGAAAACCCCCCCAGAACATTCTGACTCTAGAACAACCGAAACGTTAACCAAATCAAATGTTGGGGATGAAATATAACAGATGTTTTGTTTTTCTACAGTAATGCATGAGTGTTTTTGTCAATGTCATTGGTCCGGTTCAGTCAATGAAGATTTATATGAGTTAATAAAAGAATTATATTAGCTAAAAAGGAAATAAGAAGAGGCCAGGACCCACCCAGGGTTGTAGCGCCAAGTATATAGATAGATAAAAAGGAAATAATGACCTTAATAACCCTCTATCTCCTTTAACAAAGAAAGAAAGTAGTAATAATTTATAAAGTTAAGAATAAGTACGGTAGAATGGAAGCTAGCTAACATATTATCTCAAAACAATATTTTACAATTGTCATTATAATTAATGAAGTAGTTAAGAATTCAGATTGTAGTACACATAATGGAAATAATATTAATTCCACGATTTTAAATAATAAACATAATTTTTCTAAAGTAAAGAATCGCATGGAAATTGCAGTCTGCACTTGTCCGCTATTAAATAATAGAAAGCGTAATGATTAGTACTAAAGCATAAATAATTGAACGGTACAACAAAATAATATAATAAAAAAAAAAACGCTAAGGAAATTAGAAAACAACTGATTCCAAAATGGAAAAGGAAATCTTTCGCCAAAGAACTTGCAACACCAATAATAAAACGATGAATTCCGCGACTTAGGTGTAATATAACTTTCACCCCGACAAAAGCAAGCATCGGTACCTTGGCCTACAATGCAAGGATATCCTCCCTATAACTCTTCGGCATTTTCTACAACGATTACGGTTATGGTATAATCGTCCAGTAACATTGATATGTAACTAAGTTACATTCCTTGTATCGGATTACATAAGCTTTTAAACTGGTATGATATCACGTACATCTGAAAGATATTGCCCACTTCTTTAGTTATAAAACTAATTTAATTCAGGGATATATAAGATAGGAATATTATGATTGCGAAGTCCAAAAAAATAAAAATAGGTGTAGTTATTTGTAATAGGAATAATCATGATCCCTAAAGCAACTACATACATATACAAAACTAAATAATTTTTAGGGTGTGTAATTAATAATTTAATAAAGGTCTATAAACTCCTTAGTTATGCCGTCTTTCGGAGAGGACGTAAAATGATTGCCCCTAGCCTGTGCGGCGTCAGGTTCTCGTTAAAGATCCCTATCCTAATTATACCAATATAAGCAAACTTCAGTACTTCGACAGCAGCATCTTCTGACTAGATATAATGACATTAATTAGCGATATATAAATAAACTAAATTACTAAGCAGCATATCCAAACGTGAAAAGTTATTTCAATCTTCCTGATTATGTTTTATGACGACAGTAGTTAGCATTTATTTAGTCTATTATATTATTGAGGGTTCATTGCTATCTAATGTCGAACTAAATATCTTCCAATGGGATTAAACATTTTACATAATTCAATTTTTCACGTGACATTTAGTTGATAACCTTTTATACTAGTCCTGTTTGCCTGGCTCTTGTTTGGTGATCAGATATTTTATTTTCCCCTACCTTTCTTCTTTTTTTTTTTTTTTATCTTTCAAAATAATTCACTGCGAAGATTGACAATGTTTTTCTACCTCCGATTTTTACATAAAAATAAACATAAATCTCAAATTCATCAAATAAAGAAAATAAATTAAACTTTGCATGTTATGACAATGGATCTAACCACTTCTAGAAATTCTGGGTTATTGAGTAGCAGTTGTCAGGGGAAACCTGGTTGAGGTACCGTTAAAAGCCTATTGCGCAGGCTTATCAGCTCGTAAAATCTAACTAAAGCTTTATCTATCTTATCATTTTAATTTTTTATTTTATTTTAGACTTATATACCAATAAGATACTAAAATTAATACCGTAACGTAAAACAACAACCTTTGACTTAATTCAAAGAAGGAAATAAATAAGAATAATCGAACCCACATTCAACATTGTCTCTATTTCATTTTTATGAATCAAGATATATATAAATATCGTATGTACAGCTAAATTTATTTATTAAATTTATATAGTATATTTATTTACTATTATAATAGTATTTATTATCAGTCATTTGTAAATCCTTAACGTGAGTTTTTTTTACAATGACTTGGTTTGGTCAAGTCAATGAAGGTTTATATCGATGCCTAAGTTCACGCATGTGTTAAGTGCCGAAAACAAGATTTTACAGAAATCAAATTTGATAGTAATTTAACACGAGAAATACAGTTCAAGTTTAAGCACACAATATATTTCTGTAACCTTCACAGCTTCTATATTAATTTTATATCAACATAACGTCCCTACCATCGCAAAGTATCGAATTTGAAAAAAACACAGTTTTCGTTTTCGACTTATAGCAGTTGCTTTAGGATTGATAATTGATATAAAATTCATACAGAGGCATCTATCAGTCACAAAAGCAGTGTAAAACTAATGTCTTTGGTTTGACTATAGGCACTAATTTTTATTGGACCTTGAAAATCAACTCGCAACACCCTTCATATATCTATAGTCTCCTCCCATTCAAATCCTCTGTCCAGCAGCACAAAACAAGATCTCGCCTTTCCGATTTCTACATTCCTTCCCACAGAACTAAGGCATTCGAGCGCTCCTTCCTCTCCCGCTCCACCACTGCGTGGAATTCATTCGCTCCTTTCATTCGCCATTCCTCTTCACTAGCTTCATTTAAATCCCTGCTTTTCCATCATCTCTTGGCATCTCAAAAAGTCGCTCTCCAAGCAGGTCAAATGTCTGCTTGAATATATCAGTATTGTAAACTCGATCCGGCTACCCTTTGTTTTGTTTATTTTTCCAAAAACAAAGATGATACCGACTTTTTAAATATATTATCGCATACTATGCTAATCAATTATTTTAGTTAGCAATTTCGTCATCAACTACTGTATTAATATTATTTTGTTAATATAAATATATTTACTTTCGACAATTAGTTAAAAAGCAGTCAAGTTCTTTGTATTTTATTTATTTATTTTCTTATCTATTTCTATTTTTACAATGTTTTGTCACACTTGATTATTTCATGATTTGTGTTATTATCTAGCCTTCTGGCCTGATTTTATGTTTTTTTTTTATTTGTTCATTATTGTTATTCTAAAGGGACTTGGTCCCAGAATAAAGTTTATTTTCTAAAAAAAAAAAAAAACTGCTTTTTTTTTAATGTTCCTGAAAAGTACCGATTTTCACATTCGATAGTTGGAAATGGCAGGGACGATATGATCTATGACTTCCTGATCACAACTTCACAATATTATTTATATAACAAAACCCATTTTTGAAATTTTGCACTTAACACATTTTTGAACATATTGCATCGATATGAGCTATTGAAAGAATAGAAACGAAATAATAACAATCCTCTTTTAATAAAAAAAAAATAAGAATGTAATAATCAATATAGTACAAGTACGGAATGAATGGAAAAATAGCAAAAAAAATCTTGCCTTAAAAATAACATAAACTACCATTTTAAAATAATCATTATAATAATTAATGGATTAAGAATCTAAATTTAAGAATAAGAAATGAACAATAATAATTATTCGAAGATTTAAAATAAAACCTATACGTACTATATTTGTATCTTTATTTCCTTAATAAGTTGCATATAAATAATTGAAATTACGTATTATTTTAATACCACACCTTGAATAGATAATGATAAACGAATATTGAAGAATCTAAGGTTACTATTTGTAATCAAACCGAAATATTTATTTGTTTTAACAATAAACAATAGTTGCAGAAAATAAATAACTTAAGAAACGCTTTTTTTTTTCTTTAAAACATTAATATTATGAACAGCACTTGTTTTAGTAAAAAAGAAAAAAAAAGAAAAAGAAAAGACTAAAAAAGGAACCCAACATTAAATATTATTGAATAATTAACTAAGAAATAATTTTAAACTTACAGCTCCTCCCTCTGACGTTGGGACAACACCATTTTCATGATCCTTGTGTCTTGAAGTCTCGTATTCTTTTATTAAAAGAGTAGGATTCGGCGTGTTTCCAGCCTGTCTCCAGTCTCCTTAACAATGCCTTCTGCCCATCACACTATAACAAAAAATATAATAATAATAATAATAATAATAGAGGCAACAACAATAAGATAAAAAAAATATCGATTTACACGCTTTATAAAGGCTGGGGGAGCCCCACGAAGGACTTCTCACCGGTTTTATTCATGGCTGTTGACAGATTAAAAAATCTGCCACAGTCGGATTTGAACCTGAGACCTTCAGTTTGGCAACTCAACACTCTACACCGTATCCCGATCGAACATCAAAAAAATCCAATATACTAAATTGTTATTGCAAATAAAATATTTTTGTAAAGTACCAAGACATTTATTTAGTTTTAGTATGAAATGTATTGGATTTAATTATAACTAAAAAAAAAAAACGAAAGCAATGGCGAACTATTAATAATTTCCATACTTTCCAACATGGTTATAAAGAACTGACTGAATGATTGAACTCAACTGGCAGTTAGATTCAATAAATTATAAAATGAATTAGTAAAAGTTTCCGAATTAGGGGTGAAAACAAGATTGTTTTACAATCTCTTTCTAAAGGGTAATAAATAATTTCTGTTATTGATACTTTCATATCACTAAAAACACTGTTTTAAACTCCGTAGGAGTCTAAGGGAAAAAAAGAGGATAACGGACAATAATACGCTTCTACATTCTAAAATGAAAGATTAACCATTAAATACTTTTATAACTAATATAAAATTAACTTATCTCTTAACAGATGGCGGGGAGATTGAAAGCTAGCGGAATCGTCTTAATTGGCGGCTGAAAGAAATTGGCACGGGAGCAGAAATGTACAATGTAGAAATGTATATAGTATTTCCCGCGAGATAAGAGATGATGGGGGAACACGACTTGGTGGAGGGAAAGTAAGATAATATAAATAAAATACAGATTAGCCACGAATGGATTAGAAATAACTTTATCAATAATAATAAATATATTCATATAATAATAAAATGAAGACCGTAGGGATGAATTTTCAATCAAGTACTCCCCCTCCTACTTACCTTCTAATATAAACAATGTGTTAATACAAAACAACATAAGTACGAAAGAAGAGAACTTTACATTTAGAATAGTTTTAATTCTTTTTTTTTTTTAATGACGGAGTGAATTTAAGGGTTGAGTATTTCGAGGTAGCCAAACAATAAGGATAACAAAAAGAAAAATATTTTTATTTCTAATATTAACAGGCCACTTCTTAGAACGCTCACAAATATTGTTTGTTTTTATCTTCATTTAACGTCACTTTATGCTGTTATGGCTAATCAGAAGATGTTACAGTGGGACTCCTAAATTCGGTTTGTTCAGGTATAATTAGAATAGGGGTCTTTAACGACTACCTGACACCACACAAGCTCGGGCGTTCTATGTACCCTCCGAAGGACGGCATTACTAAGGAGCTTTCAATCACTTGAAAAAAGTCACCTGCAGGGCTGAAAACCCGCAATAGTAGGTTGTTATGCTAACAACTATATCACAGGAGCCCACATGTAATGTACATTACTATTAAACAGCTTGGAACAAGTAATTGCGAATATATTTTCTAATTCGCTTTTGTTTCTGACGTTATTTTGTACCCCTACTGGCATGTATAAAGATTTGCATTTAACATCCTCTGCCGCTGTCCCACCTTTTTTTTTAAAATAAATATTTATTTCTGTCATCAGGAACGGTACAAATATTTGGGTGTACATAGACAAAAGGTCTAAGGGAATGTACAATTAGCTAAAGTTTATGTTAATTATTTAATATGAAATTAGAATATCGTATGTATGTTCCGAAAGGGTACACATATTTATATAGTATCAATATGTAAGCATTGTGGTCCCAAAAATTCTGCATAAAAAAAGAGGTAAAACCGTAATTTATTTTTCCAAAACTATTGTAATAATGAACTTTAAGCAGACATTATTAAAACAAAATATTAGTATTTACATTTAAAGATGTTTTAATTTGTGACTATATAGTCCGAAAATATTATGCCACGAAAGTTGGAAAATATTTTGATTAATTTTTTTAAAGTGTGTAAGAATTGAGGTCCCAAATTTTCAGCATAAAAAAGCGCTAACAGTAGATTCATTAAACATGACTATTCTAATAATGAAGTTTTAGCTAAAAATAGATAAATATTTATTTTTAAAAATAAAAATATTTATAAGTAAAAAAGGTATTTACAAACGTAATACAGGAGTATATACATACATATTTTAGTAAAATTCATAAAAGAAAATTTAAATATGACATCAAGACTAACAGGCAGGTAAGATAACGAAGGACGACACTTGTTTTGGCAAGGGACCAGCGATAACAGGACGCCCTTGGCCTGACCTCAGCCTATATCACCACATTACCCTCCATTCCCCAGGACTCTTAACTACTAATGAGGAGATTACAGGGTGATGCGGACCAGTTCAACGGCCATTAGTTTCTTGTGTCCATATCTGGGATGACCACTGATGGCGTCAGCCAATTCCCAATCCGGCAACTACTGTCTGAGTGGGCAAAACTAAACCTTAAATCAACTTGCCACTATATCAAATATTATTTACATGAAACTAATATAATCTGCAAGTATTACAAAAAAATTCCCACTAAATGATTTTTGATGATTTTTAACATGAGTTAAACAGTCTTCAGTCTATTATAATATTTTTTCTTTTATAATGTATTCGAATCAGGTTAAGAAATTATCTTTTTAATACGAATTAGGAAGCCCTGAAACAGAAATTTTGCAAATCTTTGTCGTGAAAAGATTACGTTTTAACTGGTTAATGTTTCTTTTTTTCATTAATAGATTGTTAATATATAAATACAAATATAATTTGTACCACAACAAACAAAAAAAGTTATGGGTTCAGTAGAGACTGTACTGTTTTAGGTCAACCATTTTGCAGTGAGGTGACTAGTCCTAGAACACGCACAACCACCAGGCTTTTCCTTCAATTCAGTGTGCCTATTTTATAGAAGCTGGGTGAGCCCCCAGGAGGGTCTATTATTCAAGGCTATTTACAGATTAAATAATTTATCTTCCACAGCAACCCTTGGCTGAATGCCGAAGGTACCGGCACGGCAACTGAACGCTTTACCACTGATCTATCCCATTCCCTGACTAATATATATATATATATATATATATATATATATATATATATATATATATATATATATATATATTTTTCCCCCATTATAGTAAATTTATCCAATATATTTACCACAAAGAAAAGAAACGAACGGGTGATTGGTCGGTTGATTTTGTAATTGTCTATCTCTTTGAGCCATAGCATTGATACATAGAAAACTGCTGTCAAGTGGATTGTCATTTCAAATTTGATATTTGTGCTTTTTCAAAGGTAAAAAATTAAGCAATCTTTAATATAATTATAATTAATTACAAACAAGTTTTATTGGAAAGGACTAAACAACACTTAAATAGTTTATATTTTTAATACCAATTCCATTAAGATTAGATTGGAATGAGTATTTTACCCTCCAATGGTACAGTGAGCTGGGAGGACATAAATGATCCTCACATACCCCAACTTCTTTTTAATGTTTGAGGTACTATATCAGTGTCTCTCTACTCATCAATAATAACATACTTCTAATACTGTAACATGACTTTATTCTTCATAAAAATAAATTTTCAAAGCATCCTGGGGTCAGCCCTAACCCCACCGTTGAGGGTTAAGTATCGGCGTAAAATCATGTTTACGTTTTATATTATTACTAGCTTTTGCCCGTGGCTTCGCTCTCGTGGAATTTGCTCTGCCACAGCAAGTGAAGAAGTTTCGTGACAGATCACTTTATAAATAATTTAATATTTTTTTAAACTATAAGTTACTCGTACATCCAAAATTTCAGATGTCTAACTTCAAAACTGACAGATTTCATACGATCTTCGAAATTATTATATTAAAGAGGAAACCCTTGAGGGTGGAACTATCCAATTTTCTTTCTTAAATTATACAAAGAACCTATCTGCAAATTTCAAAATGCTATGTTCCTGATTTGCCTTTAATTATGTACTAAAATGGATTCTCCACAGAACACAAAAAACTATCTGGCACGTGCCCCCCCCCCCCTAAATCTTTCGCATATATAATATTAGTAGGAAAATTAGATTAGATTTGCCTTTAATTATGTACTATAATGGATTCTCCACAGTACCTAAAAACTGTCGGGGGGGGGGGGACTTTTTTTAATAAAGTCATATTTTGAGCTGTATCATGCTTGAAATTGAAGACTCATGGGAACAATGGCATAAGTTATAATAAAAATTGCCTAATGGTTAAAGAATTGTATTACCATCATTAAAGTAGGAATACTTTGTGTTACCAACATTCAAATTTGTATTACTCACATGTAACATTCAAATACCTCTATTGAAAAAAGGTTTTTGAGTTATGACGCTTTTTCTTGAAGAAGAGATGTGACACAATACCAGTTTCTTAATATTTGCAAATGCATTTCGCATCGTTATGCAATACAGTGAATACATTATAAAGTAATAAAATCCTTTTGAATGCTCTTATGTAAAAGGTAATTATCTCACTCGTGGAAGATGACTCTCCGATTCTGGGAGTACCTTACATAAGACTGAAGACTGCGATGAGCCACCTTGCAGCAAAACCTGGAAGCGGGTGTCCCACGAACACGTCTTTAAGGAAAGCGATTGCCGGAGGAAAGACTCTAATAACAACTCCTTTCTCTCAGAGGAAAGGCTCCTATTGATAATTGATTTTCTCAAAGTTACATAAATATAAAACATGCGCATGTTAAGAGGTAACGTTCAGTTTGTTGAAGTATTCTGTTAAGTGTATTTTCGAAAAAGAAATCGCATAACGACAAGTTATATTGCACAACTATAAAATTCATCTACTTTGATATGTTTATAATTTATAACAGCCATAAATTCCACTCAACCATTCCAACGGCTTTAACATTTTATATTGTAGGTGTGAGCGTTATTATTATTTTTTAGTTATTATCTATAAAAACTTGAAAATAGAATTCTAAAATTATAACCATCAAAAGAGCAATAAATAAAAAATAAATTATGAATAAAAAATTGACATAAGGCAACGAGATACTAATTAAAGTAATGTTCAATGAACATACATCGCAAAAATTGCGAAAACACGGGGATATAGGATCGGTGAAGAGAATAGGCTTGGTTACGAGCCTGTTTAGTTCAGATGCGGTCGACCAAGGTTCGAATTCCGGCCAAGACAATTCTTTTCTCTTCAAAATAAAAATATTTAAGAAAAATTATAAGTAAAATATAAATATATTTTTAAAAAGAACTCTTTACCCGCTCATTTCCTTACAGGTTAATAAAGGATTAATTAAAAATGTGAACATGATCATGAGATTAATTAATTTATGGAGTATAATAATATTTTATAATAGAATGAAATCACATCAATAGAAATAATACATACATACACGGTTCTATATAATAATTTCAAAGACAACCAAAATTTATATTGATATAATAAGAACAAAACAAACATTTTGCCTTTGCACTTAATAATTAAGAATTAATGGATCTAGTTATTAAAACGAAATTAAAATAAGTAAAATGTGTTACACAACTTTAAATTCGCCACACAGTAGAATTTCAATTGTTTTTTTAAGTATTGCTTCGTTCGTTATCAAGTTAGTTATAAATTTTCAATTTACTGATCATGTTGAAACTATCTAACAAAAATTAATAAAATTCAAGCGACATGTAAACTGAAAATCTTTCTGGATCAGTGTAGACAGTAGGCAACAAATGCTAATAACAAAAATCTTGATAATACTTAGCTTCTTACATTTATACTGATAATATTTCAGATTAAATCCCACCTTAATAATTATGATAATAAAATGTTGACCAATTAATGTTTAGATCAACGAAAAGCGAAATATTACTAACAGTGTCAGGAAATATATGTAACTAAATAATCAGTAAATGAGATCAACATTTTTCAGAGTTCATCTATAAAAATGAGCAATCCACCTTGCAAACGCACCATAATTTTTTCAGGCATATTAAAAATTGATCAACAATTACTAATAAATAAAAACATAACAATATAATCTAAATAACTTGATTTAAATTTTAAAAATTTAAATGAAGCTTAATAAAAAAGTATATTTAATGATTGAGTACCGAGTACTTCAATTATGAGAAATCACTACCACATTCTAGTAACAATTAAATTGTACAAAATACGGTTAAAATGTCACACATTAATCTACACATTTAATAGCTAATAGTTAATTTAATATTTAATATTAATATTTAGGAGGATTCAAAATGATATATGACAATGATAACAGGGTTTTAAAATAATAGAAATTTATCGTTTCCACGGTTTCAGACTTCACTATTTCCGATCTTATAAAAACTACTTCAGCTTTCGCATGGTTCCCTTTCCCATGGGATATCCATATGTGAATACACTTTCCCTAATATCCATTAACTTTCACCCCAAACTTATAATTGTTATATGATGTAATTAACTAATTAATAGACTTTTATTTAAGCCAGTCATGATGACAGCCGCTGATAAATCGCAATAGTAACGAGGCAGAAATAAGTCAGGTAATCAATTATCTTGCAAGTATTGAATAAACGTTCGTTTCTAATTAAAATTAGTGGAATATAAAAATTCTGCGGTGATTGGGCAAATAAATAATTTTTTGCGATTAATTGGTTTATATTTATATTGGTAATTGGTCACAGGTAGTAGTTAATTTAAAACTAACGAGCATCGTCTTGATTTCCTACAATTATAGTATCTCTTTCTGTTTTGTTAGGAATAATTATATAGGTTAAAACAATTAAACTAGCTTGAGTATCATATTATGAAATAAATACTGGTAATAATTCCGCAGGCTGGTTTGAGACACAAAAAGATTTAACTTTTTGTGTTTTAAATACAACTTATCATGAGCTTTAGTATGGAAGCTAATAGAATGTAATTATGCAAAATATGTATACCTAGGTAATAATTTAATTTAGAAATGAGCATTTCTATAAACGTATATCATCTATACTTCGAAATGTTAGCTGAAACTTTTATTTCTTGATGAAATCATTACTGAAATCTACTCATTACCACGATAACGTGTAGTTTTGGAAAATATTAAAAATGAAACGAATGAACAATTACCACATATTGTAACTCAACTCGAAGTGACAACCTGCGGAACAGATACCGGAATATGAATTGATAAGGAATTTCGAACCTGTTCAGGATAGCTATGGATTTTCAACATATTGATACTGTGATTATTTTATTCTGATGTGATGATAAGTTTGTATATTTACAATGATACAATGATGAACAGCGTCATTATAAAGTAGAAATCAATGCAGTTACCTTTATTCTGAATCATAATTATTTTACCAATCATTGATCGTAGTTTTCATATTACAACAATAATCATGTAAAAAAAAATTCATTGTGACCTCTCATTAAAGGTGTTAAAATGATTATTTTATTCAATATTTCCGAAGAAACATACCATTGGATGTTACTCTGTGTGATGTGTAAGTTATTATTGTGATGCAATACAATGCGGTATCCAGGAAATTATAAATTATTGTAGGCAACCCTGCAATACGCAATAACAGGCGATTAAAATAATCTTATAATTTTTTTTCTTATTTCTTTTTATTGAAAAGGGAAAATAATGGCAGAAATAACTATACAAACTTAATGTTTATTAAGACCCTATAAGAGATCCCGGTCCTGCACATATCTTTTCTTTTCAAATAAAAATGTTTAAAAATTATAACAATTAATAATAGTAAAAAAAAGAAGTATTTATATATTTATTATGATGAATGTCTATCGACGTCATTACCTCTCGCAAACCTTAAAATACATCGTCACTTACGTCAACTGGTGAAGGAGACAGATAATGAAAAAAAGGACAATGGAATTTCCTGTTTTATAGAAATAAATTTATTTTTAATTATTCTTTTTTATTATCTTAAAAGTTGGGAAGCATTACATAAATAAAAAAAGTTCTCTGACAGCATTTTACGTAATATGCATCACGAATAAAAGGGGTCTCTATAAAAATCCATGAGGCAAGAATAAACGGCTACTATCCTTAATCTGATTTAATAGAATCTTGTGTGGGATGGCACTTTGACGGTCATGTATCAATATTATATTTTATCATAGCGAATATTTCGGTAACCCAAAGAGAGGTTTGGGTGCTACAATGCACCTAAACAAGTGATACAATGCAAATTCATTGAATAAAGGTAAAAAATGGCATGGTTTTCAAGCTATTCCACTTAATTTCGCCAAAGAATAGAAGTCAAAGTATTTTAAGCATTGGGAAGGAGGAGAGGAGCCTGTTTATTACAGGAAGTAGAGACGCTACAACAATCTTATTGTTAAATATTACACTGAACGTTTTAAATTTTATAATATATTTATAATCGGAGTAGAACTGTAGGTCTTCTCTAAGCCATCTTATTCCTCTCGTATAGAAATCGTAAAATCCTCAATGCTTTTGACTTTGTTAGATCAGTATCCCATTTTTTGCTGATTCGGCCCGAACCCGATACCAGTCCTTTCATGACAAACTTTATTTCCACTCAAACCCACTAGTTTCAAGCCTATTATCAAATAGTATCAAACCCTACGATTCCCGATCATCCTCCGAGGCATTTGAAAGAGTGAGCTTCTAAGTTGAATTTTTTTATTTGAGTACAACCTCTAAGCAGCTTCTAAACTTCCCTTTATCTCATACCTTATAATGTATAATTAATTCTATTTACTTCAAGTATTATTATATATTACATATTATACCTAAGCACCGGGAAGGGAGGTAAGCCTATTCCTGACTCGAAGTAGAGCTACCTTCACAAGCTTAGTGTTAAATATTACATTGCATACTAGTTTTTACAGAAGAATTATAATGTTTAACTTTAAAAATTTAAATTTCGGAACCGAACTAGAGTGTTGGGGCTCCATTAAGCCATTTAATTCCTCTCAAATTCATATACAATCCTTCCTAAAATCCTTTATGCTTCTTACTTTGTTAAGAATAAAGTCATCCATACTGTCCCATTTGATGCTGTTTTGGCCCTTACCCGATATCAATCCTTTCATGGCACTCTTTATTCCCACTCTAACCACTAATTTCTATCCTAGCTACCTCATCAATTCCCGATAACCCTCCTAGGCCTCTGAAAGAAATATTATCTCGTTACGTTTTTAAGTTGAATATTCTAATTGGGTACTAGAAGTGGGTAGTTTCTCTATTTGCCTTCATCTTATGTCATTAAGTATCATCATGAATTCTATTTATTGGTTGAATTATTAAAATGCAGTTGTAAAAATAATCTCCCTAGTTCCCGGTAAGATGAGGAGCCTGTTTCTGACTGGAGAGCTGCGTTAAGCTGAGTGTTAAATATGACTATGATACTGGTTTTTACTCCAACATTTTAATATTAAACATTATAAATTTAATACTTACAAGAAGCAAACAAGAACTGTCCTGAAGTGATCGGAAAGTGCGTGGATTGCTGACCGGAGCCAGAAGGGCGAGGTGTCACCCTCCCTCGGCGACCTTGGCTCCCAGATCATGACCCCGCATTCCTATCTCACGCCCACGCCGCTTCAGTTATAATTGCGAGCTCTCGGTTGGAGATTCACCATTAGCCATGGGAACAGAGGGTCTACTGTTGCTATTTAGGATAACAATTAGTGTTCCATTAAGGTGCTTTTAGCAGCCATCTACAGTTATGGGTGGGAAAAGTTCTATAATGTTTAGGTTCTAAATCGGCACTCAATACAACACACTCCCTCCAGATCCCACCATTCAATAGAAAACAGAGCCTCTACTTTACAAATATGTATAGAAATATGCAATAGTTCCAGGAGTTTAATTCATGATATTCGCATCAGCAGTGCAATATTGGCTTCACAGCTAAGCAATGATCTAAAAGAAATGTCAGATCCTTTGATCATAATATATAGTAATTCTATATCATTATGAATAAGATACTTATTCCTCACTTCTCGAAAGATTGACTGACAAAGAGTTGTTTATTAAATAAAGATCCTTTTTCATTTCATTAAATAACATTATATTTATTGTGTGCTGATCATAGTTACAAGGGAACACGTACATAAAACTCAAAAAAAAAAAAAAATACAAAGAAAGAAAAAAGGGGACCTTTTCGCTATATATGACAGTCTACATGATGAGTTGCCTCTTTCTTGCCATAGACTAACGTCTTGTCTCTTAAGAGTTAAGGTACCGACCATAAGGGCCATTTAAACAACCGGCCCAATACCCCTAACCTTATTTATTAAGTTACTCTTAATAATGTCACATGTAGCAGCAGATTCAATCCTTAGGAAAGCGGAATCTTGTTAATTAGTCCTTCATTGGCTTATATTGCTGATATTACATTGGGTGGTTTAATTTTTGATGTTGCCTATAGTTTCCACCATCCACTAAAAATAAAAAGAGATAGCATCTTGCTTTGAAAAATACTTAATTTATATATAATACTGCATTTGTAAAATAAAAAGAGTCGTCAAAACCTGTGAAGGAATTTCACATTATTATGATAGCACTACAATATTACTTTTAACTATAAAAAATCGGATATCAATTTATTCAAAAAATCAAGGGAGGATTAAAACTTATTGTAAGGAAGTATATCAGAAACCAATACTAGTAAGACCTAAAAAATATTATTTTGCTTATGAATTGAGGGCTATTCAGCAAGTAAGGAATGTTTCCACCTGATGCTGCTAGGGGTGCACCAATACATTGGTGTGCTCGTGCTCGGCACCTCAGTCAGCATCCAGCTGTGACAACGAGAACATCTCCGCACTACCCTTTTTTTTATATTCAAATATGAAATGTGTGCTGCAATCCAAAATCCCGCCAGTTGTGAGGTACTATCTATGATTCGTTTTTTGTTGGCAAAAAAATTAAAACCAACAGAAATTAATCGGGAAAGCCCCAAGGAAAATTTTCATCCAAATTTTGCTTTTGCATGGCAGTACTCGACCTCACACGGCAAACCGTACGCAAGAACTCCTGAGCTCGTTCAACTGGGAAGTTTTTCCTCATTACCCCCACAGTCCTGATCTTGCTCCAAGAGATTTTCAGTTGTTCTCGAAAATGAAGACCTTGTTAGCTAGCAACACCGCGTTTTTAAGACGACGAGGAGCTCCAGGTACGCGTCACTAAGTGGCTGAGGTCACATGCGGTAGAATTCTATGACACAGGAATTTCAAAGCTTGACCACCGCTATGATAAGTGCCTGAATTTGAATGGTGATTATGTTGAAAAATAGTGTTTTAGTCCCTCTTCCACATCCATATGAGCCGTTTATTTTGAAAGTGGCCTACCTCCATTTATCTTCAACTTGAGATATTTAAGGGTTTGCATTTCAATGAATTTAAAAATATACATATAGGATACTAATGAGTCATACTGCTTTAGTGTATCTAAGCCTGTTAAATTTATGGTCCCTATTAAAATAGCAACAATTATTAAGTTAATAATGTACGTTTTCCTATCAAGAATGGAGTTAGGCCACTTTCAAAATTTACAACCAGATTCATTATAAAATTTGAAGGTACCCAAGTCCATTCAACATAATTTAAGATGCTTCAAATTGAAAAAAAAACAATACTCAATTAACTATACTATACTATTTATACGATTCAAAACATTTTTTAATTACAGAACATATAAAATTACAAACATAAATTTATTACAAAACAATTTACTATTCCTCTACATTTTGCACGTGTGAAAGGGATTTGAAGAAATCATGATGTTCCGGTCGTATATATCCCAATAGACATTATCAATAGTAAATATCTTGATGTAAGTATAAAATAAATGGAGTTAGGCCACATTCAAACTACACAGTTCAGTTATTGAACTAATTCTGAAAACTTATGTGTCAAAAACTTTTTGTATTTGCTCGGAATATAAGCAACCTGTAACGCTTCACTGATATATAATATGAAGTTGTACATGTAACCATGCTAACCGGCAAAAATTTGAAAAACGGAGTTAGGCCACTTTCAAAATAAATGACTCATATAATAAAATGTTTTTCTTGTACTTGAATTTTTTTAATTCCAAAACGTTCCTTACTTTCTGAATGTCTGTCGTAAAAAGGATTTCTGAGTGTAAGTAACTGATTGGATGGTTAGTAATACGGTGTAAATAACTGATTAGTTAAACTTTTTATAGCCAAGTAGATGAGCTTACTGTAGTAAATTAGAACCTCAAAAAAGTTTATAAGGTATTATTTAAATAAATCATAAAGATTAAAGGCTAAGATAAATCTCTTCAAGGAAAGGAAAAAATGTCGACCAGTTACTGTGTCAAACCTAAAAGAGAAAGATAATAATAAAGACGTTTGAAGTTTTCTAAACTTATAAATCATATCAGGTTTAAACTGGCCTTTATAAAAAAAAGAATTGTTTTTATAGAAGTTCTCAGTTAATGAAGTTGGTTTGTTTTTTCATATTTTTTAAGATTATGAATATTACACTGAAAATCTAGAGTTAATGCTCATATCCTCATTCAAATTGTACAGGCAACTTTGTGGAACTGAGAACTTTGGGTTTTCTAATTATGCTGAAGTAAGGAATTCATTAAATCAATTAATTAAATCTCAGTCTCATATTGGTGACGTCACAAATTCAGTTAGGTATATACTCTATTGCAAATGGAATGATTAGACCTCTGTTTTTTTTTATTACTTTATATCAGTCAGGTTATAAGTCAGTTTATAACCAAGCAAATTAACGAGTAGAAATTCAATACATTTGACGGATAACGAAAACAGTTTTAGAAAATTTTTCATACAATTAAAGTTTTTATTCAATTTTAAACAGTATTCATAAAACTAAGGCCAGAAAAGTTAAAAAACCTTGTCGAGCCAAGGCAGCGAAGTGATAACATCGATAACGTAGACACATACCATTAAATCTTAAGACTCTTGTTATTCTTGTGAAAGGGCTTTAAAGGTACTCACAGATATATATATATATATATATATATATATATATATATATATATATATATATATATATATATTTGTCTGTACAAGAATATAAATTTTAGATCTAATAACTATACATTTCTACACAACGATATTGTATTCCATCATATCTTGGGCAACAACTGATATGGTTTCTGTAACACACCTTTCAGCTAAGTCGTAGGTGAGCGCGTGATTAAGGAAATTGCATCATTGAGGAAGATAACGAAATGTGGATGGTGCACTGTAATTTAAATAATTATAAATAGTTAAATCTAGAATTTTAAAAAATTTATGAATCATTTTTGATGCAAAAGTAGGCAATATTATTAGTAATTATATTATATATGTATTTACATTTTGTATGTAATCAGTCGGAGATGGATCATTTGGGATCTAGGACCCTCCTGGGGGTCACTCAACTTCTAAAAAGTGGATACCCAAATTAAGGGGGGGCTTGATCAAGGATAAATCACAATCATATCGCTGAACATCTGTTATGTATGGAACAGTACAGTCTCTACTATGTACTGAACCCCAGACCCGTTCACGGGCTCTAGTGGTACAGTTATTTTTTTTCTATATACATAAAGAGATAATGTACCACTAAGTAAATAAATACATAAAAATGAATAAAACCGAATTACTACCCCGTTTACACATCATCCATCCTACTCATAAACCACAGTTTTACTAAGCATGATTTCCCAGAAAACTATGACGAACGAGAATCAGCATAAACATGAATTAGTAATGAGCAAGGCCAGGAATTGTCAATGACGAAGCTGTAAAAAAGAAAGGAAAATCAGGTTGTATATTCTGTCGATTAGTTTTTTACTCTTATAAATCAATGAACAAGAAAAATAATGACGGAACAGAAAAATACTGTTAAATTCCTTTAATAAACAAACGATTATTTTATTTAAAGATTTAAGGATCCTTAAAAAAAATCTCGTACTTATTTTAAATGCAAAAGTTATTACATAGATAAAGGTAGTTTAAATTTATAATTTTCATATTTTTGGTTAACGAATATCGGGATTATTATATTATATAACGAAGATCATAATAAAAGATAACAGAAAAAATTAGAACATAGAAAACTTAATCGTCCATAGAAACAAGGGTGACTAGATAATTGATGAAAATGGAATCAAATGCAATAGTACAATGTTTTAATAGTATTTTTAAAGCTAAAAAAGACATAATAGAAGATTCTTTTAAGGTTATTTTTTATAAACCATAAATACAAATATTTTTTTCGGTACCGATGATGGAGAAATTAGGTCGTAACGGATACTGATTTTTATTGGCCGCAATCCTTACCGATTTCTTTATAACTACTTTTTTATTGACAATAAAACTAAACTAATTCGCATTTGAACCAGCATCTGTAATGATAACAGAAAATCTAAAGCCCATCATTTATTCTTCAATAAATCGATGAAGCAGAAATTACTCGTTTTATACCCCCATAAGTCTTATATTTAAAAGAAAATTAGTTAAGGATACAAAACTGTGTGTACTTTAAGAAATCATTATAAAAACGTAGAAAAGAAAATTGATAAATTAAGAACAACAAAAACAAAGAATGTTATTTAAATTAATTAAAAGTGACTAATAAACAAACGCAGTAACGATATGGATATCGTCGCTGTCAAAACAATACCGCCTATGTACATTTTGAGCGATCTTACAGGAGAGAAAAAAAAAACACGCCGGTTCTAGACTTTGCAATTTTTTTAGAACTATTGAAAAGAAGTATCAAAAAATCATACCTGCCATGTTGCTGAACATAATACGTGCCTACCTTAGTGTGTAATTCAGCCTGTAGAATGCGTTACCGTTACTGACTCATTTTCATTAAAAGTTGTAGATAGGCGGTATTGTTTTATATATTAATTTTGTAGTTCAAGAATGAATTAATAATGGGAAACCGAATATACAATCAGCATGACAATGATATTAGTTATTTAAACTAATTGATAGCAATACCTATAACGGCTACAATAAACGTTTAATAAAAAATATATGTATATGTGTTGAAAATGTTTTTATAGCCACTTACTCGTAAAAATCTTATATCACATACAAACGTGTCATTGTGACCTTAGTTCTATCTTAAATGTATACTTATTACTTTTTCTTATCACAAACTGATGCATTAAACTGTTATCATATTTCACTACTTGAAGAAACATCACTTTTCATCCGTTAGCTCGCATATAACTATAAAAAAATTCGTTTAAGCCACATTTTTCTCGGATATGAAAAAAATTCCTTAGCGTTTCAAAGTATAATGGAAATCACTAGATTTTTTTTATTTGGACTCCACATAAATTCGTTTAAAGTCTATTAAACTATGAATTAGTGTCACAAAGAGTCCCCTCTCCATCAACCGAATACAACCTAAAATCTACTTTTACCATAAATACGTAATTATTACAAATTGCAGTAAGTACGATACGAAATAAGCAATAGGGAATTAACAGGCCTCCCTTACCATTATGTGTAGTTTTTGGAGGTTCAAATAAAGCATCACTTCTGGTCAATATCTTTCAAAATTTTAATGTTATTTCAATTAAAACTGATAAACAATAAATTTAAAACGAATTAGTCACTATTTCTTGGTGTTTCCAATAAAGTACGTCGTTCTATTTTCTTTTTAGTATTTGAAAACGAGATTCAACTTGTTATTATTGTCACAAAATCTTTAAATAACAAATTAAAAAAGAAATCGATTGTATTTAAAAAAAGTTATGAAACTATATTTTGAGAATACATAACTAGTAACTCAGTTCCGTTATTTTAATTTTAACTAAAATTCAGTATTTCACCTATTTAATATTTGAGTAGTATTGC
This sequence comes from Arma custos, assembly GCA_037127475.1. NCBI lineage: Eukaryota > Metazoa > Arthropoda > Insecta > Hemiptera > Pentatomidae > Arma > Arma custos. The sequence goes on along the minus strand of CM073760.1, from coordinate 84,889,427 downwards.
ATTATACTTTAATATATTTTTTAATAAATCAATAATGATAATTAAATGTAACGGTGATGAGGTAATGAGAAAAAAGAAGGGGCACAACAGGATGTTATAATATGTACTATATTATAAAAAATATATATAAATATAAATACAATCAAATATCTTCCTAACACTAGTGACAATATTATGAATTGGGTATTATCGATTTCGATTTTAAAAATCCATAAGTTCACGAATAAGATGATTGATTTTTTCATACAAATGAAAAAAATAACAAATACAAAGTCACATTTCCTCGATTTGGGTTTTCACATTTTTCATAACAATTATTAGTAATGAATATATGTTAATACCAACTTTCTTAGTCTTACATACTTAGAAACTAGCATATAACATTTCGAGTTTAAATATCTAAAGTAGAGAGAGGGAGTATATATACCTTTTCTGGCACTAAGCAATTACAAAGGAACCTATTGATTAGGAAATGTATCATTACTGCACTAGGTTCAGCTACCGTGGAAGTCACGACTCATAGGACAGAACATTCTCAAAGGCCGTAATTAAAAACAAGTGTATTACAAACGAGTTAATTACTTATGAAGTAAACATTATAATATCCGTCTTCCAATTCTAAACTGTAAAATTTCAAATATTTCTTGCCATATCAAGGACTAACCTTCAACAAACTTAAAATGAGCTGATCAGATTTAAAATATTTTTCCTCCACGCTTTGTCGTTGTGGATTCGATTCCGACCTAGCCCAGTTAATATTTATTTGAAGTGTGATCCCAAGAAACGAATCGTAACCGTCCCATTCTGGTTACTATGGGGCGGCGACATGAAGATATGGATCAGGGTTTGGAAAAATGTACAAGGCCTACTTGCTAGACTGGTTCCACCCACCAGTAACAGATTTTAATTAAAGACGCAAATATATGATATAATTAATTTCAATAAAGAATGGATAGAATATATCTTCTACAGTCCCGATGAATAATAGTGGTTGAGTTGAATTTTCTTGAAAATGAGTTATTGTACTTTAAGATTGTATAAAGTCAGCGGCTTTGAGCCGGTTCGAGTAAAAACCTACTATACTTTTTTTACTCAATAACTCAGCCCATAGTAATACCGAAAGGTAACAGAAGGAGTTTGGTTTATATAGAAGCAATTTCAGATATTTCTTGTAAATTTGTATTATATTGTAAATAAAATTTTTGGAGGATGAGAAAAAAAAATGTACTTTAAGAAGTGGAATCGTATTATTTTCATAGTGAACAAGTTGCTAGTTAAGACATAGGCTTGAAAAGGCTTTTTTTCATTTAAGTCAATTAGGCTTTGGCATTTGTCACGACATACCCTATAGACTTTACCATCTATACAGTACATTGTTTTTAGCCCTCTCTATTAAATTTGCACCAAGTTCATAAGGTATAATAAGGCATGATTAGTATTTACTACAATTTATAAAGAGGAAGGCGACTACCATAGCTCTCTATAGCTTCTTTCTCTTGTCTCTCAATTAACCAGTACAAGTTACTTATATAAGCAGAAAAGGTAGGCGAGTTGTAAATTTAAATTGAATTAGAAAAAATAGAAAGTAAACTAATTAAAAGATAAATTAAAAGAAAGATAACATACAATTAGAATATAGAACATCTTTAATATATTTATTAATCTTTTAATAAAATTGTTTAAATCTAAATGGCAATGTTTTGAAAATCGGTACATTTTTTTCATATGCTATTAAGATACGTAAGATAAATCATTTTTCAGCCATATTTGGACCCTGTTGCAGACTTTCCTGGGGCTGATTTCGACCAAATTACCTTCCTGTACAACCGATGGCTTAGAAACAGTACAGTAACTACGATGTATTGAACCCTTCGATGGTTGAAACGTGCAGGTTTATTATAAAAATAATCACAATTTAATTGCGTAATTTTTACCCTTCTCCCTTATTATTTTCAAAATTACTTCATAGCCGTGCGAACTAGTTGAATTGTAAATTCTACAATTACAAGTTGAATCATTTGTCTTCACTAAAAGTTCAACCTCACCTTAATATCACTTATGTAACGGACCAGTGATTGCGTGTGCTGCAACAGTACTGCTCGGCCAAAGACTTCTAATAAGAAACACCAAATTTAAGTAAGAACATTTTTCTCAAACTAAAACTCAAGATTCGACAAATTTAATTAGTTTATTATGGAATTTCGCTTTTATTAATGGTATGCAAAGATATTTTTATTTTAAAAAGGCCTTCCTGTTCTCCAGTATTAATTATATCCCACTGACTTTTGCAGATAAAATCCGATACTTAGGAGTACATCTTGACAAACTTGGAATCCTGACCCTAGACTGAAAAGACAATAAAGAGCTACTTCGACACTTAATAAACAAAAGCTCTAACCCCCAATTAATAAAGAAAGACTCATATACATGACTGTTATAAAATCTATTTGGACTTGAAGAGCCTTGGGACTCCACTAAGCCACTGGAATTATTTTCGTATCCAATCGTTGGTAAAATTCTTAATGATCCATACTTTGTAACGAAATGACCTAATGACCTAAATGTCTCATTTGTTGCTGTCTTGGCCCGAACCCGATACCAGTCCTTTCATGACCAACTTTATTCCCACTCACACCCATTTTGATTCCTCAAATTATCGGGTTCCAAACCTACCTCTTCAATTCCCGATAATCATCCAAGGCGTCTGAGAAGAAGATGGCTTCGAGACCTTAGTTCAATCTATTATTTGAGTACTAATGCCGGGTAATTTCTCTACTTCCCTTTATCCATGCCATTATATATCATTCATTATACTTTCTTGTAGTAAGGCTATTGCAAATACTGAAGAAGAAAATGGTCAGGGTTTTTTATGTTCTTTCTAGAAGGATAAAGCTGTGACCACTTAAGTTTACCCTTTTCTTATCAATATAGAATTTTCTCATCGATAGGTAATAAACTATATTCTTCTGTATAATAGTTCTTTCTTTTCCATTATACTGAAATTGCATCGTAATCTACCTTAACAGATCAAAGCCAATGCCATTACAAACTCACCTGGCATTAATTTTTAGTTTTCGGTCTAAGATAGGATAAAAATAAGACAGTTTTGACCCAGTGTTGGAAGCCTACGAGTATATCCTGGTATAATACAAATCCTATTACAAGAAAATTTACTAAATGAATTAATAATATAAACGTTTTCACAATAATATGCATACAATAGGATCATTTCCCCACAGTAGGGCAGGATCTCATGGAGGTCAACGACCCTACAACCCGAACTGGGACTACCGCTCATAAGGAACGAAGGTCTTTGAATTTATGATCGAGTATTTCGAAATATCTTAGGTTTCTATTAGGAAAATATGGAGGATTGGTAAAAGGAGAAAGGACGTTTGGTAAATGAGAAGAATTGAGCAGCAGCCTGTTGAAGCAGATGATAAACATGTTTGTGATAGCACAAGTGTCTGCTATATCAGGAAGATCTGATGACTCAGAGCATGATTACGATAGTAACGACCATTATTCACCAGGACATTAATAGGCCTAATTTACAGTAAATTTATGTTCATTTATATATAAATCTACTTCAATTAGTAACTATAAATAGTATTATTAATTATAGATCTTCTATTTTAATACACAAGTCTTATTTTTAAACCATTTTTTGTGAAAAAAATTTACGTACGCTCCCCCCTTATGTAGCCCTGCAGTGAAATAATTGTTATCCAAAATTTTACTAACGTCACCAATGTCAAAAAAAACAGGCTAATAAACTACTTTAAAGTCCGCTAAATCTGAGGATCTGAATATACCTTTCAATGGTTTTGCGATTGCATTAGCTTTAAGATATTCCGAAGAAAAATATTGAAAATTTATTTAATTATTACATTTTACTTTTATCAACTTAAATCAGGCTGTCACCTTTATTCTAGCGTTAAAGTAAGGGTAAATAGTTCATTGTTTATTAAATGTTAATTTTAATATTAAAAAACTAAAACGTATGTTAAAACTAAAATTTTCCACAGATTATTTTATTGCCACTTGTATCCAGTGACTCACCTATCCCCAACATATGTACTGACATCAATCTTCCAAAAAAAACAATTATTACACACTACACAGGTGTAATAATTATTAACAAAATGTGTAAGGAATTACTTGTGTAAGGAAATCGTATAAGGAAGTACTTGTTTTATATTTTATGTTTTTTTTTTAATAAATAAAATTGATTCTTCCAAGGAAAAAAAATGGGGCAGTGATTGATCAGTATTAATTCAGAGAAAATGCATTTAAAAATATATTAATAAATACTGTTTCAGAACAAAACGTTAGGTAAGAGATTTTAAAGATTGTTTTAAATTATATTTCTTTTTGTATCTTCTTAGTTCCAATTATTTCATTTTTATACATCATTTTGTTGTTTATTCCAATTATTTTAGTTTTATATATTTTTGTATCTTGTTTATACAGTTTTTATTGACTGCACCCCCAACTATTTCTTCCTTATATTAGAAGTTACAGTCAACCAATTCTTCTCTAACATTCACTAAGTAACATATAGTAGTCGAGTAATAAAAAAAACTTTTTTTTTTTGTTTATTGCCTTACGAGCAATTATTATATATTATTATATTATTATTATAAGCAAGGACTTCGGGAAAAAAGAATCAGCTGATTGGTGAAAGGACCTATCTTATTGGCTAATCAGAGCAGACCGCCGATTTATTGACCAATGAGAAGAGATAACGCCCCTTCCACTGTTATTACGACCATCATTATACTTCTCTTTGGGATTATTGCTCTGTTATCAGTCCAGATCGCTGCGCAGTCCCGATGGAGAAGGGTCTAGGCTACACTCGTAGCGGATCAATGATAAGAGGTCTGCCTTCTTGCGGATGATACTAAAGTACATCCATAGGGAAAACATGTTATAACACCAACTATAGTTGTCCCATATAATAATTAATATGAAGGCAATTATGATTGGTCATTCTACAGGGGTTTAACAATAAAACAATAACTGTCAAATTTCTACTGGACACTTAAGTAAACATGCACTTTTAATAAAATACTTACGGAACAATTCCATTGTACAGCAGGTAAAAAGACATATAATCGGATCAATTAAAAAAAATATATACATATATTTATTTCATTTGGCAGTTATAGTAAGCATTGAGTATGCATTGAAATGACTAAAAACGGGAGACAGGGACCTTTAAAACTCATAATTAATGGGTAAAATACTAAATTTAAATAATAAAAAAGTAAAAAGAACAAGATGAGGAGTCTTTGAAAAGGCTCAAACAAATCAAATATCTCTGTTCGCATATGGAAAAGAAAGGCGACCGATATTTAATGTAATTTTACAAATTATATATCACGTGAAAATAAATAAATCCTATAACAAAAAATTAAAAAAAAAAACTAAACTAAAAATATAATACTAATAGTAAAAATAGTACAGCAATAACAACGTTTACTAGATTTGTATGTGCAATTTAATAGGGCAAACAGTGTAATGAAGATTCTTTTTACAAAATTACTCCAATTAATCCTAAATTTAATAATTTAAAAATGTATTATTATTTTATTTCATTATTCAAGAACTAAGCTATTAAAAGACTTCAGATGCATTTAGAAAATTTAAGAGATAGCAACTACTTGAGGAAACAGCGTACGCAAATACATATCACACTTCATAACAAAGAATGAAAACGTGATACTTAAAAACACACTCATTCACCCATTATACATCAAACCTCCGAGTCTAAGATTTTTTTTTTGTATATACAATATTTAATTATGATTCTATCTATTCCAATAGTATAAAAAGTTTTAACTTTGAGAGAATTTGTTTTCACCTCTACCATTTTCCTGAAATATCGACTCATGTAACCATGTTTATGGCAAATTTATTTTATTTTGTTTTATAGATACAAAAACCCTTTTTTTTGTCCAAGTTATCATTTATTTATTTTTTCTTTAACATGTAGACGTTTCGACCCATGTGGTCATTCTCAATACATGCTTCTTATCATCATTCAGTTAGCTGAATTCAATCCGCAAAAATACATCTTATTTTTTTCTTGTAGACCAATATTTAAATGAAGAAAGAGGAAGAAGGCTGGGTGGGGTTACCCATAGTCAGCTACTGTAAATAATCCTCCGAGTCTAAGATTTTTTTTTGGTATATACAATATTTAATTATGATTCTATCTATTCCAATAGTAAACAGTTTTAATTTTGAGAGAATTTGTTTTCACCTCTACCATTTTCCTGAAATATCGACTCATGTAACCATGTTTAAGGCAAATTTATTCAATAAAATGTGCATGGACAACCTTTAAAGATCTATTCCAGTGATTCTAAAAATATTTTTTATTAAAACTATGACCCAAATACAACAATTATAATACAGATAAAGTATGTCACATTGAAATATACAACAGGAATCGAACCGATGAAAAAGAGTGTCAAATTAGAAAAAAAAATGTTTCATTTAATAGATAAATCAACACAGAGTAGACGATAAAGAAATGATGGGGTGAGCATTAAAAATCCATCGAATCAGAACAGAAAACCATATTAGTTTCAGCGTCTATTTTTTAAAACTATTAAATGAAAGAAAAAACCTAGATCACTATAGCTCATGAAGGGTCTTGGGTATAGCACTTGGATATTGATTATACTGTTGTGCAGGGAGACGATTTGTCCTAGATTATGCTCAAACGCCTGATTTATCCCCTATTTTGGAAACACAATTTAAAGAGATTGAGTGAGCCCCAGGAGGGTCTCCAGATCCCACAGGGTCCATCCCCGTCTGTTAAGAGATTAAATACATTTCCTGTCACAGCCGCTGTACCCTTACCCCCTTATGTGAAAGAGAATCCTAGAACTGGAGGGAATCAATGTTATTCTTATTGTGAATTGTACTCCTTAAAAAAACGTAATACTTACTATACACTATAAAAACCGCGAGTTTTAATAAAACAAAATATCATTTTTTGCATCAGAAAACATCCTTAAAAACTTGGCTAGTGTTAAATAATTCTCTAAAATATAAATATAATGTACTAAATAATAAATAACATAACGAATGACATGTATTTTGTCTTTAATGGAACATATACCAATTGAACGAATACTTTCATGGTCCAGGAGTGTGTGTGCTATATATAAATGCTATGTTTTCATTCTCTTCTTCTATCGGCACAACTGGCGCACGTGGATGACTTTGGCCTGCTCAACGGCTGCCAGCCGTTTCTCTCTGTCTTCTGCAAGGGTGATATGAATCCCAAGGCAGCGAAGATCCTGTCCCACAGCATCCCTCCATCGACCCTTTGGCCTAACATGTGGAGGCACACCATCCGGAATATTCTTGTACAACTTATTGACCACTCTTTCATTACTCATCCTTATTACGTGTCCAAGCCATTTCAGCCTTTGTATATTGATGTAGGATTGAGATGCTTGATTCTTTATAGATTCAGAACAGTTCATTATGCTCTATGTTTTCATATACATCGAAATAATACAGAAATTATCAGAGGAAAAAGAAAATTTAAGCGAATTATACTGGTAACATATACATTAGACTTTATGGCATGGAAAAAAGTAAATAATTTAAAAATAAAAAATGATCTGAACAGCAGACTAGCTGACGACGGCGAAATATCCTCTCGTGCATAAATAGGCCAAGAATAGAAGCAGCTCTATCCATTATTCAGTGGGGGCATAAAAGAGCGCTGTTTTAGTGACAGACTTTATAAATGATATCGAAAAGAAAATCTAGGTCTTTTATATAAAAATTTATAATAATCATTACTTAAACAAATATTACTTAGAACAACTTACAGTATCTGTCGTAATAATTACAGTAGTAAGACTAATTATTAGAAGTTAGTCTCACTATGGCGGTTCATGGTTTTTATTAATGATACGTTACAAATCTGATTAAATCTAGCCAACTAAAAAAAAAGTTATATATATGTAACCTTGTATTTCATGTATGGATGGACATGAGGATGCCACAGGACTGGAGTATGGCGGTTATGTGCATGGGCTGAACGAAATATTGGCGAATACCAAAGAGACTTCCGGCCAACTATCTTCTCCATACGGCAGATGCTAGAGAAAGCATATGAGTACAATATTGACCTCCACCACCTCTTCATAGATTTCTGCCAGGCCTACCATAGTCTTGACAGGAATGAACTGCTCAAAGTATGTAACAAAGGCCATGGAGGTCAAGAAATAATAGAGGAAAGAGCTTCAGGAACTATACAATGAACCAGACCTAGTCACCAATGTCAAATCAACCCGTATAAGATGGCTTGGGCACGTAGAAAGAATGGGAGAAGATGATGGAAGTACCCGAAGAAACTATCATATGGCAAACCAGGAGGCAAAAGAAGAAAGGGAAGGCCCCGGCTGCGATGGCTGGGTGATGTGGAGAATGATCTGCAGAGGATGGGAATCGGACAATGGAGAGGTCGAGTTGCTGACAGGGAAGACTGGAGAGGCGTTGTTGTGGAGGCTAGGGCTGTAGAGCCATGGGGGAAAAACAATACAAAAAAATTATGTGGTTATGCGATATGAAGATTTTTTGGTATAGTCATTAACAAATACAACTTTTAATAGAAACATAAACATTGAGGAGATTAAATAATAATTGCATTTAAAACATTTCATGAATATCATATGTATTTACTTTTTAAGGGACCGGGATAGCTCAGTGTGTAGAGCGCTGAGATGCTGTGGCAAAGGTTCTAATTCCGTTTGATAAATTAATTGATTTAGTCACAGCCACAGATAAACTCAGTGCGATTTGGAGGCCCTCCTGAGGTTCAACCAGTATTCTTAAAGTGGATACCCATAATTAGAGGAAAAACTGTCGGTTAAGCGTTATCTCGGACAAATCACCCCCCTCTGCACAACCGTTGTCCTAGAAAATGTACCTACAGACTCAATCATGAACTCAATCCAAAATCCTTCATAGGTATTGTATTATACATTTTTAGGATCAGGGAGGCAGGGGTAAATAAAAAAAGTACGAATTCTTTAAATGATCTAGAACTTTCATTGAAAATTTTTGTTTTAGTACTTCTTGAAATTTTAAAGAATTGCCAGGGCCGAGGTTTTAACAACGCGAGACATAAAACGTAAGTTGGAGTAAGAGAGTTAAATGTTGATGGAGCCTTTCTACATGTTGGTTTTGTAGTGGAAAATCAAACTTTTCGAAAATAAACAGACGAAAATATTTCTTCTTAAGGTCATAGTTAAAGTGGATGCATACTTAAGTAACAGCAATCAAACAATACATATAGTATGCAGATGATCATTACTCAGAGCAGATGACGTTACTAACACTTCAGAACTAGTAGATCGTTTAAACCAGCTTGATTTTCCGTATCAGTTTTGATGTACATGTTTTATATTACAACCTTATAATTACGGAATTATAAAATTTAATTAGTTTTGTATTATTATGTTAAGTAGTATCGTTTGGTACTGTTCTTCTTCATGCCTGCATGCTGATTGTTAATTTGTTGTAGCTGCCATGTGGATAAATATATAAAAGATGGAAGAGAGGTATATATGCAATATGCAAGAGCAACAGATATCATACTAAGTAATGATAAAAGTATCGGTTTTGTTTATTGTTATTCATTTAACGTAAATTTATGCTGCTAAGGCTAATCGGAGGAGATGTGGGTTTTTATTGCGGAGAAATAAGTAGTACAGTTGTAGTAAATGCATTTTTATTGTATTCTTTATAGTTCTCGGATATATTCTTCTTCTTATATAGCTCTTAATTAATTATCTTAAATATTACAATAATTAGAGCGTGGTTTTTATTACCTATTAATTTTTCATTTAGTTTTAATAGTCATTCTCGCACTCAAATAAGGAATTTACTCAAATAATTGTTGACAACTACAACGATAATTTATGTGATGTTTTTTTAATCAGGGGGATGACATGTTGTTTATCTGTACAAGCCCTTCCATTAAATTGTCTTGCTTGATTGTTGTGATAAAAAATACCCAGTCTTTATCATTATAAAATTCTTTAATTTTGTAAAAACACAATATAAGTTGTTACTATTTATACTAACTACTTATATTACTAGTTATTATTCACAAGTTCAAAATCTCATATCATAAGGTTATGTGCATGCGTGCGTATCAAAGACGAAGTTTAACAAAACTAAAATTTAGAATATTTTGAGAATTATTTAAATATATATTTGCTAATTATAACAAGTGAAGTTGTAAGGTTTAACTTTAAAATTTCTCCTACACTCCAACTTATCGCTATGATGATCGATATAGAAGTAATCATTCTTTATTTTTGTAGTTGAAACAAATCATTAATTAACTACAGAAAAAATATTAATTACAATATATGAAAACTATAAAATACAGTAGTTATCGCAAACTATTATAGCCTTTCCCACGAGATATTTTATTGGAAAGTATTCTTTTTAGGCTTCCTTTCACCTTAATATCAGATCAAACCGAAGTTTTCACAGAAAAAATGTCGAGCATTGGGCCTCAAGTTAAAATTACAATCTTAATGAGATATTCCCATATAAATTTAAATTTTGGGTCCATTGATAAACAGGCATTTTATAATGCCAATTAACGCATTTTTTTGACAGGATATGCCCTTAATAAATAAAACTGTAAAAATCAAAATCCACCGATATTTGACTTTTTTTTAAATACAATTATAAAATAATTCTACATTATTATAAAATAATAGAAACCTGTACCATGTCAGGTACTCTCAGTACAGACCTCATCAGATACAGGCCATGTCCTAATTAAACCTGGATAGGCAGAATCTAGAGCTCTCAATGTAGCATCGTCCGATTAGCCATAGCAGCAAAAAGTGGCGTTAAATGAACAAACCACTACAAATATAACAATTATAGAAAAATAATGATTTTGTAAGATTATAGGATTAAACAATAGAGGTTGGTTCATTGACAGTGTTCTTTGAATTTAATGTGTTTTTTTGGCCCCGAAAAATAAAATGCAATATACAACCACTCATACAAGAAAATTAACCTACGGCCCATAACAACGCTGTCTAAGAGATCCATGGACCGGTATAAATAATGAGCCACGAGACGCATCGTATTTAATCGTCCAACTTTCTAGTCATGATCCTTAACTGGCAGCTGTTGCTTCGCGGACAAGGATTGATAACTGTTGGCGACGGCAGAGCCATTTTATCACGAAATAATAATCATTATTTTATAATTATAATATATCATTTTAAGTTGTTTTTGCAATATCCGGTTACTAATACATTGAGATCTCTCTTGTACTTTTCACCTTAATATTAATCAATCTAGACGAATTCCACAACTACGTAATCTATATATAGATAAAATGGTAATTATTATATTTTTTAATGTGATATTGAATATTTTGCCAGTCAGAATTCACTTAAAACATTTAAAGGAAATTATGCCTAATGTTTTATATATCTTTTAAAAAAGTTTCCCCTTAAAGTTTCCTCAGATTGAGTTATGATGATAATAATAATAATACGACTTAGCGAACCAGAAGATTCGATGCCATCAGTCTCTGCTTACAAAGTTCTGTCCACAGACCACTACCCAAACCAAATCCACCAGGTCACTCTTTAACACAATCTTCCCACCTACTTCTCGATCTACCCCTCATACGCTTCCCAGTCGGCATAGCGTTACTAACTTTTAAGGAATTCGTTTGTTCGCCTAGCAACATTACAAGCAAAAAAAAAAAAACCTGTACCACTAAAACCCGTCAACGGGTCTGGGGTCAGTAGATAGTAGAGACTGCACTGTTTCATGGACAACGGTTCTGAAAGGAGGTGACTTGTCCTAGGTCACGCTCAACCGCCATGTTTTCCCCCCTTATTTTGGGCACCATATTTTTTAAATTTTCTATAGAGGCTGGGTGAGCCCCAGGAGGATCCTAGATCCTATATGATCCGTCTCCCGCTGCAAACAGACTAAATAAAAGTACTGCCCGGTTTTGAATCAGGATTTCCGGCATGGTAACTCAGTTCTCTACCACTGAACCACCCCGCTCCCTAATATCACAAGCCCTTAATATTCGTGACCGGTGTAAGTTTCGTAATTCGGCGTTGTGCTATCTTCTAAATTCTCCAGTGGTACTTTTCTGGACCGAATATTCTGTTCAACACCTTATTTTCCTTACATATACCTTAAGACGTTGTTCATCTCTCAGATTGAGTTACTGAACTGAAATTACAGACATCTCAATCCTTTTACGGCTTGCCACTTTTTTTTAACCATTTTTTTCAAACATAACACATACTGAACTGTAGTGATGAAAAGGCACATTTATTGCTTTATATTTCGTATGATTAATGCGATTAATGAAATATTATATTTTAACAGTAAGACAAGAAATAGGAAAACCAAATAACTATCTTTATGAATAATAATCTTATATGGCAATATTTTATTACTTATATTACTAGGTACATATATACATTACTTAGTTTAAACATTTTAAAATAATATGATTAAAATGTATAAACTAAGTAATTAAAATTTGTTAAAAACTAATTAAAATAATATCCATTTAAATATTTCTGAAAAAAAAAAACCTCAGTAGCTTTAAACTGAGAACTAATTTTTATATAAATTTATATTATTATAAGTAAGTTAAAAGTAGTAAATTAAGTAATTTAATAAAGTATTAATTACTAGAAGGTTAATTAAAAACAGACTTTTCATTCATACTTAGACAGAGAACAGACAGAACCTACTCACTATCCTATATTTACCTTAGAGAACTCATTACTGATTTTTTATTAACCAGTAAAACATAAAATAATTCTGTCAACAATAAAATATTTTACCCTGATATAGTTTTTTAATTATTTTAATAAGAAATAATTCTGATCCTCTCCAAAATAATTTAAAAAAAAACTGTAAAACTAAACTCGTTCAGTGTCAACGGACACGTTTCTATTTATTACTTTCACGCCAACTTCGGAAATGCCTCATGTTTATGAACAGTTAAGTGAAGGCAAACGACTCAGTTCAAACATAATATGCATATAATTTTATATTATAATATAATTTAAACCTTAAATTAATACTAAGGTTTGTGGAATAATAATGTTGTATTTTAAAAAATGAATTAAAATATAAAACTTTGTATTGTTTTTCAAATATAATATAGAAGTATTATATATATATATATATATATATATATATATATATATATATATATATATATATATATATATATATATATATGTGTGTCTGTATGTGTATCCTAAAAATAAAATCGCTGTAATTAAATCGAATAATCTTTCAGGGCAGACGTTAGAAAAGTTGTTTCAAATAAAATAATATTCCGAGGACTGATAAAAATTTATTCAAATGATTTTCCTTAACTTCTGTGTTTATGGGAAAAGACGCTTTCAGAGCTCTTATCATTTACGTAAAATAAGTGAGGAGAAAAAAAAACAACTCAAAATTACGTTTAAGTTGGTGGTGGGGTGCTGTATCATGTTTGGAGCCTGTTTGATCGTTGAGATATATTGCACCCTTTTCTTCGAGATGTGATTCACATAACCTTTTTTTGTTTTTGTGTCTTGGTAATGCCAGAATAGGCGAAACGTCGACCGTTAAGTGGGTGTATTACTGGATAAATATGAAACATAAGGCTTTGCATTGTGGTTTTTCTCAATTGCATTATAATAAATAATAGTGTTTCTTTTTGAGTTTTTGGCTCTATTTTATTGATAAATTAATTAAGGTATGGTGGAGTAAGTTTATTAAAATTTACAAAATTCAACATTTCTTAACCGTTGAACAGTAACAAGTAATAAAAATATTTATTATTGAATCTTGTTTAACTTTTTTATATTTCAATATTTCCACTTAATGCGTTTTACCCGCGACCATTTCGATTAAGTTAGTAATTAATCAAGTAATTAAATAACACATGCCACTTCCTTAATAGCTAAATCAAAATAAAATAACAAAAATATCTGAAATGCTTACATGTTGTTATAATAATTCAAAAACGTATGAAATTCACACAATGATCTTTCAATGATACACATAAAAATGGAGTGAAAAACTTATATTATAAAGGTATTAAAAATAAAAGAGGTTTATATCCGGTTCAAGAGGTTTATATAAGGATATATGCAAATTACAAAGTATTAATCTAATAAATTATAAGATTCTAAAGTCCCCTTATAAAAAATAAATAAATTAAATAATAAATGAAATAAAATAGAGACTTGTGGTTTAAAAAGTTAAAAGATTCAACTCGAAAGAACAACATAAATTGATGTAAAAGAGGTTTTATTTCTTCAAAGTACTATTCCTCCGGAGTCCCTGCGACAATGCGGAGTAAGTAGGAATATTTACCGTACTAGATATTAAACACGAGCACTTTTCCCATAACAAGGATTTGCACTTACCCCTATTATCGTTTTTAACTGGAGCGACTAGGGATTAACGCTAAAAGCAGAAAACCACCAAGGATATATGCAAATTACAAAGTATATTAAATTATAAGCTTCTTAGGTCCCCTTATTTATTTAAATAATAAATGAAATAAAATAGAGTCTTGTGATTTAAAAAGTTGAAAGATTCAACTCTAAAGAGCAATACAAATTGATATAATTAAAACTCAATATGCTTCCTACTCACTATACTATATTGACCTTAGAGAACTCATTACTGTTTTTTTTATTAACCAGTAAAACATAAAATAATTCTGTCAACAATAAAATATTTTACCCTGATATAGTTTTTTAATTATTTTATTATAAAATAATTCTGATCATCTCCAAAATAATTTTAAAAAACCTGTAACACTAAACTCATGAATATCTTGAGTTCAGTACGTGGTAGAAACTGACTGTTTCTTGGACCACGGTTGTGTAGGGAGGTGTCTGTTCTAGATCACACTCAAACACTCTCCATTTTCTCCCTATTTAGAGTACACACTTTATTTCACAGTTCAGGCCGTGTGAATCCCGTATGATCCATACCCGCTGTTAAGAGATTAAATAAAATCTGTCACAGCCAGTATTGAACCCTTTATTTTCGGTTCGGCAACTCAATGTTATACCACTGAACCACTCCGGTCCCTATCCCCTAATTCTCCTGAGTAGATAGTTATAAAACAAGCAAGGCATAAATCAGGAACCGCATAGGCTTGGGTAATGAGAGGATAGCTATTCCAATTAAGAACTAGCGGTTCATGACGTGAAATGCGAATTAGACAGAGTGCTGAGAAATTACGTTTAAGTACTGATGTATGAATCCCGAAGCTAGAACGTTCCATACTTGACCTCCCAGCGATGGAAAGGTCGCGGGTACAGATCCATGAGATGGTATATTAAATGAATGCGGATAATTGAGAGAAGGGCAGGGAGAAAGTGACCGATAGCGATGGCTAATGCGGCTCAGTTTCGTGAGGCACAACTTAGTGTAGTTAGCAGAGAAAGCAGAATAATTCCCACGCACTTCCCTCCAGGCCTCAAGTGTGGAAGATATAGGAGGATGTTCAGCACAATATTCTATAAAGGAGAGACAATAAACCTTATTGTCCAGGAAAGGAGTATAAGTGAAAAGAGTAGGACGGGACAAGCGGGTTGTAAAACGTTTATATAGGCAAGGAGTACCGCAAGGATATTCCTCATCTTGGACGTCATCTGTTATCAGGACTTAAAGAAACTGGGATTTTTACGTTTACTTGATTTTACACAACCATTTACAGCTGTAGAGGTTATATCCTACTGCTTTTTTCTATTATACGAAATAACAGTAACGGGTAAGTTAGAAAAAGTAACATATAAAGTATTTTGGCAACATTGTTTCTACTTTATTTTTATTTTCTAAATTGTATTTTTTTTGCACCACTACAACCCATGGAGATTATAGTAGATTTTTAAGGTTACAGTTATGCAGAGAGGTAATTTTTTCTCGATCACACTCAACCGCCAGATTAGTCTTCCTATTTTGGGTATTCAGTAGAGTCTGGGTGAGCTACAGGAGGGTCCTAGATCACATAAGATCCAGCTCCGGCCGCTAACAGATTGAATAAAATCTGCTACAGCCGCTAATTTTAACCCGGGACCTACAGCATGACAACTCACCGCTCTACTACTGAGTCACACCGTACCATTTTCCAACTGGTAAAACGATATTAATCGTATCATCCATAAGTTTCGGTAAGAACAGAAGAAGGCTTGAGAGAGGAACTTAAGAGTAACTGGAGGACATCGAAGTTGGAAGAACATGCAGACATGGAAAATGATATCGAATGTTAATTCGCAGTCCATACTCGCATTAGCGGCTCAATACGAATAAAGGAAATAATGACCGTATAATATAGATAATACAATGATTAATAATTACGGTGCATTTTGACAATTACATGAACAACCAATGAATTTTCGTAAATCATATTAAATATTAAAGCTCGGATAAGATAGAGGCAATTAACTAAATATAAAAAAATAAAAATAAAAACTACCATAATGAGCTATGTATGATATTGGTTCAGTACGTGGTAGAAAATGTACTGTTATAAAGGCAGTTGATTTGTCTTAGATCACCGTCAAATACCTAGTGTCCCCCTTAACGTGATATCCATTTTATAGATATACCCCCAGGATATACTGCAAGGTATAAACACAAGGTATAAGCTAAAATATAAGGTACATACACAGGGTATAAGTTACCTCGCTCCCAAAAATAAATGTAAGCTGTTTAAAAAAAATATGAAAAGACCCATCTAATAAAAAAAACCATTGCCATTATATGAAGCGTCTTGGATTCAGAACATGGTACAGACTAAACTGTTTCTAGGATATCCTCTCACAGTTGTGCTGGAAGGTTTTTGTGATTTGTCCGATGTGTGATTTGTCAGAGATCTCGTTATGCTTCCACATTTGTTCCCCAACTAAGAGTTCCCACTTAAGAAAAGGGTCTGTAGATCACAGGCACTAGCTGTGGCAACTCTGCCACAGCTGGAATTGAAGCACAGCAACTTGACGATCTACAACGGAGATACCCCCTCCCATCTAATTTGAAACTAATTAGAACATAACAATAACTCAGACAGTAATCGAAGAAACGAATAAATAATATTTATTTTACAAGATCAAGTCCCTAGATTGTATCTCTTTGACACTGCGTTTCCGTATTTATCAAGATCTCCTTGAAAACATTTCAGGACATAGAATAATAATTAACGTTTCTTTCTAACCGATTTATCACGGGGTAATTGTAGCGCATAATATTCAAGGATCCGAGGAAGCAACGCTCATTCCTTCCTACTAACAAAAAAGTACTTCGACGGTTTTACTTTATTTCTAGAGACGTCTAGGTTGTCTCTTCAGCGTCTACTACCTGATAAAGAATAAAAGAATAATATCCTTCGTCAAGAACCAATTGTTTAACGTATATAAAGGATTTTATTTTCCTTGTTTATCAATGATTTTGTATCTTATTGTTAAGCATTTCCATTTAATTTACACTTCTAGGAGGTTATGCAGAGTTATTATATAATAATTATACTCATTATGTATAATAATAGATTAAACTATAAAATCGATTTTTTTTCTAAGAAATAATCGCGAAAATAAACCCTTTTGATTTAAGAAATATTATGAAGGTATAATAAGTGATCACAGAGTAAGAATTTCCATGATGAATAGTTTAAAAAATTACAATAATTATAGAGAAAACAAGTTACCCCTCTTAATAATTAATTCTAGTTTATAATTACTTTACATATCTGCAAAGCTCTTTTGCAATATAAACGACGTAAGAAAGTTATTACGAGTACATTATAAAAATGAAAAATGAATCACAACAGTGATTTAAAAAACTTATTTTCTTCTTGCATTTTTTTCTTTACCTTAATAATAGCATTCGCCAAACAAGTTAATTTGAATAAATTCCTTAGGAATATTTTAATTTTTTCTCGCCTTGTTCTCAAACCTATCCTGGATACATTAAATTCCTCTTTATGTACTGTGGGCTATATCACTGCCCTTCAAAATATAGGTATAAACAATTTTTTTATGTATCAGGAAAGATTACTAACTTATTTAAGTTAAATAAGTACCTAGACGATGAAAAATTCTACTCTATCGAAGAATTTAAAATAAATTATCTGTTTGAAAATATAATTTTGAATCAACTAGGATAGTTCAACAAAATTAGTTGATTATCTCACATTGGAATTATTATTTATGTTAAGGCCTGCTCTCGTCGCTATAGTAAATGACAATAATATTGAGCGCTTATAAATTAATTCAGCATTATTGACTTACTACTATGTTCTTCAATTTATAGTGATGACTTCAATTTACTACTATGTTCTTAATTTATATAATATTGACTTACTACTATGTTCTTCAATTTAAAGTGATGACTTGATTAGTGAACTCACCTGAAACAATTAAAATGGAATAATTAGTTATCAAAGCATAATATAACACTTAAAAGATAAATTAGGTTTCTTATAAACATGTTCTCATATTTGAGAAGTTATTTTGAACTTAACATGAACCATTTTCTCATACAAAAAAAATCTAACAACTGATTACAATCTTAGTAAATTCTTTAACATGATACAATTTGTAATTAAATAATCAATAGCCTGTATCGGCCAGGAAAATAGATTATGTTGTCGGTATAACAATCACGAAGTGATGAATAAAGATAATCTGGTTGAAGGGCAAGAAAGGAAAGGAGTTAAGAGCTACATTTTTTATCTCCCCCTAATTAACTATTGGCATCGGGCTACTGGACTTCCTACTCTGTTACGATATATTTTCCTATACATGATATTATGTATTAAGAATACATAATACAAATTCGAATACTATAAATTTAAATTAATACAATACAGTAGACTCGCTTGGTTGCGGTATATAATCCATATTCAAGAAACACAACACAAGCTGTAGATACAGTTTTAGAAGAGCAATTACGTTTTAAAGAAAATAATAATTAGGCACATTAAAACATAAAAACTGAAAAATAGCTAGTAAACTTACAGAACTTCAAAAAACACCTTAGGATTTAAAGGTATAATCAATTGATGTAATAAATTTAACTTTGACGTATATTAATATATAAAAGCTGTGTAATAAATAACTTACTGATTTAAAAAAAATAAATCCAGCTCTTTTATTTGGTAAAAAAAAAAATGTCTATATAAATCAGCTTCCCGATTAACAAATGTCCTGGCACGTTTGGATAGAGAAGAGAGAATACTTTCTTTACTAAAATAAAAAATTATCATAATATAAAATTAAATAGTTATCATAAACTAGCGATAACATTTCGTAAAAGGTGAAATAAATCAATTAGTTAATTAATACATTTCATACATTGGAACAGGATTTTAACCACACCACTTAAGAAAGAATGCGGACCAGATCCTTTATTTCCCATTGGACTTTTCTTTCTTTATGAAAGTTTTTTTTTTATAACTAAAAATCAATCATCGAGCCAGTTATTATGAAATTCAATGTATGAAATGTACAGAATTCAATAAAAGTAGGTTTCTAAATTAAAAAAAAAAGTTTATTGTTTATAGTAATGCGCATTGACAAGGATATATAAAAATTTAATAAAAACAACAAAATTTTGGATAAAAAAGAAGATATAGTTTTAGCAGGTAAGATCAACAAAATACTATTTTTTTGCATAACAATAATTTTTTTTCGATTTAAACGATTGCCTTATAAATACTATCCTCCGAGATATTTGTGGATGGTATTTTATTTTATACAGTGCACCTTCGTTTAAATTAAAAACCTTTCAAGTGCTTTACTAAATGACCAGATACTGAACTCCCAAATATTCCCGTCAGGATCAAAGTTCCCGTCTAAACGCTTCCGCATTGGACCGAACCATATACACCAATCCTTCTAGATCCAACTTAGTAACACGGGTAAGAGTACAATGTAATTATTTGACTGTCGATAACTAAGAGAGTTTTATAATGAGTTGTATAACAAAAGAAAGAAAGAAGATAGGAGTTAGGTAACTAACTGTATAACATCCCATAGAAGCCCTTTAAGACTTAAGGTGAAGCACCGCAACAACCGACAATTTCTCGTTACCTCTAAAGCTTAACGAGCAGGTGCTATACAATATTACCCTAAGCAAACCCATAAAGTTATATTTCCTTAAAGATGTTCTCGTCGTTTGAAATAGCTTGGCAGTCGATACGATTTGGCTAGGGGTAGAGAACTATGCATCCAATAACCTATGATGTCTTCCAGGCCTTCGTTCTTCTGTGGTTATGGCGTTCCTTTCACTATCTAAATAAACGGATTTAAGTGCTGGAAAATAGCGTAAAGGAAAAAAAGGGATTTCAGAATGTATTAAAATTATAACGTATTGCCCATGGCTGATTTCAAATCCTGACATGACTTTAGAAATACTTATGTTAAACGTTACTTAAGTGAAGGCTATGCAGGTAAAAAAATATTATTTAAAAGACATATTAATTTATACAGCAACTTCACAAGACTTTTGTATTAAATTACAACTTTCCGAGATTACTTCAGGATGTTGCAAAAATAATGTTATATCGATATTAATACATATATTAATAATTATACAAATCATTTATTTAGCTCTTTATTTGAAATAAAATATTGATTTTGCTAATTTCATAATAGGATACATAGTTTATATTATTAGGACATATAAGACATTTTTAAAAACATAATTATTAATGTTCATATGGATTATGAAATGGGAAGAAAATAAAAATGTCGAGGCCAATATAATATATTTAGTTCCGATATATTTTTTAGATAAAATGCACTACTATTACGATGTATTAAAAACGTATCACTTCGATTTTTTCCGTGTTTTTATATTGTAACTTAAATTTAAAAACTGATTCTGATAGACTTCTTTTATGTTCTTTTTTTTTGCGTTTATTTTATTTTTGTAGATTAATCAAACGGGGAAACTTTTTTTTTTTTTATGTGTATATTCTCAAATGAAACTGATTATTTCACCGTCATTTTTTTAAAAGTATTTTTACTTTCAAAGTAATTATTAGTTCAGGAATCTTTTTTGATTGATTAGTTCAGAAATGACATTTTTCACTTTTTGCCAATATCAACACAACAGGTACTGATTTGGAACCATTGGTTTTTCAATTAAGGAAATGCAATCTACTCATAGATTTAACTTTTATTCAATTGCAATTGTTCTTAGTTATCACTTTTCTTAGCGATAACTTAAAGTTAATGTCTTCCTATTGTAATTTATCCTTTTACCAAAGCTAAGGAAACCAAACATGTGAGGGAATAGGTTTCTTAGTCAGTGTTTGGATCTGATCAGGTTATTTCGATAAGCTTTACAATAGTTGTATATACAAACATAGGCTACAAAATACAAGGGTATTGCAGCCATGTATATTTGTAAACTATTTAAGTTTGATTTTATACGATTGCTATAAAATATGTACCGTTAAATCAATATTAGCAAACGACAAAAATTAGACCAAACAGAAGCGTGCATATCTGTTTTCGATCCTGTAATCCCCATTTACATTTTTTTTCCTCGTAATTTTGTCAAACAATTTGGCCAAAGGTATCTTTAGATAGTGAGAAGAGCCACTGACGTAGTAGTAGTACGTAGTAGAGTAACAGCGCGGGAAAACACCAAGGCCGCTCAATCCAACTGGTGATAGAGCTGGGATTAGGGTTCTACCGATTCCCAAAAATATCGATACCAGGCCTTTGCGATGTATCGAAACAAAGTATCGATACCGATAAAATAACGAAAGAAAAATATCGATATCACTCGGTATCGGAAGATTTTTAGTCGTTTAAAAGCACGGTTCATCAAATGGCTAAAAACATTCCATTGCCAGGAAAACGTCACACATTGGATAATCAATCAAAATAGTGAAAGACTTTTTATTTTTTATTAGAATAATATGGTTCTCATTCGATATTCTCAAAGTATCGAAAGATGTTTCCGATATTTCACAGATGGCTGATATATAAATTTTTTATTATGTTATGAACCTTATCTGTACATATCAGGGAAAGTAATTAAAGAGAAAAAATAATATATACGCATAGGAAAGGACATTCTTTCGATATTAGAAGAATATATTACTCATTCGATATTCTCAGAGTATCGAAAGATCTTTCCGATATTTCAAAGATGGTTGATATCTAATATTTTATTATGTTATGAACCTTATCTGCACATATCAGGGAAAGTAATTAAAAGAAAAAAAAACATACATGCATAGGAAAGGACATTCTTTCGATCCTAGAAGAATATGGTACTCATTCGATATTCTCAGAGTATCGAAAGATCTTTCCTATATTTCAAAGATGGTTGATATCTAATATTTTATTATGTTATGAACCTTATCTGCACATATCAGGGAAAGTAATTAAAAGAAAAAAAACATATACATGCATAGGAAAGGACATTATTTCGATCCTAGAAGAATATGGTACTCATTCGATATTCTCAGAGTATCGAAAGATCTTTCCTATATTTCAAAGATGGTTGATATCTAAATTTTTTATTATGTTATGAACCTTATCTGTACATATCAGGGAAAGTAATTAAAAGGAAAAAAAAAACATATACATGCATAGGAAAGGATATTCTTTCGATCCTAGAAGAATATGGTACTCATTCGATATTCTCAGAGTATCGAAAGATCTTTCCTATACTTCAAAGATGGTTGTTATCTAAATTTTTTATTATGTTATGAACCTTATCTGTACATATCAGGGAAAGTAATTAAAAGGAAAAAAAAAACATATATATGCATAGGAAAGGACATTCTTTCGATCCTAGAAGAATATGGTACTCATTCGATATTCTCAAAGTACGATTCGATATGAACCCTATATGTGAAAGGCTAGGCCTTTGAGCAGAGAGGATCTAGAAGCTTTAGCACCGAGACAGATAAGAGGCTTTATTTTTATATTATATATTTTCACTCTTTCTTTTTTCTTTAAAATAGGTTTACATTACTTATTTTATTTATAAATTAAAAAAAGGGAATAATGTCAGAAAATAGCGATGGTCGGGATGATATCCCTCCGATAAAAAACAGTAAGAAATAACAAATGTGATTCTTGATATTAATTTATTACATAATTTAGTTAATAATAATTCAGTTCATGATTCGAACATTAATTTCAGTGTTATCAATTCCAGATGGGGAGCTGACCCAAACATATCTTTATTATTTTATAGATCTACGATAAGGGCAATTTTTGATTGTGAAGCAGTCATATACGGTGAAGCCCCAGATTCATCATTAAAAAAACTAGACGTAATCCAAAACCGTTGCATAAGAATTTATAAGAATCGAAAGAGTACCCTGTTCTTCTGGTATCGAAAGAATTTTTCTTTACTATGTATATATATAACTTTTTTCTTTTAATTAATTTCCCTGGTATGTACAGATAGGGTTCATAACATAATAATTAATTTAGATATTACCCAACTGTGAAGTATCGGAAAATATTTTTAGAATATCGAAAGAGTACCCTGTTCTTGCAGTATCGAAAGAATTTCCATTGCTATGCATATATATTATTTTTTTTTTAAATTAATTTCCCGGATATGTACAGATAGGGTTAATAACATAATAATTAATTTAGATATTACCCAACTGTGAAGTATCGGAAAATATTTTTAGAATATCAAAAGAGTACCCTGTTCTTTTGGTATCGAAAGAATTTCCATTGCTATGCATATATATTATTTTTTTTCTTTTAATTAATTTCTGGGATATGTACAGATAGGGTTCATAACATAATAAAAAATTTAGATATCAGCCATCTGTGAAGTATCGGAAAATATTATTAGAATATCGAAAGAGTACCCTGTTCTTGCAGTATCGAAAGAATTTTTCTTTGCTATGCAAATATATTACTTTTTTTTCTATTAATTAATTTCCGTTATATGTACAGATAGGGTTCATAATAATAAAATAATAGGGTTCATATAGGGAAAGGAAACATATCATTCTATTTTTTCGAGACTATAAAAAAAATAAATAAAAGGTTCGTTAACTGTTTCGATATTTAGTTTTCCATACCGATATCGATAAAATATCGGAAGAAATGTATCGATACCAAAATATCGGTATCGAAAGGAAAAGTTTCGATACTGTACCCATATCGGTAATATCGGTAGAACCCTAGCTGGGATAATTGGAAACTTTTCGCAAACATATAATTTCGGAAGCTCGACCCATTCAGATGCAGTAGGTAATCTGAAGGATAGCCTATCTTCAATTACTTAATCGGAATACACACAATTCCTTTCAGAAAAACACAATTTTAAATTATTTTATTAACTCAGTACATTGTTTTATTTCGTGAAAAATAACAATGTTAAGAGATTATTTATAATTAAATATTAATTCCTTTTGAAGACATAATTAATATCAAAACTGTACTTGTGGAGACAAAGTACTCATAATAACTATCCCAATCCGCTCAGGATTGACTTCTTTCTTCATGTTATCGAGGACCAGACCACGCAGCAGCGTCTCCCCACATCGTGATCCATTAAAACCCGAGGTCATTAACGGTGTTTTTACTGACCATCCTCGAAAGATAATCTCGCCAGGACCGCGCCTAAATGTCGTGGCATCTATAGGTCATCGCCATCTTAATAAGGTCAGTGCTACGCTCTAGGAGGAAGAGTGGGGGTGGGATGCCAGGGATATCAGCAGGAAGTCACGTTGGAGAATGCGGGGGGCTCAAACCTATATAATAAATTGCTGCTTATTGGTGTAATAAAAATCTATTTGTGTACAAATATTGCAAATCAAGTCGATTACTCAATGTTTGATCGCTAATTACCGCTTGGCAATTTTGTTGATTTTAGGATTTCTATTTGGTTATGTTACAGTAAAGTAGGGCAAATATGGAACTTGTACGACCATTACAACTCACGAAGATTCTTGTCTTTAGCAGAAGGTAGAGAATGTACTGTTAAGCCAACGGCTGAACAATGAGTTGTATCACTCTCAATCGCTAGGTTTTTTCACCAAATAGGAGTATATATGTACTTTATCTACAGGCTTATATAGTGGCTAGGTGGAGCCTCTAGGAGTTTTCAGATCCCACCTACACGGGTCCATTTATTTCATATATTACATAACTTATCTGCTACAGCCGACCTTTGGCCTACAGCACAGGAAAACAGCACCGTACATATTAAGATAACACGCTCCCTAATAGATGAATATAGGAAAATTAATAAACATTGAAATATTTATCGTTGACGGTATGTACTTGTTTATTTAACACCCCTTCCTTGCCTTATGAACCTCTGGTTTTGGGAACATTATACTGGATTTACAGATGTTCTATACTTTCTATCTCTATACTCTAGTTTTAGTCTTCTGGCGCATTTTATTACTTTTCTACTGGGCTACAAACACACACACACACACACACACACACACACATATATATATATATATATATATATATATATATATATATATATATATATATATATACATATATACGAGGGGTGATCAAAAAGTTCCAGGACTGATTTTTTATTAATTTATTTAAAAAATCTATAGGCTATTGGACGTCGTCCCCTTCAAAGTACTCTCCTTGGGAAGCTATACATTTTTCCCAACGATGTTTCCACTGTGTGAAGGACTTTGAGAAATCATCTTGTGAAATGGTGTGTAGCTGCTCCAGCGATTTTTTTTTAATGTCATCTACGGACTCAAATCTCTTTCCCTTCAAGGGTCTCTTAAGTTTTGGAAACAAGAAAAAGTCTGCAGGGGCAAGGTCAGGTGAATATGGAGGCTGGGGAATGACCGTCATTCCATTTTTGGTGCAGTAGTCGCGAATGAGCAGTGCGGAATGAATAGGCGCATTGTCATGATGCAGCACCCACTCACCGCTCCGCCACAACTCTGGTCTCTTCCTCCTTATTGCCTCGCGCAAATTTCTCAGGGTTTGAAGATAACGAAAGCGGTTAATGGTCTCACCTCGTGGAAGAAATTCATGGTAAACAACACCCTTCCAGTCGAAGAAAACAGTAAGCATGACCTTGACGTTTGATTTGACCTGACGTGCTTTTTTGGGGGTTGGGGAGGATTTTGTCTTCCATTGTGATGACTGGACCTTCGTTTCCACGTCGTAGCCACAAACCCACGTTTCATCTCCAGTAATGACTTGTTTTAAGAAGTTTTCATTGGCATTTGCCATTTCAAGAAGTTCCTGACAAACTTGAACTCTGTGTTCTTTCTGCTGCTCAGTCAACAGTCTCGGAACAAACTTTGCAGCCACCCTTCTCATCTGCAAATTTTCTGTTAAAATCTGTTGACACGAACCAAATGAAATGTTCAATTCTTCAGCCATCTCACGAATGGTTAGTCGACGATTAGAACGCACGAGACTGTGCAATCTTGCAACATGATCGTCGTCAGTCGAAGTTGATGGGCGCCCTGAACGA
Source organism: Arma custos (assembly GCA_037127475.1). Lineage (NCBI taxonomy): Eukaryota > Metazoa > Arthropoda > Insecta > Hemiptera > Pentatomidae > Arma > Arma custos. The sequence continues at coordinate 84,862,898 of CM073760.1, read as the reverse complement.
GAATCATCTTCACACGATGTCCGGCCTTCCTTGAACCTTTTGTACCACTCATGACACCTTGACCGACTCAGACATTCATCACCGAAAGCCACTTGCAACATTTGAAAAGTTTCAGTAAACATTTTACCCAACTTCACACAAAACTTTACGCAAACGCGTTGCTCATCCTTTACATTCATTTCACAAAATCGCCGGACACAAAAAACTTTTTTTTACGAAAACAGCAGTAACTTTGCAATGAAGAAGGTTATCAACAAACTGAATAAACAGCTGAGCTCAGGAAGAGTCACGCTAAACAATGCTGCCAACCGCACTGCTCTATGACACTCCATTGCCGCGCAATCTCAACAATCCTGGAACTTTTTGATCACCCCTCGTATATATATGTATAAACTAGGAACGCTTCTTCTACCGGAATTGAAATAGATTGTTCCCACTGTACCACGGTATGTTATATATAACAATGCATACATTAACTGCGAGCATAAAGAATAACACTAATATCGGGGTAACTTTAACTCACAGCCTCATACATATCATCTGGTACAAAAACTGTATGTGAAAGCCCAAAAAAAAATTACAAAACGCTGTTTAAAATATGATAATAAATTTGTGTATACATAGAGAGAAACTACAATTGCACAACGGTACCGTAAAGGAAAAAAGAGAAAATGAAAAGAGTCGGCTTGTTATTTCTAATTCATCCCAAGGACAGGCAAGAGAACCAGGTTTCACAAGTATACTTCTAGATAATGCACGCCCCTCTATTTTAAAATACCTGCAATGACCTCAATTGAAACAAATGGGTACAATCAACCTGAAATTATAGATATCAAATCATATCCAAATTACCACTATTTATAAAACCTTGGAGTTTAGAAAACAATAAACGCGTTTTTATAACTAATTCAGATATTTCTATCGTCTTTATCATTATTACCAAGCACTGTAGTACCTACCATCATTTTCCAAGACAATTATTTCTTCAGAACAATTCTAAACAGAAAATGTTTAGACTTATGTATAAATAATAATAATCATTGATTATTCAAAAAGAATGACAAATATCGGATCAAACAGATTTACAAATATCGTTGGAATAAATCAACAGGAAAGAAATGAAATTAGGCTCAAAATGCACCGAAGGAAGGAGAATAATGCAATGTATGAAGTTAAAAGTTCTGGAGGAAGAAGAAGGCACAGGAGACAAAACATTAAAAAAATTCACTCGTGGTCCCTTGAAGACCATAATGAAAAAAATAAAAAATGAACATAGCATATGTAATTACGTGGTCCAAAGATGACCGAAATAGACAGAAAAAACATTGTCATAGCGCATTTATCCTGTCACCGGTGAAGATTTTTCTTAAACTTCTTTAAGTAGTAAGTTTTATTTTCACAGCTATGATTGCCAGAAGACTAATTTACAAAGCTTATTAAGTTGCTGGTAAGAGTATTTATGACCAGTGAGCTTTGGTGGTTTCGGCATCTAATCTCAAAATTGGCTGACTTGACTTTTAATATTATCCTTATTATAGATATAATTTGTTTCTTATAATGATTAATTATTCAGAATGAATGATAATGGGTTAATTAAATGAATTTAAGAATGAGTTGAAACGAATCAATCAATTTTGGGGTATCAGCATCTCGTCTTTAAATTGACTGATTTGATTTTTACTATTATTTTATTCGAATTTATGTAGTATTTTACAGTCCTAATAGGCACAACACACCTCCCATTCATTTTACTTCTTTTTTTCTTCAAAGCTCAACTTTTAAATCATTTTTAAACTTTAATAGCGAACTCATTTTAATGTGAAATTTTGACAAAAATGAGGTAAATGCAAGTTTGCATATAATGCAGAGTAAAAAATGGTGTGCACAAATATAATAAGTACTCTCTAAATTCTTGATTCTACATAAAGAAAAAAGTAAAAAGAAAGGCAGTTATTACTGTCTCTATTGTCACAAGAGCAACAGCACAATAATTGTTGATGCACATCAATTATTGATGTGGATGAATCACTTTGCCCATCGATAAGTTGAGTACAGCGCTATCAATATTATTAAAAATACCTACCATTATCAGAACCAGAACCGTCCCGACTAAAACAATGAAGACTCAGGGGCCTCGAAAGCGGAAGGAAGCGACCCAACACGCAACCTTAAGCCATCTCAGGCTATTTATCACATTCCTTTCATCTTATCCACGCGTAACCAGCAAGCGCAGAAGCAAGGAGCGTAATATAATGGTAGACAATCAGCATTACACCTATTACATTAAAACAAAATAATAGTATACGTTTGCTAGTGAACTGTAACTTACAATAAAGCACAATCAAGCAAAGTTAAAAGTTGAAAATCTGTACCATAATCCGTGAAGCATCTTGGGTTCAGTACATGGGTTGTGCAGGGAGGTGATATGTCCTACATGTTCTCTCCTTGTTTTGGGTATCCACTTTATAGAGGCTAGGTGAGCCCCAGAGGATCCTATATCTCAGGGTATTTATCTCCGGCTGCTGACAGATTAAATAAATGTCTTGCCTTAAGCGGAATTTCAATCCAGGACCTTCGGCATAGCAACTCAACGCTTTACAACTGAGCCACTCCCCTCCCAGAAGCATTGTTTTTATACTCAAGATTATTCTCGACTATTTTCAAGGGTAACATATGAATAATTATTATATAAAGGAGTTCTTAAAATATTATTAGTTAACAAAATATCGGTATAGCGTTGTCTTATACCTTCCCAAGAAGTATTAACTACGTATGCCTAGTATCTGATTTATCGAATCTTCACATTAGAGGGAAATACTATTTCCAGGGCAGTGGGGTAGAACTGAAGGGGCTTGATAAAGATAACAAATGTATATGGAAGAATAGATATAAAGAAAATTGGGTTATGCGGAAGGAAAAATTGATTGCTGTCTGCTCTGAGCTATGAACATCAACTTGAATTTCCAGTCTGACAAATATAGCATAGGTGGAATAGGCTATATCGTACAGTCGCGTGTTTCTAATTCGAGTCTAAAATAGATTAAACAGAATATACTTTTACAGTCAGATGGAATAATTAATTAGTAAACAAACAGTGACTTATCATCATAGAGAAATACTTAAATAGGATAAGTTAAGTGCACTGCAATAGAAGTAGGAATGGATTTTTATATCTCTGCAGAACTATTTTTTCATTTTAAAAAGATGATTCACTAAATGTAAATCAACATGTCTGACCCACTTTCATAACATTTTCTAGTTTCTTATGTTTTCTAAAAATACTCTTGGTCTTGGCTTTTTTTTGTAGTTCTTGATGTCTATCACCCAACCCTCCTATAGGTTTATATATTCACTACACTTAAAATTTTCCAATTAGTCCTACCAAATCGAAAGATTCTAGGTATTAGTTTAGATTATTAATCAAGCATTACAATAAATCATGACTTAATGACCTGCCCTCATTGAATCATTCTTATAAATATCTCCTTAATCTTTAAACTAGGGGTTCTCAGCCTGGGGCGACTGAAGACAAGTCAGGTGTGGAGAATAAATAAAAATTTTACTAAGTATTGGTTATTTATCTCTTACCAGTACTTTTGTTTATCTTAAATTAAAATTAATAATGCTATATACATATACTGTACCAATAAAAATAAATCTTTGTTTTCATTATTATGTTTGTGTGTTTTTTTCATATGCCAATACAATTTATCGCGTAACGCGGTTTTCATTTCAACAGGAGGGGGCGTGGTACAAAAATATTTCAGAACCACTGCTTTTAAAACATAACAGTAAACGTACCGCATTACATGAAGGTGCTATATAACTTGGAGATAACAGGAATCTACTTAGCACATAACTCGTAGTACGTAAGTACGAAAAAATATCAATTAAGTTGACAGCCAAGGAACGAAAATGCCGTTTAGTATGAAATGATCCAGAAACCACTGAGGTAGGGTCAAGGCTGGGATCGGAGAGCATTGCAAAAAAAGGCGAGAACCGTGAGAACTGAGAGATCTGCTCGCAACATTTAGCTCCGAATCTGACTCAGCGCTCTGACATTGCGTAACCGACTGGACCCGTTAGTAGCAGTTCTTAGCACGGATCTGTTGCTTGGATAGGCTCCTACTACCGTTCTTCAAGTACCTGACTGATAGATTACTGATTTTAAGACATCATTCTTAATAATAAATAACTACTTATATTTTATATCCTAGTAAATTAAGGATGATATCATGCTAATATGAATAGAACAAATGTTTTTTTTCCAGAAATTGAACGAGGAACCACCAGAACAAAGAGGGAGTAGTGAGAATGAAAGGCAGAAGGGAGTGCCCTGGAAACGAGAAAATACAAGGGATGGATGAGGACCGTTAGGGGCCAGGGTCGCCTCCGTTCCAACAGGAGAAATGTCTTGGGAGGCCAGGCATTCCACTGCAACAACTCACGCCCACACTCTTCCTGGAGGACAACCTGTGCCACCTTACCTCTATAGATCAAGGAGACGGCTGATAACAGTTCTAGCGAACAGCACTGGCATTCTAGGCACTCAGTTATTACGATCAACTTGCTAAGGTGTGTTTGTTTAATTTTAATGTCACTGTATGCTGCTATGGCTAATCGGACGACGCTACAGTAGGAGTCCTAAATTTTGCTTATCCAAGTTTAATTAAGAGGAGGATCTTAATTAAAGGACCTGACATCGTACAGACTAGGTACCCCCATTTTGTTTCCTTTTGGGAGGACGACATAACCATAGATATTTTACTCTCTAGGGCCACTTGCCGGGCTGTGAAACCGTGATCATAGGCATAGTAGGATGTTATGCTAACCAATAGATCCCATTGGCTAGGGTATAGATATATAAAAGAAAAATTAAACAGCATTCATTTCTTTCTGAAGAATGAAAATAGTAATAAGTATCCTTACTAAGAATGAATCTTTTGATTCATCTTAGTAAGGATACTTATCCGCTACTAGAGGAAATTGAAAAAGAAGTTAAAAAATTGCTAGAATTTAATTGTGATGCTTATCAGAAATACCATGTTTCCACATTTTCTATTTATTTCAATTATTGATCAGTTTATTTAACATCAATAAACAAAAAACTAACAGTTATGATATTAACAGATATACAAACGAATTTCTTCATTCAAGGCATAATCATAAAAGTTATTATTCATTCATTCTAGAGGAATACATATTTTTCTACATCCTAGTAATTTCAAAATGACAAGATTGGGTGCTTGATAACTCTTCTCAGTAACTGCATCAATTACAATTAGTCTACACCGTATTCAAATATTATTCAACTCAAATTTTTAGTAATGAAAATTTATGGTTCTAGGATCAAAAATATTAGTATGGAGTTGGTTTTAAAAAGGTATTTTAATATGACGAATTCTCCTGCAATTATTACAAATCATTTCTGTAATACTACTGACTCAGAATAACTTAACTATTAATATTTGATTAATTCAATATTTGATTTCATCATAATTTGTTTTTCCGGATGCACTACTACTTTAAATAACTATTTTAAATGATGCATCCTTACATATGCAATTTAATAATCACCAAATATTTATTATAAAAAAAACGTAGGTATAATTCTCAAGAGTTTCAATAAGAAAGAGTAAATTAAACATACAATACTAATTTTGGACAAAAGAAGAATGTACAAATATTTAGTTTACAGTTTCATCACCAATAAAGTTCCTTTAATTGCTGAAACAATGAGTATTAAGATGAATATGAAGTTATTGCAAAGCCTTAGAATTCCTTTGTTCAAGTAAATCCTAATGAACGTATCTGAATTGCAAATCAACAGTTACGGCAATGCGACCTAACAACGCTCCCCTTCTCTCACACTCTCAAACATGCGTTTTGCAAGTCCTCTGTGTGTGTGTGTGTGTGTGTGTGTGTGTGTGTGTGTGTGTGTGTGTGTGTGTGTGAGTGAGAGAGAGAGAGAGAGAGAGAGAGAATAAATAAAAGATTCTGTCGTGGAATCGTTTATGATGGTTTAAGGGGATTGGACAAAATAATTCAAAGCAAAATAATCTCTCTAGAAAACATGTACCTTATGAATTCCTACCTAGTAAGACTGATGTGTTGATAAGTGAATAATTAAATTTAAATATAAAATTAAAACATGTATTTACAGTATTCAGGCATTGACTACTTACTTATTAAAAATACTGATTAGATTAAAAAGAAAAATCAAATTACGTTTAGAAGTCCAAATAAAGCTTCATTTAAGATTTCCCTGCCTTACCCGTGCCCCAGTTTTCTCAGATCATAGGCATGTGAACCCGTTCCACTTCGAACCCCTTTGTACACGTAGATGTACTGCTTCACCGAGCAATAGGGTTACCTCTGATCCGAAATCAACTAGGAGAAGCACTATTTTGTTCGTATGTAATTTCTTCAATACTCGCTCCAAATATAACCAATAAATTAAATAAAATATTTAGTTAATCCTAAAATAATTAATTGATTTTTTCCTTTTTTAGAAAATCCAATGGCCACCAGGCGGGCTGCGTACCTGCCATCTTGGGCATAGAAGATACTAACTACTACACCACAAATGGCTTTGTTATAAGTGGTAATGGCAATTGATGCAGTAAAATTTAATTTACCTGGAAAACACGACTAAAAAGATAAAAATTCTGATTAGTTAAAATGTACCACACATTTATTATATCGTTTTTAATATTAGAATTTTTACTAACATGAGACTTGTGTATACATGTAATAACCATTATTTTAATTTATTAATTATTGAAATACTCTAAAACACGGATTAGTCTCAAGCACACTTTAATTAAAAGTATTAAATCTCCAGACTTAAAAGTAAGAAAAGTAGTTAACAGTTTTTACTGATGTAATGCTTTATCAATGTTATCTGGCAGCAGATCAAGGAATTACTTTATTCATTTAATATTCCTAAAATGTTAAAATATAAATGTTTCAATGAGTAAACGGTCCTAGAGTTATAATTTGCATGGTTGGTAATAGAAAATTATAAGAGATAGCGCTAATGTAGTTTTAACAAATCTTAAGTTTCACCTTAAGATGAACTCGCATTCGGCTCATGTGGTAAAATTCACTCGGGTATAATAAAGTGGCACTTTCCTCACTTGTCAAATAAATAACTATTTGTTTAGTATTTTGTCGTGCTCCATCTCTTAAATGATAAACAAATATATATAAAATATTGGCAAATCACAAAAGTCACTTTTCCAGAATTCTTTAAGCCGTTAAACAAAATGTAACCCAGTTTTTAATTTAAATAGAAACAATTGGAATCCATCGATTGAAAAATAAAAAATATATCTTATTCAAATATTTCGATTTAAGGATAGTTATTCAAATACAGAGAATGCAGTGAAATGAGATTAAGGCATTTTTCTTATAAACTACAAACAAATTTTTTATATAATATAAAACAAAACTAAAATAAAAAAGTCTTAATTTTAATTAATGCAAAACACTCAATATTCATTAAAATCCTAAGTGGGTGCTCGCATCTTAATAGCCTCATTTTTATAGGGGTGAGGCAGGTACGAAATATGTACTAATACTGAACTTCCATTTCTAGAATAATACCAGAGACTTCAACTAAAATGTTCTGTACCCTATGTACTACAATTAAATAGTTGTATAATTTGAATATGGGGGTCGGTCCGTTAGGCGAGAATGGTATGTAAAAACAAAACTTTTTTAAAATAGCATACATTGATTTTTATGATATGAAATTGGTAAGTGATGGTTTCTTAGATTTACTCGTTAGTGATAAAACTTACATAACCGGACCCAAACAAGATTCCTCCCAGCCAGCCTTCGTAACTACCACACCGCTAATTTGACTACAGATGTTGGTATTGGGGGTTCAACAGCCCCGTGCATGTAAATTCCTCTAACTCGGATTCAAATACCAGTCTTTTTCTGATTATACAATCCACCTTAACTCCATCATCGTGATGTCTGAAACAAGCGTGATTTGCCTAGTTGATGTCATTAGCTATCATTTCTACAACGAGGCGTACATAATCCCATAGCTGAATTAGTAGAAGATGAAGGATAACTCCTTACTGTAGTAAGATATTTACATATCATTTGAAAAATACAACGGGAGCGGGGCACCTCAGTATATAAAGCGCTGAGTTGCTAAGCTACATGTCCAAGGTTCGAAATCAACTGTGAAAGATAAATTATTTAACCTGTTAACAGCCATATATAGGCTGGCCCTGTGGGCCATCCGTAATTGGGGAAAAACCTTGCGGTGAAGCGTGATCTCGGACAAATCACCGCGCTGTACAACCTGTTCTCCTAGAAACAGTGCAGTCTCTATGAGCTGAACCCATAGACATGGGTTTTAGTGGCCCTGCATTTATTTCTATTATTGCAGAAGTAATAATTGAGCTGATACAAGATATAAACAACTGGGTCAAGCTCAACAAAGTATACCCTCATACTGCTTAGGCGGTAGACGTTGATGAAAGATTATTATGATGATATTGCAGAAGAAAGGTAACCAATTTTTAAATTAAATTCTTTGTATTTAGTATCTTTAATCAGTCAAATATTCAATTTAGTATTTTTGACATTCTGAAGGCCAAAAGCTATAAGAAAACATAACCTCCAGTATGAAATATTTGCAGATATGCAAATTTGACATCTCTTCATTTGAATGTCTTTCACACGGCATTTGAAACTTTGTTTGATGGCGTATTGACAATGGAAATTGACAGTGGATTATCCATCCGTATGACTGGCATCTCAATTCGTGTTACATGAATAATTGATTGGAATAATCTCCAACCTAAGATGTAACAGAAAAAAGGATATTGTTACGGGCTACTGGGTATTAGAAATGAACTAAACAATTCCTTAATTAAAGATACTAATATTTATTTACAAAAGTGATAAAAGAATACAATTAAACTATTATCAATTAAATTAATAACAGAGAAATTACTAACAAATAAATTATTAACTGAAATAAATTTACAATCAGAATATTTTAGATATTTATAATCAAGGCCTAACTTCTATTTAATTATTACAATAATATAAGATATTATTATTTCTAAATAGCTTAACTATTTCCATAAGCTTGTACAAATCACCTAAAATTACAACCGCTACTTAACTAATTAATTACTACTAATTAACACTTACAGTTCACTAATTAAAGTCCACCGACCGTAAGAATCCCTGAATGTAGCAAACTGACACACAATTACACTCATAAACTGTCACTGACTTATCACTGTTTCCGATGTTAACCGTACCGTGTGCTTTAACACTCTAACTCTACTCGCGCCGAGATGCTACTTAAATAGACAGAACGACAGATCTAGATCCTACGGGATGGATTTCGAAGTTTCGCGAAAAGGCCTCTTTCATCTCTGCCGACAAGGGGGCTTTATTCTCTTCCAGGAATCGCCAATTCCCGCGCCCGTAACATCTCTTCATTTGAATGTCCTTCACACGGACCTTGAAACTTTGTTTGATGGCGTATTGACAATGGAAATTGACAGTGGATTATCCATCCGTATGACTGGCATCTCAATTCGTGTTACATGAATAATTTATTGGAATAATCTCCAACCTAAGATGTAACAGAAAAAAGGATATCAGCAATTCTAGTTTCTGAGAGCCGTATATCTGCATTGTGTAAGATAAACTGCATTATGGAAGTTTTTAGTCTCTTACCATCTTCATACCTAGAGCAGGGTTGTCATTGCCAACCCTCTTTTAAAAATGGAAGCATACTACAAATACACTGACTAAGGAGATTTGGAGAGAATCCTTTATAAATTTAAGCTTTTTTTAAAATTTATTTATTGGTATTTAAAACTGTATTACAATAATACAAGTAAATAGGCTGAGTGGTACATAATGACATGAGAATGGGAAGTAGAGAAACTACCCACTGGTAGTACTCAAATCAAAAGTTCAACTAACAAGGTCAGGTGGCTATCTTCTTTTCAGACGCCTCGGAGGATTATCGGGAATTGAAGAGGAAGCTAGGTTTCAAACTAGAGAGTTTGACTGGGAATGAAGAAGGGGAAAAGAAAGGATAGATACCGGGTTCGGGCCAAATCAGCAACAAATGGGACATTAAGGTCTATACATTACAGAAGTATATAGTAGGACAAGTGTTTCGGAATTAAAAAGAATTTTAATGCTGCAAATCATTAGCCCGTGGTAATTTAGGCTACAGACCCTGATCAACCATTTGACCTGCATACTCTCTCGAATATCCTTCATCCTATTTAAGCGGATACCCTTCATTGAGGGAAATCCTGGAGGTTGAACATTATTTCAATGTTATATTAGGAAAAGGGAGAAAAACATCTAAATAATTAGGCATATTACAATATCGCACCACTGCAAGCGACTGGTTATCATATTCTCAAAGAACTTTCCAAAACCCGAAGTTTTGGGACGATAATAAAATATGTAAGTAGAAATTTATGCATGGACTCCCTCCCTCCTTACGTCAGACCTAACACAAGTGCCATCCCCTCCCTATTCTTATCGACCCGATACTGCGACAAATACACAGTATAGAAAATATACTATTCTTCCAAACTGCACTGCATAACAGTATAATAGAATAGAACAGAAAGGTAACTTTATTCTGAGACTAAGCCCCTTTAGAATAACAAGCATGAACAGAAAAAGAAACATAATATATATCCGGCCAGAAGGCTTCATGATACAAATCATACAGTACTTATAAAGAGTCAAAAATGTAAATAAAAATAAAATAAATCATTACAAAATGTTAAGCAGTTAAAGAGAATAAATAAATTAATAAGGCTGAAACGGTCTCCTAATCATAACAGTGAAAAAGTAAGGTCTTAAGTGAATTATATTATATATGCTTAATGAATAGACTGAATCCCAAGAAAATAAATAAAAAGTAGCGAAAAAAAATTGAAAAGTTAATGTAATGCTTAATTTTTTTAAGAAATAATTTTTCCATTTTTCTTTCATTACACAAAATATATTATTGCATCTTAACGAGCCGTTAAGCAATTAAAGCATTAGAGAACACAGCTTTCTTATTTTTACTAATGGTAATTAATCCGCAGATTGTCGCTTCGAATCGAGTCACAAGTTTTAACTTTTCATTCGGTTCCCTTTTAATAATTTGTAAAAATACAAGTTATCATGACCTAATCATTTCATCCAGAATTATCTATACTTCGAAATCCACACATTACCAATAATTACATTCTCATTTCGATACTAAAGCTCACGATAACATGTATTTTTGGAAAATATTAAAAGGGAATCGAAAGAAAAGTAAAACTTTTATTAACTCAACTTAAAGCGACAATATACAGAACATCTGTATAGGGTATCTACCCTATTTAATAACTAGGAAATAAAATTAACACACAGAACATTAATAAACTCTACATAAAATCAATATTGTAATGATAGTAAAATGAATTCAGACTAAGAAGCAACTGCAGTAGTCATGATGGATATAACGTATCAGGTTAACGAAAGCCTGGAAATAGGTGATTCGGAATAATTTATTAGAAAACAAAATAATGAATATAAGGAAATTATGACCATTAAATATATACTTTAATATATATCATATATATCTATATATATATGTATATATATATATATCTATATATATATATATATATATATATATATATATATATATATATATATATCTATATATATATATATATATATCTAGATATATAACATATATATCTTCTCTAATATTAAGATATCAAATGTTTCCTGTTAGATCTCGATACAAGGCAAAGTTATATTTCATGCGCACAAACGATTTCCGTTCTTTCACTTTTTGTTCTTCAAATGAATTAAGTAACATTTCGTCGTTATGTATCGACCTTAATTTTATTTATTATTGAAAGTACAAATGCTAAACCAATTGGCAATCATACTGGTTCTCAAGTCAAGGTTTAAAAGGCATGCGTTGATTTAATTTTATTTAATCTGTTCATTCCCATTAAAAATACAACGTTAATGTAACTCTGATCGTTTCTATACTAAAACCAAAAGCAGGTCTGGATTTATAGAAATATTTGAGAGTCAAAAATCCATCAGGTTTTTAAGGATATATGAATCTAAGCAACAGCAATATGGCATTGCTTTTTACATTGTTATTTGTGATTTTACCGATTCGTCGTAAACCTACAAATTTCTGCCCAACTGTATCCTTTAATAATATTCCACTGAACCATGTCGAACAGATCTGCTACCTAGGACTCCATCTGGACAAACGTCTCACTTGGAATCCTCATACAAGACTGAAAAGACAAAAAACTCATTCGTCTTCATTAGTACATAGTCATTCGTCATTGGCAGTCTTCATCAGTGCGTTATATTTATATAAACTATTCACTAATGAAACTGAAAACAGTTTATATAGATTTTACCTAAAATTTACCTCTAATCCATAAAGGTGAACGAGGTATAGGAGAAATGAAATTTGAATGTTTATAAGTCTTGGAATTAAAAGGTTAATAACCCCTTGGCAAATACATAAAACTGAATTTGACACTCCAGAAAAATTAATGTTCATCACTTGAGAAATCAACTTTTTTCGATCAATTCCAATTTCTTTATCACTAGAATGACCTATTAGACTTTCATATATTCAACTCAAACAAGTTATAAGGATTATAATTTATTTGACTAAATCCAAATATATAACACATTTGTCTTCCAAGATTACTGATAAATAATGGTTTCAATGTAATTTTTTTTTTATTTAAGTGGAGAATAGTGGACTGAATAATTCTTATAATGGTATGAAATAGTCAGGGGGTGCAGTTAATGATTACACAAAATAAAGAATGACTTATTTAATTGTACAAACGTCTAGGCCATCTTTAGGGCTGGGAAAAAATTCCCAGAAATTTCTATCTCCAGCCGCTAAAAGATTAAATAAAAGTCTCCCAGAGAGCGGGATTTGAACCCAGGACCTTCGGAATTTCAACTCCGCGCTCTACCACTGAGTCACACCGCTCCCTCATCAAGGTATCAACTAAAAGTTGTATTATTTCTATTTTTCCTTAAGTTTTAAAAAATGGACTATAGGCAGTCATCTTCTAGTAATAAACAAAATAAAAAAAATAGATACTAAACGTAATAAAACAGTTTGGATGATGTTTTATAAAACAAAATATAAATATTAAAAAGTTGAAAGATGAAATTGCTGAAATGTGTTTTATAAATTCACAGATTAAAAAAATATCTTGGATAATTAATGAAAATAAAAAACAGCAATTGCAAAGGTACTACTGGGAGCCGTAACTCGCGGCAGTAAAGGAGATGGCAATACAGTTCTAGCCAGGCAGACAAAGAATCTTGAGCCTTGCATTATGCAGGATCACGTCCACGTCTTGCCTTAGCATCTTTTGTTCCATAGGAGGAGCAGGTGGAGGAAGGTCGCGGTTAGACCGCAGTATAAAAGGGTCCAACGACCTATACACAATAACTACCAAACCATGACCATATGGTTCTCCCTAAAGAGCTCCTAGGTGACTTCTGTCAACCAGGAAGTAACACGCGGCGATGTGGTACGTCATAAACAGGCGACTATTAATAGTGTAAAACATAAGAAGATAACTGAACCGAATGACGAGATCACCATTCGCATGGACCGTTAGTTGGTGTTTACAACCTAAGAGAGATTAATTCAACAGGCCTATCAAGTCCTGACAGCTTAATAAGCAAGTTGTCGTTTCAACTTGGAGGCTTAACATGGGCTAGTTCACTTCTGACAAGGCAGCCAATGCATCCATCATTGTACTGGCTATCAAAAACATTTGTTTATTTTTTGATCCCCCAAAGCATGTCAATCATTGAGCCTAGGCAATTAAAGGTATGACGAAAAAAATACATACCGAAGAAAATAAATATAGTTCGACCATCTAGAAAGGATGTGTACTAACCGAATACAAAGAAGTGTATGGGAAGCTAAGATAGAGAGAAAGCAACCTCGAGGACTACTCGAAAAATAAGTGGAAGGATCTTCGGTCTATATGATATGGGGCAAAGGGCTCCTGAAGAGTTGGCTAGACATAGGTGTTGGATTAAGAAGAGATTCCATGCACAAGAAGACCAGAAAAGAAAGTGTCATTTGTAGGTTATATAATTAATTGAATGTAAGTTAGTTGTAATAATCCCTTTAGCATCAATACAAAAATAAATTTCACTAAATGGGAGCAACTGACAAGAACTAACAGTAAAGGCATTTGAAGGACATAAAAAAAATTATAAACATTTATTCGGATACCGCAGCCATCATCCTTAACCACACAATGAAATAAATTAATTATTAGTAGACGATCGTGTGGGTAATTGACAGGTTGGAAAACTTTCACTGCGGTCAGGAGCGAACACTAAATTGAAACCTAACTTCTCATTAACTAATGTCTATTCTGAATGGTATTAATGTAACATACAATTTTGGGTCACCTGTGATGTATTTTTGAATAGCATACCAAACTTCTATGCCCATGATCAAGGGTTCGCAACCCGGCAGGTGGCCCTAGGATTTTTTATAGGGAGCAAAATATCCTTGGCTATGCCATCCTTCGGAGGGACGTAAAATGGAGATTCCAAGCCTGTGCGATGACAAGTGATTGAAGATCCCTGTCCTGATTATATCTGGGTAGAGAATATAGGACTCCCACTGAAGAATCGTCCGATTATCCATTTGCGGCACAAAATGGCGTTAAATGATAGATAGATAACAAAACCCTAATCCAATAATATACAACGTACATATTAATATTTTATACTTAATATTAATATTTAAAAAAAATAAATCTAATAATATTTTGCAATAAGTTTTATTTATTAAAATTTTAAAGTTCTGCATTATATCATCGGTATTAATAACCATATATATTTCTAATTTCGCATGTAAGGGAACGATTAATTAATAAAAAAATTACCCATCTCAGAGCGTAATAAGATACCCATGGATCGAGTTCCACAACCTGCTATTCGTTGAAAAGAAATACATCTTTAGTCAATTGCGTAATGTCAAAATAGAAAAGAACTAATAAGTAAAAAATATTAAAAAACCCGTTCAATTAAGATCGCAGATAACAAGGCAATTGAAAACAGTGACTAATGGAGAGGAGACAATAAAAAAGTAAGTCTTAATTAAGGAGTAGATGCACTTAAACCATCGGTAATTCATTATGCTCTCAGACAGCGACATTGAAAATTCCTTTTAGAACACCACATGAGGAAATTACCTAATCTGACATCATGGTGAGAGAATGTTAATATTCGGAAATAAAAATGATAATCAATCCAACAATTTATTTTTGGAAACGCTAGGAATATAACGTTGTACAGTTTAATGAAAATAGTTAATCTAATTGCAACAACTCACCATTTCAACGATTCTAAAATTCATTTGGCATTTCCTATATTTGAGACCATCACTGACCGCATGCCACTTTAGATGGTGTATGATTATTTTATTTAAAAGGCGACGATTTGTTATAAAGAAACTATTTATTTAAATTTTCAATCCTAATACGTTTTAAACACCACTTACTTTACGATTAATCTGAAGCCTCCTCAAAAGCCCTTATCAACTAACTGGTTTATGAGTATCGATAAATTGAATGCATTCAGAACACTGATGATGGTTATATAAAAATAATAATATGTAAAGGAGATAGTTGGGGGGTGCAGTCAATAAGAACACAGAATAAGTAATGAACTTATATTATGTGCCGACGTTTCGACCTACAGTGTAGGTCATCTTCAGGGCGATTTTGGAGAGCGAGGCCGTTAGACTTAACGGCTGGCTAGTACTCAAAGTTGAGTACCATTGAAAACCATTAAATGTCTCTTACAATAGCTTCAAAGCGAATCGAAACATAGGCAAGCATATTGTTACGGCCGCACAAAGGAAGGCGGAAGCGGGGGATTAGCGGCTTAAGTCCGTCAGCGGGAGACGTTAAAATAGGATTAGGACCGTTCTAGATCGTCTCGTTTTGTCGGAAAAGGATTAAGAATATTCCAGAATTGTCTGGCCCCTCCGTGTTCTAGAATGTTCGGCCTTGCCTACTTAAATACTTCCTTCACCTCGAGCCAGTCAGTCTTAGCCTGAGAGTAGACCACGCAAGATCTGTGATAAGTGAGTGTCATTGTGATAAGCTAGTCAGTGTTGAACCGGCCAGTGTAATAAGTGTATCAGTGAACTGTGACAGTCTCGCGAGTGTAATAAACTGTTTCTGTTCCGTCAGTTTGTCATACTTGAAGAATCTTACGGTCGGTGGACTAGTGAACTGTAAGTGTTAACTATTAGTTATAAATTGTAGTGTAATTTTATAATATTCATAGAAACTATTGTAACTAGTTAAGCTATCTTGAATTAGTAATATCTTATAAATTATTGTAATAATTAAATAGGCCTAGGTTATAATAAATATTTAGAATATTGTCATTATAAATTTATCTTAGTCTAATAATTTAATTGTTTGTAACTTAATTGTATACTTTTTATCACTTTTGTTAATAAATATTAGTATCTTTAATTAAGGAATTGTTTAATTCATTTTTAATACCCAGTAGCCCGTAACAATATATTTAATAATACTATATCGAAGTATCATAATACATATTATTATATTTACTATTGCAATAAACTTCTTATCCATTTATTTAATATTTATCTTTCTACTTATATTCCTATATATAATGAATCTACAAGCTCTTTTAGGGAAATATAGGATATTGGTTTATTTCGTACAAACAATATAAAAAATCAACAATGATCATTTATCGCATAAATTTAATAAAATGAAAAGGTTGAAGTCAAAGTAACACGATAAATAATTAGTTTATCCCACAAGGAAATACTACAACAGTTCCAATTCATAAGCAGAATAAAGAGACATAAAAATCTTAAAGCCAAGGAAATATTAGAATTTATACGAGTTTTACAGAGGCTTGTACCACTGCTACGTTTACAACCGCCGACTTAAGACAGTCAGATATTTTTTTTTATTTTTTTTTCACCAGTTTTAATAAAGCCTTGGTAATAACTTGAGAATATAAATAAAGATTCATAGAATTAATTGCATTATAAAACCTTTTTCATCAAAATCCATGGTCTGATGTCCAGAAATCAACGGTTAAATACCGGGTTAGCATATAGCAATGATTTTTGGCTATGGAAATATTATTTTTAATAATTACAATTATCCATACAACATATTTAGTAGATATGCAGAATGAGAACACTCTTGTGGATTAACTTCCCTTGGGAAACATTCCAATGTATGAGGTAAAGTTTTTCAAAAAGAATAATTAAAAATGATAAGGAGAAATAAATTACAAAGCATGGAGCTTTGTAAAAATCTATTTTAAGTTTAGGTACTTATAAAAAAACATTGTTTTTAGAAGCTTAACTAATGATGGATATTAAGAGAGCAGGTTGGCTGAGTGGGCACAGCGCTGAATTGTCCTCAGAGTCCCCGGCTCAAACCCAGCTGTGACAGATAAATTATTAAACCTGTTAATAGCGACGGATGGACCCTGTGAGATATGTGTGACCTTCATAGGGCTCACCCATCATATATAAAGTGGGTACCTTTAATTGGTGAAAAAACCCGGTGGTTGAGCGTGGTAACTAACCTCCTTGCACAATCGCTGTCCTGGAAATAGTATAGTCTCTACAATGAACAGAACCCAACACCTGGGTACAGTTACAGTGGGTAGTGGTACAGTTTAAAAACAAAACTATTATAGCTTTCTTTTGGCTTAATAATAAGTAAAAGGCTTTGCGATTCAGCATAATAACACATTTCTACAAGCTTAATTCTTATACTGTTGAATAGGCCAAAGGAGGAATAAAGGATATGGTACTCGTGTCTTAACGCAGCCCTGCTTACTTTTGCCGACTTGTTCGCATGCGCGAGCAGTTACATTTTGTAACTGTTACATTTCTAACTGTTACCTTGTATTTATTGGGGTTAAAAAATTATCAACAATTAGAAATCAAAAGAATTTATTGAAAAATAGAATATAATAATAATAATGAATAATTAATTATATTTGGAATAGTCAATATTATTGAATTTATATTTTAAATTTCAACATTCAAATTTTAATTTTCAAAAAATATTACAAACATATAGTGTAATATAAGTTGGAACGAAACATTAATATCTTCATGAAACTTATGACCACACTAATTACTTTTAAAATCGACGTATATGATTTAATTGGATTTACGAATGTGTAATAAATATTAAAAAGTTTTTTATACTAAAACTGTACTTACCAAAATAACGAAATTATGAAACCCAAGCTGCTATCTATCGTTGCTGCAATGAAGCGAGAATATCTTTAAAAAAAAAAGTAAGAATAACATTAAAAAAGTATAATTTATAAAAAATACTAAACAAATATTTTTAAAAATAAAAAATGATAATTTATATAGTATAAATTAAGTTGTATTAAAGTATTATATGGAATAAATTAAGAATAATTAATTATTGCTATGATTTACACAAAATTAATAGATTTTTCATTGAATTACCACAATAAATCTAAACATAATAATTATAAACCGATTCATAGCATAACTAATTAATATATGCTGAGAACCTATCGAATACCGCCCTCCAAGTAGTGATAACAGCTATGAGTCGAAAACCTTTAACCTTGATAGCGAAAAAATGTCGAAAGAAACATTCAGAGGATATTATTTTTTTGTTAATAAATATGATTATGGCCAAAAAAAGAGGTTTATGTATATAGTTAGTTCTATTATAATGATATATAGTTCGTGGAACATGGAACTAAGAACATTATCATTCACCGTATCCTTTAGCGATGATGAAATAAAGGCTTCTGCTATGACATAACATCAGAATAACTTAACAATCCATAAGATAAGTAGAGCATGATGTAAACATCATATATACCATGTTATGTTTATATCATACTTTACATTTGTTATATAACAAATTGTTCACATAAAACTGTCTGACCATTTTGATCTAACTCGTCGTCTCAGTACAGTCGTATCAGTTTTTCGTTCTTGAATATAAGCCAAGTTTTATTAAAACTTAGTACTGATATACATTGAAGTGATTAGTCCGAGTCAGGATAAAGCACCAGGTTTTCCCCCCAATTAAGGATACCCACTTTATAGAGCCTGGGTCAGCCTCAGGAGGATCCGCAGGTATATGGGATCCATCTGTGGATGTTAAGACACTAAACCATCTGTAACAGCCGCATTCCAACTCGGGGAAATCCAAATCAGCTCTGTACACACTAAGCTGTTTCTGTCATCTTGATGAACTTGATGAAGGAGAGAGATTTTTCCGTTTTGAAAACAAATTTCCTTATAATAAATACATCAACAGTCACCGTGAATAACTGGATATGCCAAATTTTCCCAGTGAGAAATAGCTGTATTGAGGGAAGCGGAAGGTGTCATTCTTTTGCTTGAAATAGAGCTGTAATATAAGCAATAATTCCATTTCAAGCCACAGCTAATTATGCACTAGGAGAACAACACGATTCTGCTTCCTTAAGAGCAAGAAACTCGTTTTGGACAAAATTCGGCTTAACCATTTATACACCAGGACTGCAGATATATTATAGCTGTAAAATGTATCATTGGAAAACTTTATATTGAAAAAATTAATGAAGACCAAGTGTATAAACTTAAGTGGTTCTTAAAGTAGTAATGATAATAAGGCTTAGCTAATCCGAAGCCTCTATGCCGATACCACCAACCTCTTCTTACCGGACCACCACCAAAACCCAAATCCGCCAGATGATCACATTGAACGCAGTCTTCCCACCAACAACTCGTTCTACTCCTAAGGGTGCACCTACATTGGATCCGATGCGATACGATCAGAATTCGGAAGCAAACCAAATGAGTGAAACATATCGAGAGTGCCTACATTGGATCCGCTCCGATCCGTCCGTTTTTATCAGACTAATCCGACCGATTTAGTCGCTCGTGGAATCAAAATAGTTTATTTATACGGAAGCGCCTACATTGGATCCGATGCGATACTGTACGATCAGGTGCGATTTTCACATTTCAAAATCATTACTTTTCAATCCGATAAGCCAGCCGTTACCATGTGTGCCAACTTAGCCTTTATTGTCTAAAATGTTTACTAAAAAATGTACATTGTAATTTGATAATTAAATATTATATAAATATCCGTCATAAATCAAAATTAAATATTCTCAATTCTCATTAAAATATTTTATTACTAATCTTCATGAACCATTAAATATAGTAGCGAAGGTTATTTTTCCGTTGAATAAAATTATATCTATCAGAAATGTACATAAAAAATATACCTACATACAATTTTAATTCGTCAAATAAAATTGGAAACAATAACTTTTGATAAAATTATCATCGTAATGTTTAATTTATTTATTAAACAGTTGGCAACTCAGGGAGGTAAAGGCTTTTCTGATTTTTTGTACTCGTTTGCAAAGACGAACAACAAAATATCAAAAGAAATAAATATTATCACAATCGAGAAAATTAAATTATTATATAAAACACGAATATATAATAAAAACAATAAATTCTATTTTTTTTTATTGAAAAACAACTAAATTATTTGTTTATAGTCAAACAGCAAGACAAAAATATTTTAATATAGTAATATAACCTCATTGTTATAACATTTGGTTCTTTTAATTTATAAAATTAAGATTATTTATTAATCATTTTTAATATATTTATATTTCACTATAATTTATATAAAATATAAGAAATAAAAGAATAAAATTAATACTATTTTATTCAGAAGGCAGTGACTAGTTTCACAATCGGATTGAAAAGAATAGAATCACGTCGGATCTGATCCAGTGTAGGCACTCACTGCGTATTTCAGTTATTTGTTTTTTCAGCCCACCATCCTATGTGATAGAAAAGGATCGGAACGTTTAGGTCAACGTCAACAACAGTCGGTAAAACGCTTAGGTTCTAATAAATAATAATTCATTTCTATATTATTTCAATGATGCTATCGTATCCATGGTAACTTATAAGAATATTCCGAATTATACGGCAAGTGAAAGTTGTGATATGCGCATACCAGATTTTATTAAAAATTAAAATTAATAACCACACAGCCTTTGTATAGATATAGATGATCTACAAACATGGCAAAGTATTGGCACTATTGGATTCCAATAAAGAAATAACTAGGTATGGAATACAATAAATAACAGGTAAAACGTTCCGACAAGCCTTAATCCTTATAGATTAGATCGGACATACAGGAAAGGAGACCTGTGAGAAAAGAGAAACGGTATCCCCGCAGTTCGCGGGCACAGATCTGAGAAGACGCGGAGGCGTTGTGAGATAAAACTAGGCGGTTGGAGCTGTTGGCTGGCGGAGATAGGACACGGGGAGCGAGGGGCTATCTCACAACTGTCCTCTCCTATCTTTATCTTTATCTCTTCACGGGCCCGCTCTAATCTAGTTTATCGCCTTCCCAGGTTGTAGCAACACAGTATATAATATGTTGCGCCCATAAACGGATATGCGCAATAGCAAAGAAACAATCAATGCTGATAAAACCCATTTTAATGAACGTTTTTATCAATGATCGGCGGTTTGATAATGTTTTTAACAGATAAGAAAAATCGAATAGAATTCAAATATGATTTGGATTCGTTGAACATCCAACGAATGAACTTATTTTTTTATATTGAACGAATTTATTTCATTCTAGTATCAAAAAAATAAGGTCATACAGGTACAACTATTTACAACAGTCATAAAATAAAAAATAGTCAACATAATATCATTCGCAAATTATATGACTAAACGGTTTAACAGCCTTAAAGGCCTTGCAATAGAAAAACCGCTTTACCGAAAAGAATGCTTTACTCTTTACCTTCACTTAAAAAGTGACGTTTTATGGCATCAATGATTATTGAAATAGTTGATTGATAATTGAACTGCCAATAATATTAATAAAGAAAATCTAGCGCTTGAAACAGACATAAAATGTAAATCGAAGCATCAAGAAAAAGTGTAGTTGGTCAAGATTTTTTTTTCTGGAGTATTAGGGATACAAGCTTTTATGGTTTGATTTTTTTCCATTCATACTGCTTTATGATGCCGAAACTTCGAACAAACTGAACTAAAATTATGGGAAATAAAGTGGCTAAGTGGTGTGTTTGACGAAATTGCTAGACTGAACTTGCAAAAAATGAGAAAAGTCAATTTTTTAAATATAGGAGTTGACCGTTTTTGTTAGCGAACGCCTCACATATCGTCACACTTAATTTACTTTAAATATTTATGCATAATCGCCTTATGCAAAAAGTTATATGACTCGAATAACAAATATATTAAACAGTGAATAATAATAATAATAATAATAATAGAAGAGTAACCAAGGTTTGTATGTAAATATCTACCATCTCTCAAACAAAGATAGAACCAGAAACACAAATATTTCTCTTCAATTCCCGATGCCGACCAAAAAACTATGCAGATCTGCGGAAAGGTATGACATATTAAAAAATATCTTAACTTGACACTTTTTTTATAATTTAAAAAAAGTTAATTTAAAAATTTTATTTTACAAACTGTATAGATATCCGATTCTATTAATATTTTAACAGGTTTTTCGTTTTTGGCATGTATCTCAACATGTACTGAACCGAACACCTTTCGTGGGTTATGTTTTTATTTATTTATTTGCATATAAATTAATCGAAATCATAAAACAACCCCGCATTACCGAAAAGAACTAAAATATAAAAATACCTTAAATAATCAAAGAAATAAAGAAAATAAAGTAAATTCCTACATATTTTTCAATCCGTCCCAATATACAATGTTATATATTAACAATCCATTTTCACCATTTCTCTATAAAAAAACCTCTTTATTGCTATCATTATTATCATGGCTTTTGTCGGATTCGACTGTACCAAGAATGATTGCCGAAAATACTACTAGTACTAGTTTAGTACAAGGCTAAACACATATATTATTAAATATATATATGCCATTATAAAATATTATACCGACATATCGATGCCTTAGTTCACATATGTGTGAGGTGCCGAAAACAAGATTTCGCAGGAGTCAACTTTGATAATAATTTAACACAAGAAATACAATTCAAGTTTAAGCACACAATATATTATTGTAACCTTCACAGCTTCTCTATTAATCTTATATCAACATATGATCTATGACTTCCTGATCACAACTTTACAATATTATTTATATAACAAAACCCATTTTTAAAAATTTGCACTTAACACATTTGTGAACTAAGGCTAAAAAAAAAAAAAAAAAAAAAAAAAAAAAAAAGAGGCCAATTTTCAGGTTTGTAGCTATTTTAAGATTTTTTTTTGTAAAATTCTTTAAGAAGGAATATTTTGGAAAGGGTTAATTTTAGAAAAGTAGATCTCATAGTAATATTGACTGGAATTGCCCCATAATATCACCCCTTAACAGCTCCACCACTAATTACAAGTCACCCTGTATATTATTAAATTGACATTTTCAGAAATAGAAGTGCCTTTTGACACCCACCCACCCAGGATTTTGTCTATTTCTCTTTTTGTCTATTTGTCCTCCTTAATCAAATTAAATGGAACCATAACGTATACACATAAATTCTTTTAAACATTGTTCATGTCTCAAGTTATAGTAATGCCATATTTAAAGATTTAGCATAATACAATTTAGACTGTTTTAAGAAAAAAACGCACGTGTACAAGGTTATATTTATATTATTTAAAATTACTAATCCGAAGTATTCTTATTTTTATTCTTAGAAAGCCTTATAGATGATGTATGCTTTTAGAATACCTAATTAGTCGGAAGACAGTCTATTACAAAGACAGATATTTAACCAGCCTAGCCCACAGGATATCTATAAATAAGGTTTCTTTTAATAAGGAACAAAGAAAGGCTTACTTATATAAGAGGAAGTCTCCTTGGATGATCAGGTAAACAAAAAGAAAAAAAAAAATTAAATATCAAAACTAATCGTGTTTAAAATCCGGTGTTTACTCAAACTAAATATTGAATCCAGTTTTGACCAATTTTTTTTTTTTTTTACAAATGTACAAGAGGATGCCTTTTTTTCTTAATTAATATGAATAATGGTTAATAATAGTTGACTTCAAGAAAACTTGAATAGCATTTAGCAGAAAGGAACCTTATAATATTCAAAAATGAGTTTTTTAGTATGGGATTAGTCCTTACTATTACATAAGAAAAAATTAAAATTAAATATAAAAATACAACAGAAGTAGAATGAGACATTTCATGAAAAAGAACCGAACTACTTGATATTTTTATGTTGTTTAGTTAGGTTTATGACTAAATAGGAAATAAACTTTCAGAAAAGCTTCAATGCTTTCGATCCCCTTTTAACTTTGACTTTGATGAGGTTTAGTTACTTTTTACAAAATTCTTAATAAACAGACTTGGTAATATTAAATTATTGTATAGTTGTTCATTATCGATGGCCAAAATCACATTCTATTAGTTATTTTATAGCTATTTTTGAGTTTTTGCTTGTTTTTATTGATATTCATTTAATTTTAAATTATTTATTTATTCAAGTATTAGCTTATTACAAAATTGTATTACCTCAGCATGAGCATCTGAAATGTTTTTAATTATTTCAAAACTAAAAAACAGGGGTTTTCAAAACACTATGTGTCCAGTAATGTACTAAAACTTAGTTACAAACAACAATTACTAACGTTTTGTTGAGAATTTACCTATCAAATGACAAAAAAACAATACAAAAAAAAACACAGTTTACTGAAATGTATATACTTTTTGAATTACGGAAAATAATTTTTTTCACTAAAATATACCACTTACGATGTACGAACGAATTGAATTCAACTTAAGGTTGCTTAAAATCTTTTCAGATCACATTTAAGGCACGTTGGAACTATCTAAAAAAAACCTTGGCCATTGCATACAGAATCCAAAAAAACAAAAGTTTACATTAAAAAAAAAATTCGATTCACCAATTCAATAGATAAATGTGGATAGGAAACGCAAAGAATCGTTAAAACCTAAATCGATAATTTAACCTGATTTCTATAGTATGTGCCTTCCTTTCCACGATATTAAGAAAATTAAATAAAAAATAAATTAACAATCCAATTAACGTTGATTATAGGGTCAATAGACATATATTTTCTAATTGCAAGGAAACAAGATAGGCAAGTTGTAGGACAACCACTTTTCATTCAACATGAGCAGCAATTTCTAGTAATTGTGTAAAAAAATACACTTCAGGCCGCAATGCAGTAAGCCCATCTTTGGGACCCGCGACTTTCTACACAGCCTCTCTCGTGTTTACCTTACAACCACTCATAGAAACTAAACAATTCACCTCGTCCATCTACACAACGCTTAGAACTTTCTTATAAAAGCCGTTAAATTATATAAAAACCAACTGTCTTCGATTAAGCCTGAAGATAAAAGATCAGTATAATGCCTACTTAAAAATCTAATTATTTGGAATATTAACAGCATTATAATATTTATACACAAAAATTGTAAATTTCTCTCAAACGAATCTGTACACCGGAGGTAAAGAACACTTTTTCACATTTTTGTATTTGTCTAAGAGAGGCTATTTCCAAAACTTTGGACTATTAAAATTGTTTTCTTCACTACTTACAGAAACAGATTAAACAAAATGGTTCTGCATTTTATTTTTACAAGTGTTATTGGCATTGGTAAATAATAGGAAGTATAGACCGTAATGTTTATTTATGACAATTTACCCAAAATAATATCTATTTTGCTGGCATGATATCCTTCATCTTAGGGGCACAGAAATAAATTAGTGAAATCATTAAAAAAACTTAATTAGTGAGATGGAATGTGGGAGAGTGATTGAAAAATAACCATAAGTAACAAAGCAGATATAGTATGCAAGTTCAGATATGAATGTACAAAACCCAAATGCATCCTACGTCAATTTGATGGTTTTTATGATCATTTATTATTTTATTAACAAACTAAAAATATGACCGAGTTCTGAAGTTCTACTTTACTTAAACTTTCAATAAAGCATTATTGAGAGGAAAACAGTTTACTGGAAGACCTAATGTGGGATATAGATGGTCTGGGGCAGCAGTAAAAAAAAAAAACCTAGAAGGCAGAGCTAATATGTACACGGATAGTAGCTCTGCCTTAATCAGCCCTGAAGATGGCCTACAACGTAGGTCGAAACGTCGGCACTTAAATAAATAAGTTTGTCTTAATTAGTGTTTTTTTTTTTACTGCACCCCCAGACTATCTATATCCCATATAAAGTTTTATGTTGAGCACCTTTTAGCGGCAACAGAATAAAAATCATGGCCTGCAGCGGGATTTGAACCAGGATTTCCAGCATGGCAACTCAGTGCTCTACGACTGAGCCACTCCGCTGTTATATGTCACATGTGTACAAGACCTAGACTGTAAGGAGTGTGCTGAAGAAGTTTCAGTGCAGTAGTGGCCAAATACTCGGTGCAGGCTATGGCACGGTGAGCTGGAGCGTTGTCTTGGTGGAAATACGTGATGTCCATTCTTGACTTGTCGCATCTTTTTAATGGGCTCTATGACTTTAGGAAGGCATGTACCACTTAATTATGGCTGTCTTCTGTGTGTCCAAAATGACGAACTCTACAATTTCGTTCAATCTGAAAAATACAGCGACCATTTTTTTATTTTTTATTACAGATCGAGATTCACTTGCGAATCTTCATCAACAAAGACTAACCTTTGTTCGGCACCTCATCTTGTATAGTGAAGTTACGACAACTGTCAAAATGCCGTTCACATACAGAGATTATCCCTTAACAAATATAATTCACAATCTTTCGGCACCAAGTCACCCAAAATGAGTCATTTGATTATCCATCAGACTATGGGGCACCCAAAGACCACGAAGTTTCTTTGCATTTAAATAGTCTCTCAGAACCCAATTAATTAATAACTCGTCGATGAAGGTGTAAGGTCTCCTCTGTTTGTTGATTTGCCACTCGCCATTCTTTATCAAGCAATTTGCTCACACCAAAAATCCTTTCTTTTGTAACCGACGTTCGTGGCCTTTTTTCTCAGCAGGGAATATGCAATAGCATAATTCTAGTTGTATCACTACTGCTATAATATATTTAAAATTATATATATTTTTTAAAAGGTCGCCCCCAATGGTGTCAAAATCCACTGATACTGCTATAGAATCTATCTTATGCAAAACAAATGCGTACCCGAATCACACTTTCACTCGGAATAGGAAGTTAATGGCGAACCCTCACGAGCGAAGCTAGCCACAAGTTCCGCTTGCTAGCTATTACTTGTTAATTATTTTTACAATCATTTTTACGTTATTCATAGATAAATATATGTGGAAGAAAGTGGTCCGGGTAGAGGTCAAATAATTTCTCAATAGAATAGGAGAAAACTTTAATGAGTAGCCAACGTTTCGACCTACCTTGTAGTTCTTGTTTGTTTGTTTGTTCATTTAACGTCACTTTATGCTGCTATGGCTAATCGGACGGTGCTACAGTTGGAGCTCTAAATTATGCCTATCCAGGTTTAATTAGGATAGGGATTTTTAGCGAGTACCTGACATCGTACAGGCTCGGGACCCCCGTTTAACGTCCCTTCCGAAGGACGGCGTAACTAAGGATTTTTTATTCCCTTAAAAAAATCCTAGAGCCACCTGCCGGGCTACGAACCCGCGATCTTGGGCTTAGTAGTTTGTTACGCTAACCACTAGACCACAGGTGACCCTACCTTGTAGTTCTTTTTCTGGGCTGTGGGTTTGATAGGCCCTACACTAGCATAACACACATACTGTTTAACGTCTAAGTGACTAAATGACGACGTCTTAGGCGTTAAACAGTAAGTGTGTTATGCTGGTGTAGGACCTATCAAGCCTACAGCCCTGAAGAAGACCTACAAGGTAGGTCGAAACGTTGGCTACTCAATAAAGTTTTCTCCTATTCTATTGAGAAATTCTTTGACCTCTACCCGGACCACTTTCTTCCACAAATTAATGTAATTTGTAAGCCAACTGTCTTCGATTAAGCCTGAAGATAAAATATCAGTATAATGCCTACTTAAAAATCTAATTATTTGGAATATTAACAGCATCATAATATTTATACACAAAAATTGTAAATTTCTCTCAAACGAATCTGTACACCGGAGGTAAAGGACACTTTTTCACATTTCTGTATTTGTCGAAGAGAGACCATTTCCAAAACTTTGGACTATCAAAATTTTTTTCTTCATTACTTACAGAAACAGATTAAACAAAATGGTTCTGCATTTTATTTTTACAAGTGTTATTGGCATTGGTAAGTAATAGGAAGTATAGACCGTAATGTTTATTTATGACAATTTACCCAAAATAATATCTATTTTGCGGGCAAGATATCCTTCATCTTCGGGGCACAGAAATAAAACCAATTATCTCATCTTCGATCATTTCAAACAACCAAAATATCGTTTTGTTCAACTAATATATCATTAGTAGAACTACTGAGAGTTTAAAAAATATATTTATACGTCTTTGCCGTGCTTGCCGAAGAACAAAAGCTATGAAACAAATCATAAAGAATAATATTAAAATATATTATGACATTTTATAGTCACGCGGCCAATTGAGTTATACACAAGCCTTGGGAAAGGAAGAAACTGGCCACAAGAGGCCAAACTTTCACCCTCAGTATGGTATCAAAGCAATAAAAATACTGCGTCTCTTATTTTATAATCTGGATCTCACAATTTATGTCTCAAGACAAGACAGATATTAAATAACGCCCACAGTGCGTTATTAAAGTTAACAATATCTATTGTTGGGTCTGTCTTTGTAAAACTTTCATTATTCCTATAGTTGAAGAGAAAAACAAACTTCTATTTCGAAAGCAAGTAGGAATTTAATAATCAAGGTGTAGGCAATCGATGAAGTGGCCTTGTCTCTTGGGCGAGGCTAAACTAAAGATTTATTTAATTCAAATCAATTATTGTATGTATTCTGGTTATCGTGGAATATTATGTATTAAAAATAAAATACATCAGTCCGAAGTAATGACCTAAAATTGACAAGAGAAGATGCATCCAAGTGTTTCACACAACATTTTAAATAATTTCAGAAACCTCAATATTATATAAATAGGAAAGAAAATGGTCCGAGTGGAGGTCAAAGAAAGAATTTCTTAAATAAAGATAAAATATTTATTGGAAACCGACGTTTCCAATCAGACGTTATTCCAGTAACAGTAACATTTTTTAAATAAATAATCGGTTTCTAATTATATATTCTTATTGTTACTTTTTTTAACTATAAAGAAAAGAAAGTATTATAACTGCGTCAAAATTTCAATAATCGAAAAGAAATCGACGTTTCGAAACTTAAGAACCCACGGTCATTGGTCTGTCTGTGTTACGATTCTCTTAAGATGACTTTTTTTGTATCTTATAATTTCATTCAATATGTCCAAATTTATTAAAATATTATATAATATATAATTATAATATGTCCTTATTTATTAAAATTTATTTAATTGGCTGTAAAGCAAGGTTACCAAAGGATCTCAACAGAGGCAGAATTAGTACCTTTTAAAATTATTAGTAATTATTATTTATTAGGAATAAAAGATATAATGATTCATTTTTCATCCACAAGCAATCTTGGATCCACAGTAGTAGAAAGCCTAAGAGATAAATAATTTAAATTAGATAAGTCGAAGGGATGTCAATAAATAAAGTATTGATAGAAACAGTATGTATTTTTAAACAAAAATATTAGTTCAATATTCCTTGTAATTGTATAATCAGTCACCTTGAAGTTTTAAGAATGAAATGTCTAGATATAAAAAATATATTTAATTTGAAGTTATTGTTTTAAAAAGCTTATCGGCACATGTTAGCAAGTCTAGTAGAAAACCAAACATTTTTAAACTTTATATTTACACTGGAGTTTTTAACAAGTTACCGAGTATACAAGATACCCTAAGGGTTTTTGTATTCTATCAAAATCGGTCCATTTTTGAAGTAGCAGTAACACAATATACAAATATAAAACAAAATTCTACTTTAAAATAAGACATCTAAAATGAGCAATAGGAAATATTTAACTGTTAATTTGAAACCATTAATTCAAATAATGTATTTGACTTAAGGAATAAAATTGTTTTCATTTAATTAACCGTGACTTGACGATTGGATAGATCCAGCAAAAAAAACATTATAAATGATTAAAAAATTTCATTTTAACATTCTTCAAATTAGAATGATCTAACCTTAATGAAAATTATATTACTTATATGAAGTATTTTATAGAAATACATATATAATTCAAAAGAACATCCTACATAACTTATATTTATCATGAACATTATATTTAATACTGAAAAACGAATAACTACGACTGAATACAAAATGTAGACAGATGAGATTTATCCCAATTTTCAAAACAAAATTGAAAATACGTGAATTAACAATGAAATCTTAATCTCACAATCAATATTTCTCATGTTTTGACTATCCTAAAATATTAGGCTTGAAACAGAACTACTTTATGTATGACTGTTACAAATAAAACATACATATCATAGCATTACCATTGATAAAATCATAATGTTTACGTGTATAAAATTATAAAAGAGTAAAATTTAAAAAATGTGATAGTGAACTCAAACAGAAAATTATAAATTTACAATTACAAAAATTTATTTAACACCATTCAATTCACTAAAAAAATTATCACACAACTGCATATAATAATAAAAATGTAATATTTAATCATAAACTTTCAATCACTAACATCAGAGGACAACTCTTCAATGCTCCCCCCTCAAGAAAAAAACATAAATAAATTGAAATAATTCTATTTATGTAATCTACCACTTAAAATTCTTTACAAATACATTAAAATAGAAATATAATGTTTTTGCAAAATTAAACCAGTACAAATATATCTTAATGTGTAGCCTAATTTGGTAAAAGAAAAAATATGTTTCACAACTTTTATTGATTTATAAATTGTAATCCTAATATTAATAAAGAGGAGCGGAGTGGATCAGTGGTACAGTATTGAGTTGCCATGCTGGAAATGCTGGTTCAAATCCAGCTGCAGACAAGAATTTTATTTGGTCTGTTTGCAGCCGGAGATGGATCATAAAGGATCTAGGACCCTTCTGGGTCTCATCCAGCCTCTATAAAATGTTATAAACATAGGTTACCAAAAATAAGGGGGTAAATCTGGCGGTTGAACGTTGTCCATGAAACAGTACAGTCTCAACCATGTACTGAACCCTAGACCCGTTCAGGAACTGTAGTGGTACATGATTAAAAAAAAAAAGCCCTAATAATATAAAAGTATCCATCTTATGCATGCATAAAAGTTTATAATTAGGATGGGAAGTATTTTTTCAAACATATTATGTCATAGAGATACATTAATTTACAAAACATAAATTAAAGATTTCCATGTTTGATATGAACGCTAACTGCAGATATATATTTATTTTTTTACAGCCCTACAAAGTACAATCCATACTTTAGTAAAAAAAAAAAAGAAAATCAAGATCAATAAACATTTCAGTGCATCAGTAAGTTACTTATGACACATCATTGAATGATAAGAATTTACTGATAAATTTTATCAGTTAAACATGAAGTTAAATATATTGCTTTTATTTTCCTAGCAATTGTAAAAGAAAAGTAAAATATATTTTGGTAAGTTGGCAAACAGGTTCTATGTTCAGGTTCAAAACTAAAAATAATAGTACTGAATCACCAGTTTTAGCGTTCAAGTGATTCATTACAAACAAATTAAAGTAATGCCAATTTCACATAAAACTATAAACCCATGTCAAGATGCACATAAATCAAACATGAACAAAATTTTCAAACAAGAAATGAATATAAACAACATATATTTGGAAAATGACCTGAGGAAAAATATATTCATATTTATCAATGAAGGTTATGTATTAATTTCAATTCCAATCAACCGAATATTTAGACAACTTAATTATTAAAAAATCAAAAACCAAATGATAAAAGGTTAGGTTAAGTAAGTCTGAGTATAAATTACTCAGATAAAGTTTGGCAGCAGATTAACTTAAAAATGAAAAAAGATTTTTTAATTTAAATAATGATTATCTCACTTATAATCAATAAAGCAGTTTCAAAAACAAAATAGGAAAAAAAAAACAAATTTGAATTTGGTAAAAAGGTAGAAAGTTGAAAGAAAGACATCTTTTTAATGGGGAGGCAACTGATTTGGGAAATGAGAAATGGAGAAACACTTAATATTGATCTGTGCCCTTGAGGTTCAAGTGACAACACATGAAGCTTCAATGGGAAATTCAACCCCAAATTCTTGACATTAATTAAAAATGCATGCATATGGCAAACTTGAATTTCATAAATTAAAAACAATAATCAAATAATTTAAGCTAACACAGGACAATTTCTAAGCAACTGACTTCAATTTAATCATAATAATAATGAATGTAATAAAGAAAAATATTAACATGAAAAATCTCATATGAATAAAACGTTTATTATCTCGCAAACTCTCACAGTCAAATAGGAATAAATAAAAAGAGTGCAACAGTACTAAGAACTTGGGAAATTCAACTAGACAATGGCAATAATCAATATTGCATCAAACTATATAAAAAAACATTAGAAGAAGAAAGTCATGCGATAAAACTTTATTGAGAAATGCTGTCAAGTAAAGTTAATGTTTAATGATTGGAAAATAACCAGCAATCCTAATAATGGATAACAGATAAAGAGAGGTTAAAATAAGGGGTAATAATCAGCTGATATAAACTTAATTTTTTAATAGTGATATCTAAAATAAATATTGCCGAACAACTATTTTAATCATTCTGTTTACAAGAAGTTGTAAATTAAAAAAAAATACAAGCTTGTTAATTGTAAGGCGTTAGGTATCCTCCATGTTTTAACGTCACAAAATGAATTAAATGGTCTACTTCTAAAAACTAAGTTTACAATCATAAAAAAACTTACCAAAACTGCTGAAAAGGAGATAACAATACGCGACCAGAATTGGAGACACACACTACAAGAACTACTGCCACACAACACTAGAGCCACGGGCAAAATCGTTACTTCAACTGAAGTCTCGCCAGAGACGAGATTTCGTCCATGAAAACGAGACTTTTGACAGCTGATTCACACAGCACTGCCGTCTTAATATCCAACCTTCACAAAATTAAAAATACATTTTATTAACGTTAAATTAATAACAAAAATATATTTATATTAAAATCATATTGACATTATAAAAGGTAATTGTTTAGGAAAGGTCTCTCTTCGATCCACTGCCATTAGGCGATAACCAGCACCCTCTACATTTCGCTACCGGCACTTCTCATTCGCCACACAGTGTTTGGACTGGTAGGATCTTGCTGCTCAAATTTTGTTTTCCGAAATGATTTGTATCAGTTGGAGTCTCTTACTCTGATTTTTATGCCAGTTTCGGCATAAATGAAGTCTTTTTACCTTTAGTTTCTACGTCATCGTGGAGTCATTTCCAAATTTTTTAACTTCCCCCAAGTGCACACCACAATTCACAAATGATTATTTTTAATGATGTTATAAGTGCCCCCAAGTGCACATCACAATGCGAACAATATTTGGACTTACTTCATTACAGGTAATTTCAATAATTGCAGTTGTATGCCTATATACTACTCTCTTAATTGTTATATTCTAGTTGATGTTTATGTGTTACTAATATTGCATTGAAATACAATGTGATTCCTTTCTCATCTACTAATTTCTTTTTTTATATGCCTAATGTTTCATTTTGGTATATAAGTAAAATCGCTGTACCAGCCTATTATGGATTTTTCAAATGACTATTTTTAATGATTTTCTTATTCTTTATTTTCATTCTTTTTTCAGGGCCTTACTCGCCTTGTTTTTCAACCTTACACATTTCAACACCTCCAGCAAATTGTCTTGAATCATATAGGGTCCAGCTCATACTTTCATGTTGATGCAATTCAGTTAGTAGCAAGGTAAAGTATTATTAATAACCATTTTACCATTTGTAGATTTTTATATATTCATTATATCATGTATAATATGATTTATTTATTATATAAATATATAATATCATAAATAAGACTGTTAGTCTGTGTTAATTTGTATATTATTCTTTTACTAGGAAAGTAGCTGCTCTTAGTGGAGATACTTGAAGAGCATTGGACATATGTCGTCGTGCAATAGAAATGATATCTTCTGATTCAGAAGTTGTTAAAATATCTCATATAGAGAAGGCTCTGTTCGCATATTTACAGGAACGAGGGTCACAGCAATTAAGTATGTATTAAAATATGATTTTAAACACACTTAAAATTTGATTTTTTATTAAATAATTTAGTTAATGCTAAGTAATTTTTTTGCCAGTATTTTAATTAAAATTGTCTTTTTTTTTAATGTTATAATGTTATTGATATACTTTCTTTTATATGATTTCAGAAAATGCAGTGTAATTAACCAGTTTTTATTAAGGCTTATGAGAGACAAATTTCATAGAACTGGGACTGAAGAAACTACTATTGCCCAAGTTAATTCTCAATTCAGTGTAATTACCACTCTTGAAGGTATCAATTTAATTATGATCTATAGTTATAAATTTTGATTTTTCGGGTGTTTGGCATACTCTTCTTATTCTTGTTTCTGTTAAATATTCTTGTTTAAAAAAAGAAATAAGAAATTTAAGTGATACTGGATATAAAGAAGTTTTAAAAACTTACTGAGATTTTATTTTATTTATCTGTTTTTAAAGAAATGTTAACCATTTGTTGATGCGCATAGTAGCCAAATGTGTTTTTTTATTTAACGTCACTTTATGGTGCTATAGCTAATCGGATGATGCTACAGTGAGGTTCTAAATTTTGCCTATCCAGGTTTAATTTGGATAGGGATTTTTAACGAGTACCTGGCATCCTACAGGCTCAGGACCCCTGATAACGTCCATTCAGAAGGACGGCATAACCTAGGATTTTTTACTCCCTTTAAAAATTCCTAGAGCCACCTGCTGGGCTAAGAACTCACCATCTTGAGTTTAGTAGGTTTTTATGATAACCATTAGATCACAGTTCACTCCAGTACTAAATGGAGCAGTCACATGATAATAATAATAAAAGCCATAGTGAACACAAAGACTCAATGCTCATACCACTAATCACTATTTACAAACTTCCGGCAATCGATTGCCGCCAAAACCCAAATTGGTAAGATCACCATTAATGCAATCTAAACATCTAGGTCTTGATCTATCCCTACAATGCTTATTAGTTGACTCAGTACGTATTACCTTTTCAGAAATTCATTTGTTACCAAACCCAACAACATTGTTAACCTTCTTGGTACTAGTATGTTTAAGGGCCTGCTGACATCAGCGCGCTCAGGTGTCACTTACCTCAACTATTTGGACCTTGTCAGGTTATGCATGAATTTTAAATAGGCATTGCCTTTCATTATGATACAACAGATTTATAGGAAATGAAATAAATGAGAAACATGTAGAAAAAATTAAACTAGAAATAATAAAACATTTATTACAAGCAATATTCATTAAATAACAATTTGTAATTAAAATATGATAATTTTTTTAATTTTTAAATGTTTTTAATTTAAAGACATTTAAAAATTAAAAAAATTATCATATTTTAGTTACAAATTGTTATTTAATGTTTAAAATAGAAATATTTAAAATATGATGTTATGATAAACATTGAAAGATTTATTCCAAACAATGCTCATTAAAAAGAACAATATCTTCAAAAATTGCATCAAAAGGGTCTCTTCCCTCTAACTTCGTTATATAAAATGGACAATAGTCTCCAAAAGTAATGTACTATTCCTCAACCACGTATTTAATCGAATACCCAGGGTCTTGTTGCATCCTTTTTTCTGGCATCTCCATCTAATTTTATTCCCTACATGCAGTTTCATATCATGTCCATTTCCACAACGCATTTTCTGCGGAATGACATTCCGCTCCTGAAGAAACCTAACAGCTGATTTTTCATTGTTCACCGTGCGAAAAATCTTCTTCAAATTCCAAGTCATATTTGAAGAAAATAATCAAAAACACATTCACATTCAACTTCACATAAACAATAACAAAACAATAGAAAGGTTACTATAACAGTAGGAGATGGTTAAGAAAAGTGACACCTGAGCGCGCTGATGTCAGCAGGCCCTTAAACATACTAGTACCACCTTCTTGATCTTCACTTCAATTACAATTACTGGGTCCAAGCTCTGCTATAGAGCATTTTGCAAACTCCTATATTCTCATATATATGTCATTTTTTTATACCAAATATTCTAAGGAATACCTAATTTTCAATACCTTGAAATGTTGTTCTCATCCTTCAAACTACCATTACTGATCCTCCTTCTGAGTAAAATTTATGTTCCGTTTGTTCGAAATCATAATTATCTCTTTATAACCATGTACTCGTATTCTGAATACAACTCTTTTGAAGCCATTGCCCAATAGTTGAAATGTTATTTCTACATTTCAATTTATAAACTTCTATCCAGGTTGCATAACGATTGTTTACTGAAAAGAAATATTTGAAACATAAATTATGTTTAGGATTAGTGAGAATGCTTACAAATTTCATTCTGGTTGACAACAGGAAATTATGATTTACACAGAAACATTGGGCATTGAATAACCTTGTCTATAACTCTTTTAAACCTTATATTGTACGGAAGCAATACACCTTCCACTTATTCAAGTGGTAATTTTACTATTTGGGTATCTCTTTACAGGAGTAGTTATGGTAAATATACAAATATAAATAAGCATACAAAGAGAGGTTTAAAAAAAAACTTATATTTTTTTAAAATTTCTAATGTAAAATTAGAATTCTTTTGAGACTCTAGTAGCCTACTGTGATCCATTAATTTTATAAGAAACATTTGAAAGATTTAAATGAAAGGATATTATTTTAATTCATTTTCCCTCTGATCAAATGGCTTATTGTTTTTTAAACTTTTGTAATATTTTTTTATTATTTATTTCAGGTTATGAGGTACCTGCTATTGGTATGTTACTGAACATGTCTTCTGCTCTTGCTGATTCTGGTAGAAAAATGCCACTCTGACATTAATGGGAAACTGTCTTAAATGTTTCACCTGATGATATACACTATGCACTTTCCTGTTAACAGTTCGTTTTTATTTTATTTTTGTAAATTTGATTTATGTATCATTCTCTATAGAAATATTCTCATGATGAGAGTGTTATGGTCATCAAATTTTAAATATTTAACTCAATTTTTTAAATTGTTACAGATGAAATTATTTATTAATATGTGTTGTGTTGTTATACCTGAAAAGATGTAAATATTTGGATAGGTAATTACTATTTATATATTATTTAATGTTTAAATATTGTATATTTCTTTTATTTGCTTGAATAAAAATATTGATGCATTTTACTTTTGTTTTTATTTTTTATTTTCTATTATCTACGATCCATAATTTATAGTGTGCAAAATGTTTTTCCGTATTTTTATATGCATAGATAAAGTTTTATTAACAATATTACATTACTTATCAGACAAATTTTTTTCTTGTACAACTTAGTTGTTTTTTGAATCTAAAAGGTCGTGCCATGGATGTCAACAAAAACAACTGTTTTTTGAATGATGAACCATGTACCACCCAATAGAGGACGCCAAATTTGTAAAAAACATTAAAAAAATTGAAAATTAAAAAATATGGATTTATCCCTTTTTGCATCTCCACGCCTCAGTCCATCTTTGCATAAATGTGTAACATATGAGCAATTACAGAATTTTATTTTATTTTTATATTAGAAAAACTGATATTACAAACAGATATAAAGTTAATTCTTTCGGTGTTTATAATATTGACAATGATGTTAACTGACTTTAAATATTTAATTTGATAGACTGTTATTTCCTAAAATTCTATGAATCTATCAAGTTTTTCTTGAACAAGATTTAAAATTTCGATTTAAACTTTGGCCTAGATTAAAAAGTATATGTTTTAATTTTTTTTTTCTTGCACCTTCTACCACAGATTTTAAAAATTAATTTTCTCTAAGGAGGATAATTACAGTATAATTATAAGGAGATAAATAAGTTTTTATGATTCACATCAATATAGTGATATTAGTCCGAGTAAATATAATATAATAAAATATAATATTTATATTGATAATAATTGTTGACCTATGATAATTTATGTTGAAGAAATTGGTCTGGGTAGAGGTCACTGAATGAAATTCTCAAGTAATTTCAGAAGATATTTATTGTTAGCCAACGTTATTGTAGCCAACCCCCACAGGTAACTTATGTTTTGCACTATTTACTCACCCTCCCTCCTCCATTTCATTTTAATTTCTTTCCCTCATAACCTAAAACAGTACTATACTCAATTTACCGTTATTATCACTACTTCCAAGCTCACTATTACTGTAAGGCGTTTATTTGTTTTGGTTATCTATATACCACCCTAAATATTCATCAATATATATCATAATTCCAATATAGCCTGTTATTAGCCTGTTAATTAGTCCAATATAGCCTGATTGTATTATCACGTACTTTACTTAAAACATACCTACTTTTATACAATTGATATTTTACACTTGTATAAACTGTCTTCTTACATTCTCTTATGCAATTAATATTCTTTACACTAGTATAAAGTATTTTCTACCTATTAATATTAATACTGTATTTTCTAAAATAATTTTTATTTTCAATTTTATTCTATTTTATATAATTCGTTTCTAGATTTTTATAATTTTACAATTTTTATTTCTTCTTTTTTATTACCTATAATTTTAGTGCGTAATTCTTATCACTTTCTAATTTACCCATATAATTTCACATTCCTATTGTATATTCAGTTTTTATTTATCTGTAATACCTTAATTTTTTAACTGTCAACACTTTCTGTTTTATTATTATTTTCTTCATGTTTTATTATTATTTTCTACATTTTAACCTTCATAATTACTTTACTGTACACCTTTATCAATTTTTATCATCATTATTACACATAATTATCAATTTTTTTCCTGTATTCACCTTCTTTTAGTTTATCTTTATTTAAAATGTTTTAATATATTCATACCGCTTTCTTAAATTGTCTGTATTTTGCTTATAGCCCTGAAGAAGACCTACAACGTAGGTCGAAACGTTGGCTAACAATAAATATCTTCTGAAATTACTTGAGAATTTCATTCAGTGACCTCTACCCGGACCAATTTCTTCAACATATAATATTTATACTTTGTTTTCTTAGTTTATAAGGGGCCAGAGGCCGTCTCTCTGGGGGAATATATAGTATGTACATATTTGATCAGTTGGAAGAATAGTATTAAAGTTACTACCAGTTTTAAAGGTAATATATCCTATTGATGATTTACTAAATCTTTTTTTAAATTTAAACTATTAAAACTTTAAAATTTATTTATTTATAGTATATTTTATTATTTAATTTATTTGGAGGAGTAATTGGTTTTTGTTCAACTCGGATATACTTGTTATTATCTCTTTTGAGTTTAGAGTATATGAGTTTGATAGTATTTTTTTCTTTATTTTTAGTAATGTATAATTTTGGGTATGAATTATATTTTACTTAAATATTTTTAGTATGTACTGTATGTGAAGAAGCTTCGGGCTTATCTATTTTGGTTAGTTTGGTTTATAATGAAGGCAATGATTATTTATCATCATAAAATATTTGATTATGTTACCTGCGGCTATTCTCTCCTATGGCAACCTAGAAAGAGCTGGGAGAGGACAGGGTATAGTCGAGGACACCTAGGGAAACTGGAGGAAGAAATAAGCCCAAAACATTTATCTATTCAAATAAAATGCTATTATATTGAAATAAAAGTACATTTAACAATATTAAGAAGAAAATAAAACTCTAAATTAAAATTAACATAAAAATAATAACATGTGACCTTTAATCATACACCAGATTCTCCAGAACCCACTAATAAGATAATAATAACAATTGACAATTTCCATAATCTATGACAATACTCGTATGCGCTAATAATGGCTATAACTTAAAAATATTCCCCATCAGCAACCATTCCCTCATACCGCTAATTAATAATAATATAATAAAATTCAATCCATCTCTGGTGGCGACGATTGACAAAGAAAATATTTAATGGTCAGGGTTGATTGATTCTATCTACAACTGAATTATTAGCGAGCTTCACCCAGAATAAAAGTCTGACTACAGTATAAGGCAAAGTTCCTACCTTACATCTGGTGTCTTGCTCAGGTCCCGCGTCTCACTAGTACCAGTCTTCAACTCTGACTTTTTAGGAAAACGGTACGCTATTTGAAGGCTTATTCCAGCTAGCGTAATCATTCTTACTCCTGGGCCGTAACGTGCTGCGATCTGGTGGTAATAATTATCCCGAGAATTTAATAATTCTATTTAACGTCTTTAAGATTCTAACAGACGGATATTCCAAGGTAGAAATTGATTACTTAATTTCCTGCCTCGAGTTGGAATCGACTATGAACCACTGACAGGGCACAAATCCTGGCATGAGTTGTCTTAACAATAATCTCCTATTAAATAAAATATG
Source organism: Arma custos (assembly GCA_037127475.1). Classification (NCBI taxonomy): domain Eukaryota; kingdom Metazoa; phylum Arthropoda; class Insecta; order Hemiptera; family Pentatomidae; genus Arma; species Arma custos. The sequence continues at coordinate 84,822,192 of CM073760.1, read as the reverse complement.
TCTAACTATATATCTACACCTAAATCTAATCTTAAATTATCTCAGTCCGTTACACCACTCCCCCCTTTCCAAAACAGGCGACCATAGTAGGCTATTTTCACTTGTGCAACACTATTTATCTCCCTACACAACACTAAAGTCTGCGCTGTTCACCCCTTGGCACCATCCGTCGTTGGCTGGGACTCCTGGCTCTCGTGGTACTGTATCACTATCGGGGCTTCATTGGTTAGTAGTCCGTTCCCCGACTGGCGGCTTGCCTTACAGTGGAAAATCAGCCAAACCCCACTGATCCCCACCAGGATCACCATCAGGGTGCCCAGTCCGCCCCACCGCCACCATTCTTCCGTGCGCCTCCGCTCCTTTAGTTCTTGAGCCTGTGACAATAATATATTTAGACGTGAATCATGTGTCTGCCAATCGGTCTTTCCCTGCTGGGCTAATTGTCTCAGCTCTTCCAAAGCCTCGGCCACATCGCCCGTGGAGATCTGCGCTGGCCGGAGAAGGTCTGTTTCCACTAGCACGGATTTCACAGTGGCAATCTGTTTCTTAATACGTGCTTGAGAAATTCCTACTGAGGTGGGTAGGATCTGATAGTTGGCCGCCCGCAAGAGGCATCCTTTGCTTGGGTTCCTGTAATCAGACTTAATTCAGGGGAAAGAGAAGCCGTTACAGTTTTAAGGATAGAGCTAAGTTACCCGGGGGATAGAATGGTATAGCTAAAGTGACCCCGTGCTATGGTTTCTAAGGACCTATACATATCGCACAACTCGACTTTGGCGTCTAACGCGGTGATTTTAGATGTCTTAGGTCAGTGGTTAAGGCCAAGGAGGGGTTTAGGAAGGAGTAAAATGTGTCCAGGTTCTGCATCTCCGTAGGTTGTACGGGCTCCTGATGGTAGGATTTTCTAGAGAGGATTCAGGTTTCCACATCGTGTCCCTGGTGTCCTCGGGAGGAATTTGATCGGTAGTATCTGACCCCTCGGCTTCCGATACCGTTGGTTCCTGAGGGGTTGTACTAGGTCCTGGACTTCTAGGAATCATACTGGGCCTTTCTGAAGTTTCAACAACTTCCCTAGGTGTCGGGGCCCTGCCTCGAGGAGAGCTGTTGTTTTTGACAAAACAAGATCTTTGATTATTCATATAATCAGAGTAAAAGTGGAAGTGTGAAGTGGCGCACAGTGTTTCAATTAGTAGGAGCTAGTTGGACAAAATTCATATTTAAAATTCTAAAAATTTTTATTGGAATATTGTAACACTTGTTCAAAATCTAGAAGTTTAATATTTGTTTATGCCTGACACACTTCATCTCATCAGTAATAGATTCTGAAGTAATGAATCCATAGAAATAGACTAAATCAGTTGTATTCAAAGCTTCATTTCAACTGCACAAAATTAAAATGTTACTAATTTTATATGAACCAATTGTTGAATATCGAGAATATATGTACTAAGGTGCTATTTTTTTCCAATTAAAAAAATCTGCTGATAGTCAAACTGTATAAATCTTTTTTTTTAATGCATGAAGAATTTTTCCTCAATTTGGAACTTTGAAGTGATGAAAATGACTTGTATCCGGGCTAAATTTTATATATTTCATAGCTGCATCTCTCCCATTAATAATAAGATGCATTATAGCCTGCACACTAGAGTACATTTTTGCAGTGCATACTTATTATGGTGTTTTAATTGACCCCCAACTATCTCTATCCTTACTTATATTTTATAGTTCTTTTCGACCAAATTAAAGGTTAGAAACCTTGCAGAGGACTCTGAAAGGAAAATTAAAATAAGATTGGCTAACTATTCCTCCAAACTTTCTGATAAATGGCGGGAAAATCGAAGCAGTGTTTTGATTAGTACATGCTAGGACAAAAGTCATGTTTAGAAATCTGAAATAAGGTATTGGAATATTATAAACAATACTACAAAACTTGGTAATCTAATATTTGTTTGGTTCTGACACACTTCACAGCTTGAGGATTAGGGCCGAAAGTAATCATAGCAATAGAATAGATCAGTGGAATTCAAGGCATCATTTCAACCTCAAAAATTTATTGTTCAACTACTCTTATCAAACCAATCATTGAAAATGGATATTAATTGTACTAGTAAGTGCTATTTTTTCAAAATAAAAAGTCTTCTGATAATCAAACTACATTAATTTTTTTTCTAAATGGCCGGCGAATTTTTCCTTATTTTGAAACTTTGAAGTGATGAAAATGCCTATTACCCATTTGCATCCGGGCTAATTTTCCTATATTTAATAGCTACACCTGTCCTATGAATAACTAGCTTTTGCCCGCAGCTTCGCTCGCGTGGAATTTTTACATGAAGTTTCGTGACAGATCATTTTATAAATAATTTAATATTTTTTTAAACTATAAGTTACTCGTACATCCAAAATTTTCAACTACTTGATTCTGACGGATCAGCATACAATCTTTGAACCCCTATTATATTAAAGGGGAAATCTGGAGGGTGTAATTATCCAAATTTCTTTCTTACATTATGAAAGTACCTATCTACAAATTTCAAGAATTAGCCTTTAATTATGTACTATAATGGATTCTCCACAGAACACAAAAGCTATCTGGTACGTGCCCCCGTGCCCCCTCTAAATCTTTCGCATATATAATAGAGATATATAGTAGATTAGATTTGCCTTAAATTAAGTACTATAAAGGATTCTCCACAGTACTTAAAAAACTGTCTGGATAGCGTAGTTAGGGTGTATTTTTCACAACTATACACTAGGAATATGGTAATTAAAAATTATTTACAGTTTAAAAATAAAAATGAAAGTGTGCTGTAATGTTTGTAAGTTAAAAATTACTTGTGACAGATACCAGCTTTTCATAAGTTTACAATCCTAGAACAATGTTTTCAATAAAATAATTAATCGTTCAAAGATTTAAACTTTTATTTAAGGAAGAAATAGTTGGGGGTGCAGTCAAAGAAAACACCAAAATAAGAAAAACTTATTTATTATGTGCCGACGTTTCGGCCTACAATGTAGGCCATCTTCAGGGCTAAGAGAGAGAAACAAACAAAAATATATAAAAACGTAGCAGTAACAAGAATATATAAAAAGTGGTACAGGAGTGAAAAAATAAAAATAGTGACTAGATATGATGAAATAGTGAAAAGATAAAATAGTGAATAGATAAAAATAGTGACTAGATATGATGAAATGGTGAATATATATATGATAAATAAGAAAGAATATAAGACTGGTTACAGAATATAAGAAAGAATAAAGAATAAATAAGAAAGAATATAAGACTGGTTACGGAATATAATAAACTTAAAAAAGTGATAGATAAAAATAAAATTGTAGATGATGAAAAGAAATTATAATGGTGACAGATATAAAAAACAAGAATACGAATATAAAATATAAAAAATACATGTCAAGAAAGGATAAAATGTAAACAATAATATAAAGGGAAAGAAAAATGAGGAGGTAAACGGAAAGATACAAAAAGAGAAGATTAAAATTATAGAAAAAGGGGGTTACATAGGTATGAGGGGTTACATAGGTAAAGTGTAATAATATAAGCATATATAGAAATAAAAGCTTGATAAATTTCAAAAATGAAACATTGAACATAGTGGTATTTATAACTATGAACTATGAGGAATGAAAAGAAAAAGAAAATATAAGTAAGGGAAGTTAATATGTAACTGTATACAGTAGGAAGCAGTGGCATTAATGCAAAATAAGATGTGAATATAACATAAACATGTAGAAAATAGGTAAAGAAATACAGAGGATGAAAAATATGAGGCTAAATAATAATGAACTCTATACATTAACAAATGATGGATGCCAAAAGAAGGTGTGAGAACAGGTGAGAAGAAAGGTGAATGTGAAAAGGATGGAGATAAGATAAATACCAAGGTATGTACTAACCGAATAAAACACGAGGCAGCTAGGAGAGCTCAGAATGAAGTGAGAGCAATAATACGTTATAACAATACGTTAGGCCGGCTGGCGGAAGCGATACAGGCGATCTCTGACGGCCAAAAAAATAATGACAAAGAAGGGGGAAGGAGATATGCAGATGCAGAGGCAATAAGAGACCGTAAATAATGTAAATAGCGTGAAAAATTAAAAATTAAATAAAATTAAAAAGGAGAAATGCAGATGCCTGGATATAAGTGACCGTAAATAATGTAAAATGCGTGAAAAATTAAAAGTCAATGCTCAACATGTAATTAATAAAAGAATGGTATAAAAAATTAAGAATGTAAGGTTATTTTAGTAAATTAAAAATTTGGGAGTAGGTTAGGGATAGGTGATGGGAGTCGGTCTTGGCATTAACGGTAGAGGAATCTAAATTGATGTGAATGGTTTCTGAGAGGATGCGTTTATTATAATTAGGAACGGAGGCCAGGCTCGACGTATTTTCGAAGTCAAAAATGTGGTTAAAGGATAGGGCGTGTTCGGAGAGTTTAGAAGCGGTTGGGTTGTGGGAGGAGATGGAATATTTGTGTTGGATAATGCGGTCTTTAAGTAGGTTTTTGGTTTCGCCGATGTAGGAAGAGTTGCAGTTGGGAGTAGAGCACGGAATGCGATAGACGACCTGAGAGCGATGTTTTAGAGGAATGGGATCTTTGACTCGGGTATAAATATTGGAGAGTTTGTTGTGGGATTTAAAGGCGATGCGTAAATTGGGGATCGCGGAACGTAGGGATTTTTGAATGTTATTAGAGAGGGAGGGTATATATGGCAAGGATCTGTATATAGGGATAGAAGGCGGATGTGGAGATCGGGTGCGGGTGGGTGGGTTATAATGGTGATGGATGAGTTTATTGATAACATAGGGAGGAAAATTGTTTTTTAATAGGATTTCTTTGATGCGTTGGGTGTTGGTGTTATGGAAGCAAGCGTCGGAGAGGGATAGACCACGGTGGATGATATTTTTGGCGACATTGATTTTTTGGTGGTGCGGATGTTGGGAGTAATCCCCGTTTTTATGGTCTTCCCAAAATCCACAAACCCAACAACCCCCTCCGTCCTATTACAGCTAACGTCAATTCACCATCTACAAAACTTAGCAATTTCTTACTTTCATCCTTACAAGTCCTCAGCCGTAACAACCCATATGATATCCAAAATTCTTTTCATCTACGTGATCTTTTAACATCCCTCACCATTCCTGATCATTACATCCTCACTTCCTTCGATGTCGAAAGTCTTTTTACCAACATACCCTTAGATAAAGCCCTTGTCATTATAGATAACCACTGGTCACTAATAGAACCCCATACCTCTCTCAACCGGTCCTCATATCTCCAATCCCTTAAACTCTGCTGCGAATCTGGCTACCTCACTTTCCATGGACAGTTCTTTAACCAAATTTCTGGACTGGCCATGGGAAATCCCCTCGCTCCTGACCTCTCCAATATTGTCCTAAATGACCTTCTAGACTCCATCCTACCCCAGTTCCGTGACGATGTCATTTTCATTAAAAAATATGTGGACGACCTCCTCCTTATCCTAAATCCTAACATCATTCCAGGTTTATTATCATCCTTAAATGCATACCATCCCCGCCTACATTTCACTGTTGAACTTGAACATAACAAATCACTACCTTTCCTTGACCTCCGTATCATTAGAAATCCCGATCACACCTTATCCACTGATTGGTATACTAAACCCACCTATTCTGGCAGACTCCTCAATTATTACTCCCAACATCCGCACCACCAAAAAATCAATGTCGCCAAAAATATCATCCACCGTGGTCTATCCCTCTCCGACGCTTGCTTCCATAACACCAACACCCAACGCATCAAAGAAATCCTATTAAAAAACAATTTTCCTCCCTATGTTATCAATAAACTCATCCATCACCATTATAACCCACCCACCCGCACCCGATCTCCACATCCGCCTTCTATCCCTATATACAGATCCTTGCCATATATACCCTCCCTCTCTAATAACATTCAAAAATCCCTACGTTCCGCGATCCCCAATTTACGCATCGCCTTTAAATCCCACAACAAACTCTCCAATATTTATACCCGAGTCAAAGATCCCATTCCTCTAAAACATCGCTCTCAGGTCGTCTATCGCATTCCGTGCTCTACTCCCAACTGCAACTCTTCCTACATCGGCGAAACCAAAAACCTGCTTAAAGACCGCATTATCCAACACAAATATTCCATCTCCTCCCACAACCCAACCGCTTCTAAACTCTCCGAACACGCCCTATCCTTTAACCACATTTTTGACTTCGAAAATACGTCGAGCCTGGCCTCCGTTCCTAATTATAATAAACGCATCCTCTCAGAAACCATTCACATCAATTTAGATTCCTCTACCGTTAATGCCAAGACCGACTCCCATCACCTATCCCTAACCTACTCCCAAATTTTTAATTTACTAAAATAACCTTACATTCTTAATTTTTTATACCATTCTTTTATTAATTACATGTTGAGCATTGACTTTTAATTTTTCACGCATTTTACATTATTTACGGTCACTTATATCCAGGCATCTGCATTTCTCCTTTTTAATTTTATTTAATTTTTAATTTTTCACGCTATTTACATTATTTACGGTCTCTTATTGCTTCTGCATCTGCATATCTCCTTCCCCCTTCTTTGTCATTATTTTTTTGGCCGTCAGAGATCGCCTGTATCGCTTCCGCTAGCCGGCCTAACGTATTGTTATAACGTATTATTGCTCTCACTTCATTCTGAGCTCTCCTAGCTGCCTCGTGTTTTATTCGGTTAGTACATACCTTGGTATTTATCTTATCTCCATCCTTTTCACATTCACCTTTCTTCTCACCTGTTCTCACACCTTCTTTTGGCATCCATCATTTGTTAATGTATAGAGTTCATTATTATTTAGCCTCATATTTTTCATCCTCTGTATTTCTTTACCTATTTTCTACATGTTTATGTTATATTCACATCTTATTTTGCATTAATGCCACTGCTTCCTACTGTATACAGTTACATATTAACTTCCCTTACTTATATTTTCTTTTTCTTTTCATTCCTCATAGTTCATAGTTATAAATACCACTATGTTCAATGTTTCATTTTTGAAATTTATCAAGCTTTTATTTCTATATATGCTTATATTATTACACTTTACCTATGTAACCCCTCATACCTTTGTAACCCCCTTTTTCTATAATTTTAATCTTCTCTTTTTGTATCTTTCCGTTTACCTCCTCATTTTTCTTTCCCTTTATATTATTGTTTACATTTTATCCTTTCTTGACATGTATTTTTTATATTTTATATTCGTATTCTTGTTTTTTATATCTGTCACCATTATAATTTCTTTTCATCATCTACAATTTTATTTTTATCTATCACTTTTTTAAGTTTATTATATTCTGTAACCAGTCTTATATTCTTTCTTATTTATTCTTTATTCTTTCTTATATTCTGTAACCAGTCTTATATTCTTTCTTATTTATCATATATATATATTCACCATTTCATCATATCTAGTCACTATTTTTATCTATTCACTATTTTATCTTTTCACTATTTCATCATATCTAGTCACTATTTTTATTTTTTCACTCCTGTACCACTTTTTATATATTCTTGTTACTGCTACGTTTTTATATATTTTTGTTTGTTTCTCTCTCTTAGCCCTGAAGATGGCCTACATTGTAGGCCGAAACGTCGGCACATAATAAATAAGTTTTTCTTATTTTGGTGTTTTCTTTGACTGCACCCCCAACTATTTCTTCCTTAAATTAGAAGATACAGTCGACCAATTCTTCTCTAAAATTTAAACTTTTAAGTTATGATTTAGAGCGTTGAAAAAAATAATTGAAGAAAAATCCAGACACTGTCAGTAACAATAATATATGTCATGTAAGAAATATATGATCTGAGGCTATGACATTTATGAGCAGCAACTTGACTTACCTAAGTCACAAGTGTTACTGATACTCACCTGACCTACTTCCTTTGATATTTTATTTGTCATAATTCCACAAAAAAGAAGCGTGAAATCCATAATCTATGAAAAATACGTAACCTTTAGGTTAAGTCCTTCCAGATCGAAATTTTTTAAATAAATAAATGTTTATAAATTTTTGTATATATATTTATATAAGAAAAAGTAAAGTAAATAAAATAAAGGCAATTGTTGACAAAGTCTTATGCCATGAAATGAAATGAAAATAAAACTTAAAAAATGACTAAAATGGATTTTTATTGATGAATACTCGTAAGAAAATCAAAATAATAAAATGAAATAAATTTATCTCCTATTTTCTAAAAGGTAAAATCAGTAATCTATGTTATTAATTAGTTAATTGAGCTTCTTAAAATGTTAATAATGGTGGTGCTGAAAAATGAGTTTTTTGCAACAATGTTAAAAACTCATTTTTCAGCAATTCATTTATTAATATTTTAATTTATGATGTGTATTATATAGGAATATTAAATTAATAAATTAAAATTCATCTTGAGCTTTTAGGAAATACCAAGGGTTTAGTGAGTTTTCATCTGATGTTTAAGGAGCTATTAAAATTTAATGTTAAACTTCATACTAATTTGAAATCTTCAACAAAATTATTTGCTTTGACAAACCATGTATGCTCCTTTTCTTTTTGGAGATTCTTGCTTACTCATATAGTCTGTTCTTTAACTATCAATTATTTCTTCTCCTAATTATATTTCAATGCTCTGAACAAATTTATTTATAAACTGTTTGATGATCTAACCTAAACTAACTCCTTAAGAATACATCAGTACTCTTTTACATTAATATTATTTGTTCTTAGGGTCCAACAATAAAAATAATTCTTTATCCATTCATTCATTCATCTAATTTCTGGTTAAGTGATAATATCAATCAAGCAATAATTAGAACATTACAGATGTATGATGTCCTCATGATGGATAAAATGCACTGAAACTTAAAATTGATTCCATTTAGTTAGGACATATTGTTATTAAGTTGACATTTTTGTTCAAATGATATACTTATTTTATATCATTGCATTTAGATTGGTTGGTTATTTGTTTTGAATTTGAGGCGTAAAACCGATTGATCATCAACACTTTGGTTTAAATAATTAAATTAAATATTATATACATACATACATATATATATATATATATATATATATATATATATATATATATATATATATATATATATATATATATAATACTATATACAAATTTATATTTGTTTATTTAGTAAATTTTTTCATAAAACCGGAATTTAAAAATATAATAAATATAAATATAATAAAACTAAATTAAAAATAATGAATAATTAAATAAATGAATAAATAAGAGAAAATAAAAAGTTGGAGATAACTGTATTAGATATTCTTAATTAATCCTTCTTTTGATAGAAAGGTGATGACCTTGTTAACGTGCTATTCCTCATTTCCCAAAACCATGGATAGATTGGCAAGGATTACTATTCGATACATCGCTCTTTTGTAAAAGATATAGTCTTCGAAGATATGGCCTATTGTTAAGCTCTCGTTGCTTTTCACACATGTTGGAGGATGTTCTTTGGTGATTAAGTGAGTCTGGGTAGGCCTTGTATGTCCTATCTTAAGTTGTGAAAGGACCACTTTCTCTCTTCGGATGCTACAACAGGAGCTGCTCCATGGTCTAACATCAGTTTTTATAAGTTTCAGTTTATATGGAGGGCTATTGTCCCATGGGGCCTGCCACTCTTGGAGTACATTCTGTTTTAGTGGTAACGCTAGCTCTGATTTAGTAAAGATAGCTTTACCTCGACCAAGAGCTTCTTTTGCTGTCCTATCAGACAGTTCATTAGCTCTAATACCTACATGTGCCAGTGACCAGATAAAATTGATCGATGTTCCAACAACATGTAGCTGTTTTGTAAGGTTTATAATATATTACATTTAGAGTTATTGGCGATATTATATGATAAGAAATGTAAATGTGATTTTTCCCTTTTATTTTTAATTATATATATATATATTTTAATCTTTATAAGATAAAAGGTGTTTATCTTTTTGTTGCTACTTTATGATTTTATTTTATGATTGATTTTGATATTTTAATTGTAAAAAATAATTTATAATCACTTATTCACATATTTTAGGTTTTGTTTACCACCATTAACAGATTTTCAGAATGGCACTTGTATATTAATATGAGCTAATGGTTTATTAGATAATGTTAACAACTAGTATAAGAAAAAATTGTCTTTGAACATTTATAGTTCGTTAGTTAGTTTAGAGAATTTTTTCAATCTTGATTATCATTCTTTGATTTTGGTATATGTAATGTACAATACAAAAAAAACAAAACATATTTACTTTAAGTAATTCACCACCAAGCAAATGAAATTAAAAATATTTTTGATACCTCATGCATCTAATTTTATGAACTATTATTTTAACAATTAGAACAATATCAATTGCAGGTTGATTCAACTTTATTTTCCATAACATTACCTGGGTATATTATGTATATATTATATATAAATCTCATAATGCATTAGCATATAACTATTTACAGTTAAAAAGGTTAATGTTTCAAATACTACATGGAGTAGAATTTAAAAGTAATTTTACACCATTTTTTCCCACTCCATTCAATTCATTTAATCCAAATAAGAAAAATACCAGCAAATAACAGTGATAAAATACTTTTTATATTTAAAATTAAGTTGCATATTATTTACCCTTGAGTAATGAATAATATACTTTAATTTTTCTTACAACAGAGCTGAGGCCCTTATTGAGGTGAGTCTTGTTGGGGTGAGGTTCCCAGAGTTTCATTCCTACCCGGGACAATTATTTTAATTTACTACTTAATAAATTTATATATTTATTTATATTTTTATTCTCTAAGAAATCAACCTTCAATCTCTCACTTTAGTTTGTATGGGGCAGTAGTAATTATGCTATTACAGGAAAAAATTCAGAACAGCTATAGAAGTCTAGAAATTGATATGTTCAATAAATCAATCAGGTTAATATTGTGTTTCAACTGCATGAATAAGACAAGGTACTCCGTTTAAGGTGGTTAAATCCACAATGCTCACTATACTTTATCGAAACCTTTTTTGAATTAAGTTAAAATTTTATCTTACAAAAAAGTATTCCTCTCAACTATTATGCTTCATAATACCTTTAAATTTAAAGAATTAAAAATATAATGTCTAACAATTATGATTATTGTTACGGGCTACTGGGTATTAAAATGAATTAAACAATCCCTTAATTAAAGATACTAATGTTTATTAACAAAAATTATATAAAGGATACAATTAAACTATTAACAATTAAAATATTGAACTAATATAAATTTATAATGACAATATTCTAAATATTATAATCTAGGCCTAACTCCTATTTAATTATTACAACAATATAAGACTAATTCTAGATAGCTTAACTAGTTACAATAGTTTCTATGGATATTATAAAATTACACTACAATCTATAACTAATAGTTAACACTTACAGTTCACTAGTCCACCGACCGTAAGATTCTTCAAGTATCACAAACTGACACACAGTAACAAACAGAAACAGTTTATTACACTCGCGAGACTGTCACAGTTCACTGATACACTTATTACACGGGCCGGTTCAACACTGACTAGTTTATCACACTGACACTCACTTATTACACTTACCACAGATCTTCACTGGTCTACTCTCAGGCTAAGACTGACTGCCTCGAGTTGAGGGAAGTATTTAAAGAGGTAAGGCCGAACATTCCAGAACACGAAAGGGCCAGGCAATTCCGGAATCTTCTTAATCCTTTTCCGACAAAAGAAGACGATCTAGAACAGTCTTAATCCTATTTAAACGTCTCCCGCTGACGGAGTTAAGCCGCTAATCCCCCGCTTCCGCCTTCCTTTGTACGCCCGTAACACTGCCCCCTCCTTAAAAGTGCTCTGCCCCAGAGTATAGTCCGGAGAAATCGGGCAGTTATGAGCTTCTACTGATAGAGACGCACTTTCTTTCCAGGGGTTGAACGTGCACACCAATATGGCAACTCCAGAGTTGGCGAATGTCTGTTCGATAATGACCCTGACAATCTTCCACTCCAAGCCGTCGTATCCACAGCCCAACTTCGGAATAGCGAGCTTAGTGACACGCAGTCTCAGAAGCTTACTCCGAAAGTCGTCGAGGCTTCGCCGCAGTGCGTCATATGTCGGCTTCTGATCAGTGGCACGCTTGGTAACCAAGTAAAACAGGTGTCGTCCTTCGTGCGGCTGGTGGAGTGCCTTCCCGACACTTGGTTCTTGGCGTTCCAGCTCCTCAGTTCCGCCGAACTTCTTCCTGAAGACCGTTGCAATCCCTCGAGAAGTCCTCAGATCTTCGGCAACGCAATGGGCCAGAGAATACTCCACTGGTAACGAGAAGATATCCCTGTAGATTACCTGAGTTACTCCACGGGTCCCTGGTACTTTAGTATGAGCAACTGAGTTATTTGTCTCCACATTGTTTAGGTACCTAACCTGCTGGTCTTCTGCCGGGCCATGGTCTCCTTTGTACGGCGCCAGTCTATTGAAATGGACTACCTTGGGTTTTCCTTTAGGCTGCTTCCTGATCCTATATACGACGTCGTTGATCCTCTTGACGATCTCAAACGGGCCGTCCCAGGAGTTCTGCAGTTTAGGTGAGTAGCCTCGCCTTCTTCGAGGATCATGTAGCCAGACCAAGTCTCCAGGTTGGTAGCCACCTTTCTCAGCCCTGATGTCGTAGCGCTCCTTCATTCTGTCACTCGCCCCCTGGATGTTTGTGCGAACCTTCTCGTGGATATTATCCATTCGCTTCCGTAGATCCGAGACGTACTCCTCTCCGGCAATTTCCTCATCAGGCTTGAAACCGAATCTCAGATCACAAGGCAACCGAAGTTCTCTGCCGAATACCACATTTGCGGGAGTCTGCCCCGTTGCCTCACTGACTGAACTGCGGTAGGCCAGCAGGAACAGGTGAAGATACTGGTCCCAGTCTCGCTGGTGGTCGGAGACCACTTTGGACAAATATCGACCCATAGTCCTGTTCATGCGCTCCACCATGCCATCGGATTGAGGGTGAAGAGGTGTAGTCCTGGTCTTCCGTATTCCCAGTGCTTCGCACATCCCGGAGAAGACTGCTGACTCGAAGTTTCGTCCCTGGTCAGAGTGAAGTTCCATGGGTACTCCAAACCTACTGACGAGCTGCTTCACCAGTACGTCCGCAACCGTGACTGCCTCCTGATTCGGAAGGGCGTAAGCTTCCACCCACTTGGAAAAGTAGTCCATGGCCACGAGAATATACCGGTTACCTTCATCCGTCACAGGGAAAGGGCCAGCGATGTCAATTGCTATTCTCTCAAACGGTGCTCCCACGTTGTACTTCCTCATTGGGGCCTTCTTTCTTCTTATGGGTCCGTTAGAAGCCGCACAAGTCGCACAACGCCTGCACCAGTCCAACACATCGTCCTTGAGGTTCGCCCAGTAAAAGCGTTCACGTACCTTTTCCAATGTACGGTGAACTCCAAGGTGGCCGCCAGATACTCCGTCATGAAGTTCCCTGAGTACTTCGGGCACTTTACTCTTTGGAACGATGAGCTGAAGTCTGCGCTGATCTCCTTCCGTGTTCTCCAATGCCCGTTTCAGTAGCCCGTTGTCCACTAGAATGGAGTCCCATTGGGCCCAGTAAGTCTTTACATTCTTCGACATTGGAGCAACATCCTGCCAGGTTGGTCTTCCTTGCCCCGATAGTTTCCATTGTTTTATTTGCTTCAAGTCCGGGTCCTCGTCCTGTTCTTTTGACACCTCTGCATCCTGCCAACGATCCATGACCACCGTTGTCCTCAACACTGATGCCTGCTTCTCTTCTTGTCGAGAACAATGCCCGCAGTCTTCGCCACAAGGCCTCCTTGAGAGCGCATCCGCATTTCTGTGACTCGTTCCAGCACGATGAGCAGATTCAAAATCATATTCTTGAAGGCGCTGTATCCACCTCGCCACTTGTCCTTCTGGTGACTTGAATCGTAGCAGCCACATTAGAGCCGCGTGGTCCGTTCTCAGGAGGAATCTTCTGCCGTATAGGTATTTGTGAAAATGCTCTATAGATTTCACCACTGCCAGAAGCTCCTTCCTTGTGACACAGTAGTTGCGTTCCGGAGCTGAGAGCGCTTTACTGAAATATCCAATGACCGTTTCTTCTCCATCTTGGAGCTGAGAAAGGACGCTCCCAATAGCGGTGTTGCTGGCGTCTGTATCAAGTATGAACTTGCCCTCGGGACGGGGATAGCTCAGAATAGGAGCACTACTCAATTTCTTCTTCTACTCCTCAAAGGATGCCTGACACTCGTGATCCCAAAGGAAAGTCCGTTTTTCCTCGGTGAGCCTGGTAAGAGGTTTTGCAATGTTTGCAAATCCTTTCACGTATCTCCTGTAGTAGGTGCAGAGGCCGAGAAAACTTCTTACTTGGTGCTTATCTCGAGGTACTGGCCAGTCGGTGATCGCTGCAATCTTCTCTGGGTCAACGGCAACTCCGTTGTCCGACACAACATGCCCCAGATAGTTGACTTGCCTTCGGAAGAGATGACACTTCTTCGGGTTCAGTTTAAGATTCGATGCACGCAGTCGTTCGAAGACCTTCTCCAGATTCTTCAGATGGTGAGCGAAGGACTTTCCCAGCACAATGATGTCATCTAGGTATACCAGGCAAATTTCCCAAGAGAGACCTCTTAAAACGCTTTCCATCAGCCTCTCAAATGTCGCAGGAGCATTGCAAAGCCCGAATGGCATTACCGTAAATTGCCAGAGTCCAGTCCCAATCGAGAACGCTGTCTTCTCTTTATCTTCAGGTTTCAATCCAATCTGCCAATATCCACTGCGGAGATCCAAGGTAGAGAAAAGTTCACACCCCTCTAGGGTGTCCAGCGTATCATCAATCCTGGGAAGCGGATAGCTGTCTTTCTTGGTGACGTTATTCAGAAGGCGGTAGTCCACGCAGAATCTCGTTGTGCCGTCCTTCTTTTTCACCAGTACAACAGGAGACATCCAGAGGCTACTCGAAGGCTCAATGACACCATCAGTCGCCATCTCCTTGATGATCTTCTCGGCGTCCTCCCGTTTGGCTAACGGCAGCCTCCGCGGGACCTGTCGGATGGGCTTAGCATCCCCGGTGTCAATCCTATGTTGGACGATATCCGTTCTACCCCGTGGCCCTGGGCTGATCTCGAAAACGTCCTGCCATCGGATAATCATCTTCTTCACTTCCTCGCTCTGTTCAGGGGAGAGTTCCCGACATGATTCGTCCACAAATCCTGTTAGTTCTTCCGGCAGTCCTCGCAGCTCATTGGGATGACGTTGCAGCTGACGAACCACTGAGGTAGCGGTTGTACATTCCCCTACCGGTGTTCCTTTGTTCAGCGTTACTGGGAAGCTGTTCAGGTTCATTAGCCGAATCGGAGTGGTACGTCCGACCTTGATGAGAGACCTTGCAACCATTACGCCGCGTCCGATCTCCTGTTCTTCTTGCCTTCCCGGTTCAAGTAGCACACATTGACCCTCAGGTAGAGGCCCTTCGATCGTCCCATGCGCTATGATTTGGCTCCGTGCAGGTAAAGTGGTGTCTTCCAGTAAGCGCACTCGTGCGTAGATGTCCTTTCCCTGCCGCAGGATGACTTCTTCGTCTCCCAGCGTCATCACCCCTCTTGCCATATCCAGCTTGATCCCGCATGTGATCATCAAGTCCGTGCCTAATATGACATCTTCATCAATATCTGCCACGAGAGCGCGGTGCTTCAGATGTTGACCCCCGATGATGAAGTAGGCAACTGTCTCCCCGTAGACCTTCGCTGGCTCTCCTGTGGCAGTCCGTAATGTCCAAATCGATGGCAACATCTTCTCAGCAGGAACTGTCTTTGAGCTCAAGATTGTCTTGGTTGCGCCGGTATCCAGTAGCAGACTTCGCAGCTGCCCGTTCACCTTCCCATCAACGTAGAAGCTGTTCGTTCTGCTCCCTAATGACGCAACTCTACTGGTCTTCCTCGGGCCTCTGACGTAGCGGGCTGATAGTTGTTCCTCCCCATCAACCCTACTTCGTTCCTATGGCTTTTCTCGCTTCTTGGATGGACACTTGCTTCTAGGGTGTCCAAGTTGGCCGCAGCTCCAACAGCGTATCTCTTTCTTACGGGTCCTGAGAGCCTCCAAAACCTTTGTCACTATGTCTTCGACGCTAGGGATCACATTAGGCTCCGCTTCTGCTGCTCGAACACGTGCATGGCCCCGTACTGACTGCCTGACAGCCTCGAACTCCATTGCCTGAGATAATGCGTCTCCCAAAGTCTTTGGCCGGGCGAGCTTCACTGCCTGTTGCGTCTCGGGGTCCCGAAGTCCATCCAGGAATTTGTCGACAGCCAGGCTCTCGTAGACATCATCGGTGACCGATGGGTAAGCATTCCTCACCAGCCGTGCAATGTCTGCCTCAAATTCCTGTAGCGTCTCGTTGGTCTTCTGGATCCTGCTTCTCAGCTGTGAGCGATATAGCTGGTCCATGTGGCGGTGGCCGAAACGCATCTCCAGTCTTCTAACCAGCTCCCCGTAGTTAGACCGCTCCGACAGTGGCATCCCCTGCAGTACTCCCAAGGCGTCTCCACGCAAGGCCAGGCACAAAGCTGAAGCTTGGGTCTCTTTCGACCACCCATGGATCGAAGCCGCAGTCTCGAAGAGAGTCATGTAGTCCTCCCACGGCGTCTTTCCGTCGAACACTGGAATGGTGTTGTGAGTTGGTGGCGTCCCTGAATTGGCGGGCATAATGGTTTTATGAAGGCTGCCCTCGGAGGAAAGGTCGGTGTCGTTCTTCGGTGGGTTGCTCATACGTTCCTCGAGAGCCTCGACTCTTAGCCTAAGTTCGTCTTTAATTGAATTCAGTTCTTCCCCTAACCTACATTCTACATTAGCCACTTTATTATTTACATCGGCTAACTTATTCTCAACATTTTCCATTAACTTAGTCTCTAATGTACCTAACTTAGACTCTAATGTATCCAATAAATCACTTTTTACAGTACCTAGCTCATTTTTAACATTGCTTAATTCATTACCTAGCTTATTTTCTACATTACTTAACTCATTTTTAACAGTACCTAATTCATTACCTAGATTATTTTCTACATTGCTTAACTCATTTTTAAAAGTTGCAGACAACCTGCTTAAATCAGTTTCAAACAGAACGTCATCTGGATTTTCCCCTAAATCTACAAAAAATTGACGCAAGCGCTGTTGCAATACACTTTTAGTTCCGGATGAATCCAGATCACGCTCCTCCAACTCCCGTTTCAAATCCGCAACTTTTAAATCAATTAATTTAACACTTTTAGAAGCCATTCTGCATACACTAGCCCAATAATTACAAAATGCAAAATAATAGCAATTACACAATAATCCCACTTCTGACACCAATTTGTTACGGGCTACTGGGTATTAAAATGAATTAAACAATCCCTTAATTAAAGATACTAATGTTTATTAACAAAAATTATATAAAGGATACAATTAAACTATTAACAATTAAAATATTGAACTAATATAAATTTATAATGACAATATTCTAAATATTATAATCTAGGCCTAACTCCTATTTAATTATTACAACAATATAAGACTAATTCTAGATAGCTTAACTAGTTACAATAGTTTCTATGGATATTATAAAATTACACTACAATCTATAACTAATAGTTAACACTTACAGTTCACTAGTCCACCGACCGTAAGATTCTTCAAGTATCACAAACTGACACACAGTAACAAACAGAAACAGTTTATTACACTCGCGAGACTGTCACAGTTCACTGATACACTTATTACACGGGCCGGTTCAACACTGACTAGTTTATCACACTGACACTCACTTATTACACTTATCACAGATCTTCACTGGTCTACTCTCAGGCTAAGACTGACTGCCTCGAGTTGAGGGAAGTATTTAAAGAGGTAAGGCCGAACATTCCAGAACACGAAAGGGCCAGGCAATTCCGGAATCTTCTTAATCCTTTTCCGACAAAAGAAGACGATCTAGAACAGTCTTAATCCTATTTAAACGTCTCCCGCTGACGGAGTTAAGCCGCTAATCCCCCGCTTCCGCCTTCCTTTGTACGCCCGTAACATTATTAACCTGGGAGAGGTACCACCATGATGATTTCCCTCGTGGGGATAATTATTTAAGTATAAATATCGAACAGATCATCCTATTCCATTGAGATTTTATCTCGCTAGACCTGAATTGAAATGCAGTGGACAAACATGCTCAAAATTGTCATATTCACAATACGGGCTGGGATATATTACTTGCAAGTTTCAAGATCTGTGGGGAAATAAGGAAGGTGGGGTTTATCTCATGGATACGCTCTTTACGTTCCTTATACCCTTATACTTCCGTATACTCTTTACTTTCCTTTACACTCTTACGTATACCAATATTTATAATCACTGCGGTATTTCCCTCGCAGTGACCCTATTAACGTTTCAATTTACTCCTTTCCACTGCAGCTGATTTTTAATTTTTTAATAAAATATTGTTATAGAATAGAATACAATAGGAAAATAATTTTATTTTGGGACCAGGTCCTTTAAGAATATCAGAATTGTACAGAATATAATAAAAATAGATCTGGCCAAACAATTATTATTAGAAAAATACAATATTTACATAATAACATGAAAGTAAATATGATCTAAAAGCTACGTTCTGATAGATATTTAAAAAAAAGTAATACAACAAAAACAAATTAAAAAAATAGCATAAAAATTTACAATAAAAAGAAATAGAAATCTAATGAAATAATAAATATCATTAAGAGTGAGGAATATTTACAGTAATTCATCAATCATTTATGTTGAATATAGCTATTAAATTTGATTTATTAGAGAGCATTTGTTTAGGAATTTAGGAGATGTAGGAAAAGTTTGGATTTGAATGTGGATTGCTATATGTGACACTATCTGAAACGATATAAGTATCTAAATAAATATGGTAAGGGGCCGAGGGTATTCAATTGGGAATCTTCAGAACATCCCTGCAAAGAATTTTGAAGCGGGATCTTAAAATGTTAAAATGAGATTCCCAATTGAGCAGAACGACGACGAGTAGAGACAGATGGATCTTCGTTTACACTCTGCCGTACAGCCTCCACAACTGCTTCATTGCGCACAGATCGACCTCTTCCTCTTCCTGGAAGATCTGACACTCTTCCATGTTCCTCAAAACGGGAGACTAAGTTCCTAATCATGTTGTCACTGGGTGCTGTTCGGACATTAAAATGACGACGATAATTTGTAATAATTGACCTTCCAGAAGAATAAAAAAATTCAATGATTTTGACGCGTTTCTGCACATCATATGTAGCCATGATTTATCTCCAAAAACCAGTAAATAACCTGCAAAAGACAAAAAAAAATTATTAAACACACAAAAAAGATATAACTATTTTTAATCCTTCAGTCTTTTTTGGGCCACCCTGTAGTAGTGCAGATAACCTAACTGCACCTAGACCCAATTATTCACTAGTAAAAAAAAATACCGTTACAAAAGTAAGAAAACACCTTCCTTTAAAGCTGTTCTAAATCGTTGTCAAGATTTAGAACCGCGAGAAATCAGAAAAGAATTTCAAAAGTTAGTAAATCCTAAAGAGTTAAGAATATCATTCCAATTAGTTTCCGTAACGGAAAAAGGTTCCTTGACTGTAATAACTGACAAAGAGAATGATCTAACAATAATTGAGTAAGCTATCAAAAAGTCAAACAGAATCGAATATAAAAAATGGAGAAAAGCAACCCAAGGTTAATTAATGGGATGTATAAAAAAAAAGACCAAATCTAACCAATTATTTGTATTATTATTTATAACAGTATCTTTCGACACACCACACTCCCAAACTGTGACGACACAAACTTTTTCCCCAGTAATGTCTTAAAATTACGAGAATTTCATAGGACACTGTCATGTTTCTTCTTTGAAATAAATATCTAAACTTAGGATTTTTTTGAAGAAGTCCAGTGTCAGTAAACAAGCTTAGAGAATCCTGTAAATGGATTATTAAGTTTTGGTGAATAATAAATAGCATTAAAATATTTACAGACTTTTCAACTCTGGAATTTGATAAAACGGTCATTTTTATTACAAATATTGAGGACTACATAACCTCAAACAATATTGTTGACTACATCATTGCAGAAAATGAAGATATTCCTCTCAAAAAGGAGAAGATTCGCCCAGTGATAATTCTTACCTTCAACAGGAAGCCTTACAGGTATGCTGTGATCGAAGTTGAGGTTGCCTCGAGGGAATTATTGCTGTTGAACAGGATAAATCTAGGGCATCAGAAAGTGGCTATACAAGACTATTTTAGAATTCTACGATGTGGTAAACGTCTCAAGTTTCACCACAAAAACAAGGACTGCCTAGGAAACGTAGCATGTTCCAGATGTGCCGGGGATCACCCAGCCAGCGATTGTTCTTCAGAGGAGTTGAAGTGTGTGACTTGTGAAAATTACAACAAACACACTACTCGCCGCAACAAGAGACCTAACAACCATTCAGTCTTTGATAAGTATTGCCCTTCTTATCTTGTTCAAAAATTGGTTTCACATACTGACTACAGCATCACCCTTTTGTAAGTTAATACTTTTTACTTCGACTATCTTTAATAAAATACGAACATTTCACGATATTATTTAATTGTACATAAACATGCTAAAATATTACAATGGAATACACATCATTCAAAATATACATTGGACTTCTTAAAACATTATTCATATTACAAAACATTGATTTACTTAGGAACCTTACACAAAACAAAATAAAATTGTAGGTTATGGCAGACATAAAGTATTTCAAATAAATGATAACAACCGTAGATCAAGAGTTGTTATAATTAACAAACATATGGACGGCTTCCTTATCACTCAGCATTCCGACTCAGATTTAGTGTGTATTAGCATAGCATATCGTCCCTGCCATCGCAAAGCATCGAATGTGAAACAAACACAGTGTTCGTTTTCGACTTATAGCAGTTGCTTTAGGATTGATAATTGATATAAAATTCATTCAGCGGCATCTGTCAGTCACAAAAACAATGAAAAACGAATGTCATTGGTTTAATTATAGACACTAATTTTTATTGAACTTCGAAACTGCTTTTTTTTAATTCTCCTCAAAAGTACCGATTTTCACATTCTTTTATTGTCTTTTTGTTTTGAAGAGAAAATATTTACAGTGGCCGGGATGCCAATTTGGTAGCATAAAGTGACGTTAAATCAATAAGCAAACGACTAATTGTGTACTTATTAATGCAATGAAAGTTATATGGGGCAGAAAACTGAGCTAGAATATAAATCGAGCGGAATAGGGATTACGCCAGGACTGGTCAGTCACTACATAGTCGATCGGAGGGGGAAATTTCTCCAGACCTTCCTCAGGACTTGAGGCTAACTTTAAGCTCAGATAAAGCGCGGGCAGTTAGCGCGGGCTTCGTCACTGATCAAGTCTACTTTTCACAACTCCTTCCGATATTAAGCCAATTCAGGGACTTCCTCGCCTCCGAGACAACTTATAGAGCCTTCGGGGTATTTACCTTATCCGTTCGTCAGGTAGGAATCGATTCGGTCCAAAGTCCACTCCGGGCACATGTCCTTAGAAATCCTTTTGGTAGCTGATCCAGCCATATTTATTTCCTTAACTATATAGTTGTCTATTCGATCTCGAAATTACTAAGCTCGCGTCTTTTGTCCCGAAATATAAAAATCAGAATTTATAAAACCATCATCCACCCAACTCTTAAGGATGTTAAACGTGGCCGCTAATGCTGAAGGATGAACAACGTATTGAGATATTCGAAAATAAGGTGTTGCGTAGAATATTTGGTCTAAAAAAGGATGAGACCACTGAAGAATATATTAGCTTACGTAACGCAGAATTTCGAACCATGCACCCGGTTATATTATTCAAGTGACAGGACTTCGAAGATTAAGATGGTCTTGTAAAGTGGTTAGGCTTAGCAACGAACAAATTCCTGAAAAGTTAATAAGCGCTATACCGACTGGGAAGCGTCTGAGTGGTGGTAGTGAGGGGTAGGTGGGAAGATTGCATTTAGGATGGTCGGACGACTTTAGGTTGGGGTAATGGTCCATGGACAGCAGTTTGAAAGCAAAGATTTGAGGCATCGGCATCGAGCCTTTCGGTTCGCTAAGCCTGATTATTATAATATGTAGTTATCAAGATGGTACTTGGTACAGTTAGCTTATCCTATTTTAAAACTCTTTTAGAACTTAGTAAATCAAGCCCTTTTGATGATATACTCTGCCTGAAATATGTACTCTAGTAAATAGTAATTATAACGACTTTAATTTGAAAACCTCGGACAGACGACATATCATATTTTATCTCGAAGTTTACCCAATATAGGGCAAGGATGTTAGATTGTTTATGAGTGATTTTGTTTTCGAGTAAATTATAGACCTTGTTTTCTGAGTTGAGTATTGTTCTTTATTATTTTACGAATTTTAGATTTATTTTTGTTTTAAATCACATTTAGACTTAATTATTGATTATAAATAATTTATTTTTATTAAATTATTTATTTATGTTTATGGTACATAGTGGGTACTATTCTATTCCCGCTGAGTTATTTATTATGTGCTACTCTTCTAACGGAATGCTTAGAAAAGATTAAGTTGGGGTTACTTCTAAACGTCTATAAATTTTTAAAAATTTATTATGTTTATACCATTATAATTATTAATAAATTAGAAATAAATGTATTTCTATGCTAAGGAAGCTGGAACATTTCTAATCACTTTATGCGCAATTTCGCATCCAGCAAATTCGATCCTAGTGTTCTTCTCTTATCAGGAACATCAAGTTTTGGAGTGGAAATATCAATAGTTGAGTAGGTCTCTTGGCCATTGTATTATTAATATTTTCCTATCAAGCCCGAGTAACAGGGTGGAGGAGTGAGGAAGAACGAGTGGATGTTAAGTTAATGAGTGGAATGTTGTGTATTTGTTGTGATTATAAGATTCTATAATGAAAATGTTCATGTCATTGTATACGGTGTGATTCGAAATATACCATCGTGCATTAACAATTTTTCGGAGAATTTTGGACTGTTTTGTATGTATCTCGTGTATGTGGACTTGTTTTGCTGAACCCCAAAGTTCTGCTCCATAGGTCCAAATAGGTTTTAGTATACTATTATAGATAAGTCGTTTGTTCCGTAAGTCAAGTGAAGACCTGAAGTCCAGAAGATGTGATAGTTGTTTGTAGCGTCTTGTCAGTTCTTGTCTTTTTAATTTTCTATATACGTTCCATGTAAGCCTTTTGTCCAAGTATAGTCCGAGATAACGTACATAGTTTTTGGAAGGTACTTCGTCGTTGTCAATTTTTACAGATGGACACAAAGCGTTGCGTAAAGAGAAGCTTACACGGCTCGATTTCGATGCGTTTATTCTGATTTGCCATTTATGGAACCTCTTTTCTAAATCAAATAAGTGATTTTGAAGAGCTATAGATGCTAGGGCGGGGTCTCTGTGAGAAGAAATAATGGCTGTATTGTCAGCGAAGGTTTAAATGGTGTTGCATGGGTGCTCCGGAACATCAGAAGTGTAAACACAAAAAATACGGCTTAAAACACTGCCTTGCGGAACACCCCTGTATTTAGGAAAGAAGGAGGAATTCGAAGAGGCAACGGAAGTACAAAAGAATCTGTCTTGGAAATAAGATTGTAGAATTAAAAATTATGTTGGAGGTAGTTTTTCAAATTATTTAGACATTTATATAGCAAGGAGTGCAAGTGGACGATAAGATGAAGGATTAGTGAGAGGTTTAAAAGGTTTTGGTATCATGTTAATCGTGGAAAGTTTCCAAAGGAGCGGAAAATAGATTG
This sequence comes from Arma custos, assembly GCA_037127475.1. Classification (NCBI taxonomy): domain Eukaryota; kingdom Metazoa; phylum Arthropoda; class Insecta; order Hemiptera; family Pentatomidae; genus Arma; species Arma custos. Next base: position 84,798,292 of record CM073760.1, on the reverse strand, counting down.
TGAGCAGGATTGAATTATAGATGACAGTAAGAAAACAGCTTTCCGAGGTAAGTGGCGAAGGATGAAGGGAGTGATGAGATCATAGCCAGGAGCTTTTTTTTTTGTCATTTTGTTCAGTACTTAATTAAATTCTTTTGTATGAAAAGCCGGAGGATGGAGTGATAAGGGTAGTGTTGTCAAGTCGCCATCTATTTTGTCAGTTAGAGTATTATCCTGAATTTCATTTACCTTAAATATTTGAGTAAGATGTTTTGCAAATTCGTTAGCTTTTTCTTCGCTGGTTGTCTGTACGTCTAAGAGGATATTGAACCACATTTTGTTTTAGTATACTCCTTGTTGCTGTCCACACTGGTCTGTCTCTGTTGGTTATAGAATTTAAGTAGTCCTTGTAATTCGGGTTAGTTTGTTGAGTTCTATTTTGTATGAAGGATATCTTGTTCTTTGCAATAAAGCCCTGATCCTACATTTTTCTTTGATAAGATTTCGTATTGGTTCAGGTAGGTAGGAATCAGGTTTTGATAATGTCGTCTTTGGTGTTGTGGAATACCAAACTGCGCACATTGTGAAATTTCGCTAATCTAGGAGGACAAAAATTGGAAAAAATAAACTATTTTTTTTTAAGGATTTTTAATACTACATATGACAGGTACAATGTCTGAGGGTATTGGAGTCGAAATAGTTAAAATTTTAAAGCCACTTAAAGCGTCGTACTTTACACCCAAACTTGGCTGTTCAATGTTTGCATACAAGGAATTAGTGCAAACCTTCACTCATTCTTTCTTTGTTAATCAGTGTGCACGGTTCTGTTTTCCACTTATTTCAACTTGTGAATTTTTCTCTGTTTATGCATCATTTAAGGTAAGTATTGACATGGTTACATTAGAATAAGTGTAATTTATAGGGCTTAAACATTTTGTTCAAGTTAAACGAATAAAATTCAAAAAAATCATACACTTATTGAATTTTGGTGGAAGGTAACTTCTTTATTACGTCCATTCACGTCTTGCTCTATGTATTAACGTAAACTTAGGAAGCTAGAGAAGAGAACATGACAAGAAAAGTTTGCCCTTATTTGCCCATTTTGTCGAAATCTTAAAAAATGTTACGGTATTTTAGAATGGACGAATTAGTCACTTACGAAATGCTGTATGAGATATGGAGAGAGAGTGAAAAGGATGCAAGATTTGAAAACGTTCTTAGTTTTTTGTTTGAGAAGAAAGGCTGGGGAGGATTGCCTGAGGAAAAAATTAGAGCTCGTCTGAAGTCAGTACTGTACAGATTAGAGTGGCGCTGGGAAAAATCTCATCGCACAGCTGAACGTTTTCCAGCAATTAATGTCTCCTGATTGCGGAACAATTTTAATGCAATGCAGACACTCCTATGGCAGAACTACCATCGACATCAATGTAAGAAATAAGTTACAAAAAAAAAAATTAAATAAATAAAAATTACTGAAATTATATATATTTGTAATTATTAAAATTATACCTGTTGTGATATAATTCTTGAAAAATCTCATTGATTGTCATTAGTTTGACCACTTATATATAAAAAAATTATTAAACACTCATTTTGAGGACGTTTAGTATTTTTGTCCTCCTAGATTTGCAAAATTACACACTGTGCTGCGTTTTGAATACATTCAGTCAAGTGATTGTGAAGTGGTTTTCCAGTTCGTTGGCTGTAGGTATGTTAGTAATAAGCGTGATCTTTTTTGCCATTCAATCGAATACTTCATCGAATATCTCCAAAGACACGATGCTTAACAATATAGTCCATCAGTGACCGGATTTTTGCCTGAATACACGTGCGGTGATATCGTGCCTTACGTGAAATCACTTGATGTTTAGCCAGAAGCAGCAGTTGAACAATTTCTATCCACTTTGGATTGCACGTAAAGGTGATAAACAGGTCGGGACGGCTTAATGATGTACATATGTCATTGCATATTGCGAATATTCATGCATATGACATGGGCTGCCAACGAACGTCACCGGTAAAATGGTCAACCGACCAATATTTCATTCGGGGGCAAGTTGCATCGCGTAAATGAATGTATCCTCCATATGTAGTTTAGTTTGATTTAAGCTGATAACAAGGAGGCGCTCCACTTCTATTTTGGCATATATATCGACGCAAAATTGCTGAAACAATCAGCGAAATCGAAGCAAATAGTAATCGACATTTTGGCGAATCGTTAAACGATACGCATAAAAATTAATTGCGATGACCCTCTTGGTGGTTTCCTCACCTAAAATGATATCATTAACATTATTGTCATATTGAAATGAAAATTAATACAATACTCACCGGCCAATGGATTTATTATCTTGATGTTGATATAATATCCGTCGCCTCCTAGCCAAAACATCAGTGGGTATTGCAATGCATCCTATGAACGCTATGTTTCGGATATTCGTTGCGGTTGTCCAGAGACTCGACATGTTGAGTACAATATCGCGTGATTCCAGATTTCCGCTAACAACCACAACTACAACCTCATCTATTGTTGGATCGTTTAATTGGCGTTCATGCCTTATAGTCATCACTAGGCATGCGATCCAACGCCGTTTTGAATAACCGAACCAATGCATGATGTTCATGAAGTAGCTGCTGCTGATCTCAAAGAATTCCTCTTATCATTGCCGTATGGATTGTTTTGCGCTGATCAAGTTGATTTTCCACATTGCCCACGAAGTAGATTTGGAGGAATTTATGTTTTGCGTCTTCAAGCGGTAGCAACGGTCCAATTCGATGATGAATTTGGCTTTGGATCTGTAGAATCAATGACGAAATTGGAATCATTGATTTTCTTTAATTTATTTAATCTTAATTTCTTTAATCTTTTATTACCTTGAATATCGGATTGAATCAGCGTTCATCAATAATATTTGCTCCGAATGTGCAATTGCAATTAAATTGTGCAATCGTAATGAAACGCTACTGCTATTGAAGCACTTGCTCCTACGCGTTGATTTCAATTATCACGTTGTTGAGTTGTTTGATTTGCTCGAAGATTTCTCATTGTTAATTGAGCCGTTTCATTTGCCGCCTGTCTTTCTTCTTGTGTTTGTGATGCAAGAAGTCGGGCCATAAAACGGCGATGTTCTCGTGCGATTTCTTGTTCATCCGTATTCAATTGATTGGCGATTTTCCGAACTCTACTTGCATTACGGATTCGATGCAAAGATTAGATCTTCTGGCTTATGGGATTGTGATTAACACTGAGAAATGAATGTCACAAAAGCAATAAAGGAATTATCGATACGTGCACAAATGTCATAACCTCACAAAATAAATATCTTCGTTGGCAACACACCGTTTGAAAATAGAATTCCACACCAAAATGATGAATCAGAAAAAATGAACAGCGAATTCGAATTAATTTCCAAATTAACCCAGGTAAAAATTAATTGCACAATCCGAAATTAACGTTTGGATTGATTGTCGATGCGCACGCAATCACAAAGAACATATCCATTCACAATATGCAATTCATGAAACTGAACTCACCTCTATGAAATCACTTTTCGCTGGTAATTTCCACAAAAAACCGTTTCGAAACAATGTATTAAATCATATTGAATTACAATAACTGTCGAAAGCTGAAAAAAAATTGATAAAACTTGAAAAATGCTGATAAATCTCAACGCACGTCTGCACAGCACAATAGTTATGCGATGGAAAGACAGTGCAAAAGAATCAGCTGCCAAAAGTTGATGCACACAATGCCATCTAATGGCGATACCTGAACCAGCATTTGAAATCATGTTCACTTTTAATGTGTGACAAAAATACAAAAACAATTGTCACAAAAATTTGGTGCAAAAACAATTGTCGCAAAAAATTGTGAAAAAAAAATTGTAAATTGTAACATTAAAATTGTAAACATAAACGTCATCTACCATGAAGATGGCGTCGTAAAATCGCTCCATACAAAATTTATGGGAGAATGAATTTTTTTCATAACTTTTATTTTGGGAATTTTCTGGGGTATTCTTGTTTTTTGGCCGGAGACCAGTCCGAATTGGTAGTAACTAACATCACTCTCTTTTATATATTTAGACCGAACAGGGGAATGCAGGGCAAGGCCTACTGCTGAAAATATTCTTAACATTTTCTTTCAAAATTTGTTAAGCGAATAACGATGAAATAAAGATTATTCTGTTGTTATGATACTTGAGTATATTCAAATAAAAGAAAGATCGCAATTTATTCTCATTTGTTAACTGATTTTCTGATGGAATAGTCAATTTAAAACAAGAAAATTGGTTTAAGCGAATTTTGGGAAATATCAAAGAATCCTTAGCGCCAAATGTTGAAGAGTCTTATAGAGTTTAAGAATTGAAGAAAGAAGTTACAACTCCATCACGAAGCTAATTCACGTAAGTAATTTTTTTTTAATCTAGAAATATTTAGGCATATGCTATGGTGTAAATGGTTTACTAGATTTTTCAATCTTAATGCAATTTAATGTGTTATCCAAAAAATAAAAATTGAAAGTGGTACAAAAATATTAACACATTTACGTGTTAAGCCAAAAAATGGAGTAAATTAAAATGTAAAAATAGTCACCCTGTCAATAAGTCAACCAGAGATGTGGAATAGTTATCCATTGGCTTAACCAAAACAGCTCTGAGCTTCATTTTAAACTAAAATTTCTCAGTTCTCAGCTTTGAAAGCTTTCAATTATGCTTTATTTTTTTAAATGCTATATTTAAATATCCTCAGAGTCTCCACCTAATTAGCTTCACCAACTCATCCACTATATTTGATAAAAAAATATTATATATATTATAATTTATAAAAATTTATTTCTGAGCATATAAAGAAACATTAATTAAAGACTTTGATATATAAAATATAAATTTCCAAAAATATCCATAGGATTTTATTTTGGAAGATTTGCAACTTTGTTCGCTTTGTTGTTGAAACTAATATATATGTTATACAACTGCGTTTATTGGGTCTTCGAATATTGTCAACACGTGTTTTTAATTGACGAGCTCCTTGGACTAGTACGTTAACTTTTCTAAATTTGTCTCGGTTTTTAATTTTTGCTTGGGTTTTTTGAGGAATTTCTGGTCTGTTTGTTCAGGTGAATCCTCTCGATTTTTATTTAATTTATTGGTCCTTTTTTCTTTTTCACTTGTTATTCTTTCACGTTTTAATTCGTGCAAGATTTTTACTTCATTATGATCTTTTTGAACGTATCGTTCTGTAATATTAATATTAGTTTGTCTATTATTATATTGTATAATTCCGAAGGTTATTTCGTTTGGAGTCAGTATTAAATTTTTATCTAGGGTATTGTTGTATGCTGAGACTGGGATTCCTAATTTTTGCACAAAAGTTTACTTTTTTGCATTGTTTAAATGGTTCGTAGCTGTGTAATGGAGGATTCTTGAAGAGATTAGCTCCCAACCTTCTACTTTGGCAAACAGCCTTTCAGACATGACCATGCATTCGCCACCCTTGTCCCTCAGTCCAGCCGCCTATCCTGAGTAAATAAGCACATAGCCTTTGTCAAGCCTCACTTATCCTTGTCCTTTCTTCCTTACTTCTCCAATTCCCAGGATTTCTAACCTGTTGTCCTTCATCTTCTCTACTATTTCAATGTCTTTGTCGTAACAGTTGTGTCTGTCTTAATCTTAGAGAACTTTGTGTAATTTGAATCGATGATTCTCTCCTACGAGTGATTATCCCACTAGAAGAGGCTCCATGCCCAGGGACAACGGGATCCCACCGTTTATCAGGACTTGGGATCCCTAGATTGATTTTCTACTCCACGGCTCTACATACCCTTCGCAGTACATCTGCCTTTTGCTCGATTCCAGCTCTGCCTGATGCATCCTGGACATGGACCAAGCTGACTCCAACTGTCTTCTGCTCCATGTAACTGGTTCCTCACATCATGGATTTTTATCGACCTCCCAGTCTAGATCCGCCGTGTTCAGTCGAATGCAGGCCTACCTCGAGCAGGCTGCGGTTCTTCACCGTGCATGGTCAGTGTTTTCAGTATCCTCAGAATCTCCACTTAATTGGCTTCACGAATTCCTCCACTAGATTTTATAAAATATATTATATATATTATAATTTATAAAAATTTATTTCTGAGCATATAAAGAAACCTTGATTAAAGATATTGATATATAAAATATAAATACCTAAAAATTGTTAGCATACGAAAGAGCATTAATTAAAGACTTTGATATATCAAATATCCATTTCCCAAAATTGACAAAAAAACATATATAAAAAGTATACAAAAAAAAACAGTGCCTGGATGCTTGATATCAAATATCAATTTCCAAAAATTTATATAACAAGCTTTTTTTTTTTTTTTTTTTCCCCTTTTAAAGTAACCCTTTGAAAGGACCGTTAATTTATTAGCACATTCCATACGTGAGTATACTATGTGCCTTATAAATTCATTTTACAAATAATTAACTAAACTTAACAAAATTAACAATATTAAATTAACAAAAGTAACAAATTTAACAATTATAAATTTAACAATTAACATTTTTTAAAATTAAAATTACAATACTTACATAATGAGTATCTTTGTTTTACATATTATGATTATTCTTAAATGGATGTCAACTTTTCAAAATCGATACTGTAAATAAATTTAGTGAGTTCGGGTCGAAAGTGATTGTACAGGTCATTTTCAGCAACTGGCCAAACTTTCCCTCTTAATATTGTGGAGATAATAATTAATTTTGATCTTTGTCCTTCATACATTTGGCAGTCATATATTATGTGTTTAAATGTCTGTTCTTTTTTGTCTATTGAGCAAGTACTATTGTTGGTTATGTGAAATCTGTGTAAGTATGATTTGGTATGTCCATGTTCAGTTAAAACCTGAGTTAGTTTGTAGTTAGTGGATTTTATTAATTTGTAGTATTTGAACTCAAAAGTGTTATCTTATAACTATTAACTGGATAAAGCAGATTCCAGATGATAGCAGTTAAAAATTGTTGGTTAATTTCTGCTATTGATGACTTTATATATGTATTTATTGTATTTAGATATGATTTAATTAGAAATGTTCCACTATTCTTAATATTGATTAGCATACAACTTACTAACTATCAAATTTATACTACGTATTTACTTTTAAATAATTTATTAGTAAATTGCTTTTTATATAGTTTAAAATTTTACAGACTAACGATAATCTAACATTATTGTAGTTATTTAGTTTGTCAGTCATAGTCTGTATTTGCAATTATTCTATCTAAAGCCGCCTTGTAAGAAGGACAATTTCTAGATAATGCAGGGTGATTAGAATCTACTTTCCTCTTAATATTTACTCTATTATTATGACTCACACAATTTATGCATTTGTGTGCCTCAGATCGGCACTCCCTCAGGCTGTGGGGCCCCGTGCAGAGCGGGCACGTAGGCTCGACGGCCGTGCAGAACTTCTTGGTGTGACCTATCCTGGAGCAGACGTAGCACCTCGGAGCCGAGTGATAATCCTCCACGGAGCAGGTCACCATGTCCACGAACGCCCTGCCAGCCAGCAACTTTCTCGCTAAGAGTGCCGGCAGTTGAACACACTGGACTAGGAACCCTCCTAAACGGTACATCATTTCGGACGAGGATGGCGACGCCTGCCTTGGTCCCCATTGCACAGGTCTCCCTGTACACTGTGTAACCATGGAAATTTATTCGAGCAGAGGAGGGTAGCATGGTGTCCGTCAGCGCCACCACCGATGGTGGGGTGGAGGTAAGCAGGGTGGTGGGGTGTAAGAGATGAATGGGGAAGCGGTCCCTTACCTGATTGGCTCGGCTGCTGTGCAGGTGTTCCTCCAATGAGTGAGAATAGCTGGTGTCCTTGGTGGCTAGGCGGCTAGGCTTCCTTCCTGATGCTGGTGTGGATGCTACGGCGGCTTCCTTCTTCTTCGCTTTGGACCGCAGGAGTTCTTGTCTCTTTGGGCATTCCTTCGAGAAGGCTGGGTGGGAGCCCTTGTAGTTCTGGCATGTGGCAGTTTCTTTGGACACTGGTTCAGCAGATCGTGCTCGCCGCGCCAGGCACAGTGGCATGTTCGACCGCAGTATTGCTTGGTGTGGCCGTATTCCTGGCACTGGTAGCATTGTACAGGGCCACGTTCTTCTTTAAAGGCAGTTGCGGGAAATTTAACACGACCCGCATACCTTAGCTTCTTCAAGTCTTCGATTTTGACTGTGTGGTCAGTTATTACCAATATGCCCTCGGTGGGTCGTAGTGTGCCCGTGGGGTCCTTTCGCATCAACTTCTTAGCAGATTTGAACCCGGTTAAGCCTATCATGAGGTCCTGAGTGATGGGTTCCATGTCTGCGTCGATATCGTAACCGTAGAGGACAAACTTTTTCGACCTCTTGGTACCTCTTGGGGCTAGGTGTGGTACTGCGTCGTGTCATCCGTATTTAGTAGGGCTCTGGTGGCATTATGATCTTGGTAGTTAAATAAATGTACCCTCAGTTCTGCTTCAGATGAATTGGTGGCATAATTCGTGATATTTAGTTTGTCCATCCTTTCCGTGAGCTCTCGCTGCGAGATCGGAGGCCTGATCACAATCGGAGGAGGGAGCCTCGCCTTAGTAGCCGTGGTGGTCGCCGATGTGCTTGGTTCGCTGATATTAGTTAAGGTACCAAATTTGTTCGCAACTTTAGTGGGTGCAGGTCCCTTATAGACTGGGGGTCTGGAACTGAATTTCTTAGGTACCGGCTGGAAAACTTCCTCTTCGGTGGGTCCTTCTGACCTCTTCTCTCCTCTGTTGTCGTCAGTTACTTCCATCGAGGTACTGGGTTCTTCAACAGGCAATGATCCGGTAGCCATGGCTGGGAATGACGTGACGGAACTAGATAAGCCGAACCGGACGGGCCGTGACGTCGGGACGAGCAGTGGGGGGGGGGCTCTTGCCAGCGCAAGGCTGCCCGTTTGGCTGTTGAGGTTTATTCCACTAGACATGTGTGGACCTCGTCAGCTTAAGGCGCAAGCTAAGCAAGATGAACAGCGCACAATACACAACAAAGTGAATGGTAGGATAGGTGTTTTTAATAAAGACAGCTATGCAAACAATTTTACTTATCACTGTTCGATAATAACATAAGAATTATTTGATCACGATATAAGTGTATTCAGTTGGATTTTTTTTTTTTTCCAAAAAAAAGGAAGGCAGAAAGTACAGAATATTATATCAAATTGATGCCAACATTTGAACAGAATAGTATTCATGCATTAATTGATTAAATATTCAACGGGAGTGAACAAAATATATTTTTTTTTTATATTAAATTTCATTAGTATTTTAAATTATTAAATATGTATGGTGTAAATATGTATGGGTTAAATATATGCTTTTTAATAAATTCTTCTATCGTCTCTTTGTGTAGTTGACTGTTTCGTACAAACCAAGACGCGTTTACTGCGATCCATAGGATTTTATTTTGAAAGATTTGCAGTTTTGTTCGCTTTGTTGTTAACACTAATATACACGTTATACAACTGCGTTTATTGGGTCTTCGAATATTGTCAACACGTGTTTTTATTGACGAGCTCCTTGGACTAGTACGTTAACATTTCTAAATATGTCTCGGTTTTTAATTTTTGCTTGGGGTTTTTGAGGAATTCCTGGTCTGTTTGTTAAGGTGGGTCCTCTCAATTTTTATTTAATTTATCGGTCCTTTTTTCTTTTTCACGTTTTAATTCGTGCAAGATTTGTACTTCATTATGATCTTTTTGATCGTATAGTTCTGTAATCTATATATTATTAATATAAGTTTGTTTAATATTATCTTCTATAATTCCGAAGGTTATTTCGTTTGGAGCTAGTTTTAAATATTTATCTAGGGTATTGTTGTATGCTGAGTATGTATAATTGCTGAGCATGTATAATTCCGAAGGTTATTCCGTTTGGAGTTAGTTTTAAATTTTTAAATTTTAGGTGTACCCTGTTAAGTAACCCTAAAGAGTTTGAATGGTTCGTAGCTGTGTAATGGAGGATTATATTATCATAATCACAAAACTGTTGAACTAAGGTATTCTTCATCTCTTTATTATTCGTAAAGTGATGTGTGTTGTTAGGAAGTATGATAAATAAGTTTTTTTCTTCTTTGTTTCAAAATCTCCGTTTATTCATACAATATTTACATACAATATATATACGATACATAATAAGTGACCCTTTATAATGACCGTTCTGTTTTGGTTTTGAAATCTTACAACTTCTCTCTCTAGATCCGCATAGAATTGCTCCTTACCTTCGGCTTGAACATCGGCATCCTCTGTTGGGCCATGGACCAAGCTGTCTCCAACTGTCTTCTGCTCCATGTCACCGGTTCCTCACACCATGGATTTTTATCGACCTCCCAGTCTAGATCCGCCGTGTTCACTCGAATGCAGGCCTACCTCGAGCAGGCTGCGGTTCTTCACCGTGCATGGTCTGTGTTTTCAGTATCCTCAGAATCTCCTCCTAATTCACGAATTAGGCTTCACGAATTCCTCCACTAGATTTTATAAAATTTATTATATATATTATAATTTATAAAAATTTATTTCTGAGCATATTAAGAAACCTTGATTAAAGATATTGATATATGAAATGTAAATACCTAAAAATTGTTAGCAAACGAAAGAACATTAATTAAAGACTTTGATAATCAAATATCAATTTCCAAAAATTGTTTAGTAACATACATATAAAGCATACAAAAAAACAGAAGCCTGGATGAGCATACGAAAGAACATTAATTAAAGACTTTGATATATCAAATGTCAATTTCCAAAAATTGGTGAAAACATATATAAAAATTATACAAAAAAAAAACAGAAGCCTGTGTAACGCTTTTTAATAAATTCTTTTATCTTCTGTAGTTTTAGCTCTTGGTTTAGTTGACTGTTTCGTACAAACCAAGACGCGTTTACTGCTTTGTTGTTGACACTAATATATATGTTAAACAACTGCGTTTATTGGGTCTTCGAATATTGTCAACACGTCTTTTTAATTGACGAGCTCATTTATAAATTTGTCTCGGTTTATAATTTTTGCTTGGGGTTATTGAGGAATTCCTGGTCTGTTTGTTCAGGTGGACTATTCTGTCTCCTCGCTCTGCTGTCCTTCCTATTCTCATTATCTTGGTTTTATCAACATTTAGCTTCATTTTGATTTTTCCTAGTTCCTCCTGAAGGACTCGGAGGTTGAACTGTAGGTTACTACATTTATTGCCGAATACTACCATTTTTTATCTTTTGACTATGTCCATATTTAAAAATAATCTTCCTTCTCAGTAGGAAATGGTCTGAGCCGCATTCCGCACCTCTCATCCCCTAACATCACTAGGTAAGACACTTTTATTCCTACTCATGATGATATAGTCAATTATCGATCTTAACTTCCTAGTTGCTTGTTCCCAGGTGAATTTATTTTGTTCCTTGTGCTGGAAGAAAACGTTCAATATTGTCATGTTAAATTCTTCAGTTACCTTTATCATTAAGAACTTTCTCCCCAAAGTTTCCATCTGTCAATCCCTACACTATAACTTTTACCGTTCCACATTTCTATTTAAGAAAACTCTCATTAATCTTAAAATAAAATAAATTTTTCAGCAGATTAATTCGATTCACACCCAAATTACTTTCCTTACATCTTCCTGCTCACTGTGGTGAAGGAAGCATGTACAGACTTATTTATTTTATTAATTAATTTTGTGCATCCATTAAAAAACAATCCCTTATTTCTATATTTAAAGACCTCTACACCGCATCATTAACCAAGAAAATTTACCACACATGCAACGATGAATGGGTTCACAACATCTCATCTGTAATCTGTAAAAAATATCTAGGTCACACGATTTCAAAGAGCAAAGTCTAACCAGCCCAAAGCCCAAAGCAATCTTACATATATATTAATAACATATTATGTGTTATATTAATGATAATGGTGTTGAAAAACAATATGTAATTAAAAGTAAGCTAAAAGGATAAGTTAATAAAAAGTTATAAAATAACTATGATTTTCATGTTCATCAACCAAAAATTTCTGGATTATGGACAGTTGAGATCAGAGATGATAGTGTCTTACTCTTATAAAGTTCCCATAGTAGCGTAGTTATGTAAGATTATTCAACCATTGGCGCTAAGGATTCTTTGATATTTCACGAAACTCTCTTATACTAATGTTCTTGTTTTAAAGTGGCTATTCCATCAGAAACTCAGTTGACAAATGAGGTGTTTTAGTAGTGGTGCACCATAGAATAACGTAGGTCTTATGATGGACTTGTTGATTTGTAATTTCAACCTCAGTGAGAGCTGCGGCTACAAGAGCAGATGGTAGAGCCTGTGGGATTTCTGTCGTGCCAACTTCAATCTTGCCTAAACGTGCTTTGAGAAGGTTAGATGCCTATCAAAGGTAACGCCAAGGATTGAAGTGGATAATCTTCTATCCTCGCAGTCCACACATCAGGGGAGTACGAGATCCTCATGCAGGTGTTGAATATGTTCAATAGAAAGGCTTTACCCTTCCTAGGAAGCATCTTCAACACCACATAGGGGATATCATCCTGTCCTGATGCTCTGTTACCTTTCGTGCGTCGTAGTACTGACTCGAGCTGACCGAAGGTGGAGAATGTGGGCTTCCCGTTGGGGCACGGTAGTGGTCCTTCCGGGATTGGTGGTGCATCTAACAGCCGAGCAGCTTCTCTCTCCTCATAAGCCTTCACCAAAAGTTCAGCCTACATACAGCAGATTTACTTTATGTCATTATATTACGCTTGATTATTAGTGTTTTTCTTATTGCAACAATTTATTTCATTTCATATTGTTTATGTGTTTTCTTTGTCTCTTTCGGTCCATTTTAGGAACCAATTTTAGAAACGTAGATTCATCAGGCTTAGGATTAGGTTGGAGAGGATCTCTTTTACTGTACTGCGTACATTTTAAGAGGAGGATGAGAAAATGGAAGGCTCTAATTTCTTTATTAATTTGTTAACTGTAGATTTTTCTGCTGATGGGGTTCACCGTGCCCTTGTCCTTTTATTTGTTTATTGTATTTATTTCTCAGTTCAGGCTGAGACTTTTTACTTGATCTTGCCACGTTTGTGGCCGTCCAGCTGGGGTGAGTGTTCTGAAAAGAGGTTTTGTACTGAATTTCAGACTGTCAAAAAATTGTTTGTGCCTTCTAGATAGATTTGTACAGAAAAATAGAAAAGTAATCATACAATGATTGATTGAAATTTCAAAGGGAGTGAAATAAAATATAAAATAAAATAATAATAGGATACAAATTTACAATAAACAGAAATTGGCTAATGGAAAAATAAAAAAGTAGATAAGATATCTAATAATAAGAATAACAGTATCATAATCAATGTGGAATATTTACATTCTTTAATATTAATATTATATATTCTAAAGAGAATAACGAATTGCTCTCTAACATTTGTGCTTACTACACGGCGATCGTGCGTGTTCCACCTTAATGATGAGTTAAAGTGGCTCATCCCTCCCTTCCGAAGAAAATATTTCCTCTGCACATCCATTTACTCTCAATGTCCTTCATATATCTAAAGTCTCCTCTAATTCAAATCCTCAATTCAACACCCTAAAACAAGATCCCGCCTTTCCGATCTCTATATACCTTATCGCAGAACTAAAGCATTCGAATGTTCCTTTCCCGCCCGCTCCACCATAGTGTGGAACTCAATACCGACTAATATCCGTCATAGTACCTATTTACTTATTATTATTTTTTGTTTAAATATTTCTTTTTAAATTGTTTTCATTCACATTTTACATGTTTTATGATTTATTTATACATTTAGCCAGCCTTCTGGCCATACAAATGTTATGTTTCTTTTTCTGTTCATATTTGTTATTCTAATGGGTTATAGTTACTTTTCTATTCTATTATATTTATGTTTAATTTATAATATGTATTGTATTTAGGTTTATTCGTCCCACAACCCCAATTTTCTTCGTACGTCGAATACTACTAGATCTGAAACGATCAATAGTAGTTCCAAATCCATCAAGATTTTATACCTTGATGATCATAGACGATTGTGGACTAGGCCTACTGGGGATACCACATTAAAAAAAACGCACCCCGGCACTCTACCTCTGCGGTGGTGTGGAAACGAGTGCATTATTTATAAATAATATTTAAAAAATTAATATTATTTAATTGACTAGGAATTAGGAGAAAAACAATAAGATCTTTCCAAAATGTAGATCATTATTTTTCCCGAAGTTGCCACTTTTTATACACATTTATATAACGACTGCCCATGCGCAATCTGCAATTGCTGTTCAAGTTTATTTTATTAATTTTTTTATTCTACTATTTCATGATCAACAGCAACAACAATTGTGTATAGTATCTTAAATGTGTTTAAGTATGTATAACTTCTATTTTGTCTTTAAATACAAAATTAAAACAGCTTTAAAACTAAATCATAAAAAACGCGGGGATATGCGGGAATGTATTCGTTGGGTATACAAGGTAGTGACATAAATCAGCGATCCCGGACTTGTACGACCCGGTCAAGTTAAAAATCCCTATCCTGGTTAAGCAAAATTTAGGCCTCCCGCGTTTAAGTTTCTAGTAACAAAATTTTGCTCTCGACAAAAAATTAACATGCTAAAACCGTAATTAATAAGAAACAACACTAAAGTAACGACATTTGAAGGATGAAAGATTATTGGAACGACGAATGGAAGGTGTAGAGTTTTTAATGTAATAGGGTGTATAAAAAAAATGACCATCCATGGAGAGAACATGGTGACGAACAATATCTTTCGCCACACCACACTCTCTCACAAGTTCGCGAGTACTTGTGGACGGATGTGACTCCACAGCTTCCTTCAGAACCTCATCAATATCCATTAATAGTCGCCCAGAGCCCTTCTACATTTTCAACGTCATATCTCCACTGCTAAATTCTTCAATCCCAACGCCACGCAGTGCGCTGGTCAAGGGAACCTTCCCCTTCATATTTAATTTACTTATACTTCCATTATTTATGAATTTGTATTAATCTCACAACATTAGTACTGATTACGCCGTGCTTTCTATATAAAATGTTTCTATTGGTATAACAAAGAATAGGCGGTGGATATATATACATATATATATATATATATATATATATATATATATATATATATATATATATATATATAAAACAGAGTGGAAGAAATACAAAATAACATAGAAATAAGATACCAATAATCATAGAGAAAAAAAAATTATATAATATAACAATAAAATAAATTATAATAGATAATTACATTTGTATGCAAATCACAATGTCAAGTATAAACAAATAAGGCAGATGATCAAACACAAATACAAACAATATCAACTAAGATAACTTGTTTTTAAAAATATCTAACTGGATTATTATTGTAGTTTTCGTATGATGTATGATTTATAATCCTCAATATGGTATTTTAAAAAAACGAAAAACGTTTCTAGGTAGAAGCATACTACAAAAGGATATGAACAGAAACATTTAAACATACATACAACAATTTAGTAAAATTAATATTCGATCAACTTTTAATATTACCACAAATTTGTTATAACATGACTAATAACAACTTGATGGTACACGGGAGGGGACTGGCTCAGTGAAACCATTGACTTGCCTTGCAGAAAGACCCGGGTTCCGAGCTGGATCCATTGGGGTATAGGACCCTTCTTGGGCTCCCCAAGACTCTATAGAGAGGTTACCCAAAATATGCGATAAAATCTGGAGGTTGAGCGTATAAAAGCGAATTTTTAAAACGTATTTATTAGTCATGAAACATTTAAATTTCAATTATTATTCATTATTTAATTTTCATTTGCATCTGCGGAATTGGGCATTCAGAAAATTTGGTGCAAGTGTTATTCTCTTTAATTTTCAACGGGAACATCAAGTTTCGGAATGGCAATATCAATAGTTCAGTGGGTTTGTTGGCCATTGTATTTTTAATCTTTTCCTATCAAGTCCAGGTAACAGGAAGTAGGAAAGCGGAAGAACGAATGGATTTTGTGTCGATGAGTGGAATGTTATATATTTGTTATGAACATATATATTCTATAAACATTATAGAGGGAATGTTCATGTCGTCGTGTATGGTGTGATTGAAAATATTCCATGGTGGTTTAACAATTTTTCTGAAAATTTTGGACTGTGTACTTTGTATCTTGTGTATGTGGACTTGTTTTGCTGAACCCTAAGTTCTGGTCTATATATATTTAAATTAAATTAAAAGCAATTAAATTAATTTATTGAATGAGCTGTTTGAACTGTAATTGAACAATCTCTTATTCATTGTCCGTTTGGCCAAGCAATGATTTTCATCCTTAATATGCCATGGTAAGTTCATTGGAAGCATACTAACTTCAGAACATCCTGAACCTCTTTTATATAGGTTATCAGAAATATTAATGTTTGTTAAAAACTTTTTTTGCAACTGGCTATTTCTTCGGAGATTTACATGTGCTAGAGCAGATATTTTATTTACTATTATGTATATTTATTTTTTAGGGGAGCGGAGTGGCTCAGTGATAGAGCACTGATCCGGAAATCCTGGTTCAAATCCCGTTGCAGGTGAAACTTTTATTTGGTCTGTTTGCAGCCGGAGATGGATTATATAGGATCTAAGCCCTCCTGGGGCTCACCCAGCCTCTATAAAATGTTATAAAACTAGGGTACCAAAAATATGGGAGAAAAATCTGATGGTTGAGGGTGATCTAGGACAAATCACCTCCCTGCAGAACCGTTGTCCACGAAACAGCACAGTCTCTACCATGTACTGAACCCCAGACACGTACACGGATTGAAGAGGTACATGTTCTTTTTTTTGTTTCTTAAATATTTTTTCGATACTATGTAATGGGATATTACTCAGCCTACGTAAGTAATATTAATATTAAGGAATAATATTAAAACAGTTTTCTCCTAATAAATTATTATATTATCAATTTTTATTAATTCATTTTATATATATATATATATATATATATATATATATATATATATTAAACAATTAAAATTTATATCAGTTTTTCATGACCATCATTTTATGGTCATAATTTGTTCATAAGATAACAATATGTAGGAACAAAACATGTCCGTGACAGGGGCAGACACATCTGTGTCACCTCGTTGAGTAATCCGCCCACATCGCACCTGGGTCTCATATCCTCCTGGGTTTCTCAATTATTAATATACAATATTAAGATTTGTATAAATAATAACTATAAAACATAGTGAACCCGAAAGCTCGATGCCGATACCACCAAACTCTACTTACAAACCTCCCCCCACGGAGCAGCACCCAAACCCAAATCCGCTAAAGCGCAACAAGTTTACAAGCTCATCTTAATCTTCGGGACGCTATCACTTCTATTATATTAACCGGCTGAAGGCTCTGCAATTCCGCTTTGTGCAATATCTTAAGTTCCCTCCTTTTTTGGGCCGAATATTTTAAACCTTATTTTCAAACACCCTAAGACGTTGTTCATCCTTTAGTGTTAATAGCCTCGTTTCACTTCCATAAAGAACAGTTGGAAGGATGATTTTATAAATTCTAATTTCGAGACAACACTCACGAGTTTTGGATTGTCGTGACCTATAAATAACAAGCATTCTCAAGCTTTAACGGCTTCTATTTCCACTTGAATTTCTAGTTCCCATAGATCTTGAGTCCTTGAACTTTCCGGTATATCAAAATTATTCGCTCCTACAACTATATTTCTAAAAGGCAGAAATTCAAGCACTCAACTACTTGCCTTTTTCATTTATAAAATATTGTTATGAGGTTATAGTTAGGTCGAGTTTAGGGATTAAACGTTAATGATTGATGACGAATTTGGGTCGTTGGACCGTACACAACCCCAGGTTATCGCCAATTATAGCGAAACGATGAACGAACGGTAAACAATGCGTCAATTGCTACAGACAATTAGAGTATAATTACTCTAATTACAATAAGTAAGTTTCATTAAATATTTTTTTTAAATTGTCAATGGTTTTCTGAACTAAAATTATATTTTACTAGCACATGAAACTTATGGGAGTGTTGTCGATTAATTTTACAATGCGGGACTTAAATATTTACCTCAAGTTCACGGTCAAGACTTGGCAACCAGTCTCTCGATCGAATCCCGCATTCGTCAAAATTTTTTTTTTTTCTTTTCTTTTTATTGTCTATTCGTTTTAAACACACATAAATATATTTTTATTTTATTATTATATAAATATGAAAAGTTGTTTAAAATTGATTTCTTTTGTTTTAGTGAGAATTAATTATTTATTTCTAATTATTTTAATCATTAATAATAATTAATTATGTTCAACATGCAAGTAGACAATTCGGGTAGTGAAGTGTCGGAGGCAGAGACTCCATTTTCAGAAATAAGCGAGACCGATTCGCAATATTTAAAAACATGGACTCTCCAAAAACGTCAGAGAAAGGCTGCCCCTGGCTCAGCAGGCAACTCACCCAACTCAAAAAAAAAATAAATCAGCTGGGTCAAAAAAGTCAGTGACCAAAAACAACACACCACCGGAGCCTCCCATAACCCGCAGCAAAACTACTGCAGTCAATTCAAACAAATCTCCAATCGCCTCATCTTCCAGCAACCCTGGAACTACAGAAAGCAATCGTGACGAAAACCAAGAACACCGAGGGTTCATTGACCCTGACCCTCCTCCTATTTTTGTCACGAAGATAACAAATTTTTATGAATTTGCTCAAGAAATATCTGAACTCATAGGACAAACTAATTTTAAATGCTTTTCTAGAGTAAAAGACATTAAAATAAATACATCGAACAAGGAATCCTATAAAAAATTAATTAACCATCTTACAGTGAAGAACTATGATTTTCACTGCTACCAATTACAACAGGATAAATCGTATCGAGTCGTTTTAAGAGGACTGCACTCTTCAACGCCCACAACAGCAATTAAAAGTGACCTCGAAGAAATAGGTCACAAAGTAAGAAATATTTCGCCAGTGTTGCACCCCATCGAAAAGTACCCCCTTCCATTGTTTTTCGTTGAACTTGAACCAGCCCGAAATAACCCAGAAATATTTCAAGTTTTAAGACTTGTTTACTCAACAGTAAAATTTGAAGAACCTAGGCATAAAAATGCTGTAGTTCAGTGTACTAACTGTCAAGCCTTAGGCCACACCAAGAGGTATTGCCATCATCAAGCTATGTGCGTCAAATGCGCTGGACAACACTCATCTGACACTTGTCAGAAATCAAGAAACGAGCCTGCTAAATGTGCTCTTTGTGGTGAGGATCACCCAGCGAACTATAGAGGCTGTTCAGTTCATAAGAACTTTCAACGCCTTAGAACAAAGAATTATCAGCTAAAAAGTCAAGAGAAGAGCACAATCCTCTTTTACTCAGGCTCCTGAAGTTGACAATACTGCCACCTTTCCTGAATTGCCTACACCTGCCATATTTCAACCGTGTATAACCGTAAACCCCACAGATAGACTTCCGGACAACAGAACTAGAGGAACATCAAGCATTCAGCAGCAGCCTCGAGCTCAGACGCCTCAAACCTCCCAAACCAAATCTCAGAATTCCTTTACCAAATCCCAGACGTCCCAACCCAAGGCTCGGGAACCATATCTAAGCCCAAGGCAGCCAATCCCTGTCCTCAACCTCCACGTCAACAAATTCCTCCCCACCATACACCCTTACGGGTCAAATTACCTCCTCAACAACCAAATCCTCTCCTTTCCAACCACAGCATTCAAACGAATGCTGTAGTTCATCAAACATTGAATGAAAATCCAGTACCTCGGGTACAACCCCCAGCCAACCCTCCTTTGCCCATTAATTATCCCTATCAAACTCAAGGCTCATATCCATCCCATGTCCAAAATCCTATCGACATAAATTCTATCCTATCATCCTTCCTCAAAGACCTTCAAGAGACTATCAAGCCTCTCATCATCCTAAGCACGAGAATCTTTAGCGAAGTCCCTCTTAATTACCCACGATGAGCATAAAGCCCTTAGCTATCGTTCTGTGGAACGCTAATGGACTGCTTAATCACCGTGATGAACTTGACATATTTCTACACGACAACCAAATAGATATTGCTTTACTTACTGAAACACATTTCACTCATCGCGCACATTTCTACATACGGGACTACATCACTTACAGATCAGACCACCCAGATAACACTTCACATGCCGGATCTTGTATTCTCATTCACAAAAACTTATCTCATTCCCTTATTCCTTCCATTCCAACTGATGCTATCCAATCATCCTCAGTAACCATAACAACTCGTCCTTTCCATATCACATTTTCAGCTGTATACTGTCCTCCTGGAATTTCTGTTTCCTATAATCTTCTTGAATCCTTATTCCAATCTCTTGGTTCACGCTTCATTGCTGGAGGAGACTACAATGCTAAACACCAACGATCGGGTTGTCGAACATCCAACTCCCGAGGAAATATCCTGTCTGCTGTAACATCCAAAAAGAGTTATTCCATTCTGGCACCAAACAACCCCACCTATTGGCCTACATCTACCAAAAAATGTTCCGATATCCTTGACATATTTATCACATCCCAAATTTCCCCCGCACAAGTCAATATTGAATCCTTGGACGACCTTTAATCAGATAATAGTCCAGTCCTCCTTTTCTTGCACTCAAGTTTCGCTCCCAAGCCTTCCCCTCCCACATTCATTACAGGACGTGTTAACTGGAACGATTTTTGTTATGACTTGGAGGACAAACTGGACTTAAAAATTTCACTTAAGACAAAACAAGACATTGATACAGCCATAGAAAAACTTACAACATCAATCAGAAACAGTATACATGACAATATCACAAATCACACAAATAATAACCATCAACAGACTGATTTGCCACAGCATATTCGTATCTTATTAAGAGAAAAACGCAGAGCAAGATCGAAGTGGCATAGAACTCGATATCCAGCAGATAAAACTATCTATACAAAATTAACTAACAAACTAAAAGCAGAAATCAAGAAGTTCAAAATTCAAAATTTAATTACCTGGACTGAAAATCTTACAACCACCGACAAAACATTATGGATGACTACCAAAAAACTCCTAAAGTTCAAAGAATTCAATCATCCACTCCTTACTGAATCAAATAACTGGACAAGATCTGACGGAGAAAAATCACAGTTATTTGGCCAATACCTTTCCAAAAATCTTTCATCCCCATCCTGATATCACTAACCCAACTCAAATTGAATATATAAAAGAAGCGTTAGATGTTCCCCTCCAAATGTCCCTTCCACCCAAAGCATTCCATCCTTCAGAAATATCCAACATTATTCACAGACTACCTTCCCGCAAAGCTCCTGGGCACGACCTCATCACAATTCATATCTTAAAACACCTACCTAGAAAAGCCATTCTATTCCTTACCTATATATATATAACGCTGTACTCCGCTCCACATATTTTCCTGACCTCTGGAAATTCTCCATTGTAAAAATGATACCCAAACCTAAAAAAAAACCAGAATACCTATCCTCGTACCGTCCTATCTCTCTTTTACCGTGCATGGGTAAAATCCTAGAAAAACTCATCCTTAAACGATTGTACCCTATCCTGAATGCAAATCACATAATACCAGATCACCAGTTTGGATTCCGAGCATCACACTCCACCATTCAGCAATGTCATCGTGTGGTGGATGTGGTCTCCTCTTCATTAGAACGTGGATCATATTGTTGGGGCGTCTTTCTTGACGTGGAACAGGCTTTTGACCGAGTCTGGCATACGGACTTGCTCTACAAACTCCGTAAATTCCTACCCCCTACATACTTTCTCATCATTCAATCCTATCTCACAAATAGAACTTTCCAAGTAAACCATAATAATTTCTATTCATCCCTCTTTTCCCAATCTGCTGGTGTTCCTCAAGGTATTATCCTTGGCCCAATCCTTTATACAGTTTATACAGCTGACATCCCAACTCATCCTAATACTATCTTTACCACGTATGCTGATGATACATGTGTATTATCAGTCAACACCAATCCAGTTATTGCATCGCAAAGCTTCCAATCCCATATCACTGATCTTGAAGAATGGTTTCAAAACTGGAGAATTAAAATAAATTCTCAAAAATCGCATCAAATCACTTTTACCTGACGTCGTAAACCAATGACTTCCTGCCCTACAGTTTCTTTTAATATTATCCCACTGGTGTCTGTAGAACAGATCCGATATTTAGGGTTGCACCTCGACAAACGATTAACCTGGAATCCTCATACAAGACCGAAAAGGCTGGAAACCGCTCGACGTTTCAGGCGACTTCAATACTTACTAGACAAACGCTCTAAGCTCCCAATTAACTACAAAAGACTCATCTACATGACCATCATACGACCTATTTGGACTTACGGAGTAGAGCTATGGGGCTCCACTAAGCCATCGAATTCCTCTCGTATCCAATCCTTACAATCCAAAATCCTTCGTAAAATCCTCAATGCTCCTTATTTTGTTAAGAATAAACTCATCCATAACGACCTTAATGTCCCTTTTGTTGCTGATTTGGCCCGAACCTGGTATCTATCCTTTCATAACAAACTTCATTACCACTCAAACCCTCTAGTTTCAAACCTAGCTTCCTCTTCAATTCCCGATAATCCTCCGAGGCGTCTGAAAAGAAGATGGCCACGTGACCTTCTTATTGAACTTTGATTTGAGTACTACCAGTGGGTAGTTTCTCTACTTGTCATTCTCATGTCATTATGTAACACGCATTCTATTTACTTGTTGTATAATTGTAATACAGTTGTTAATATCAATAAATAAATTAAAAAACAAAAATTTTACAATGCTTTTTATTTCAATTTAATATCATCATAAATATAAATTGACAAGAATTAAATTAATTTTGTTATTTGAAACTGAACCTTTAGAGAGGCCAAGAGCTTTTTAATTAAGGGAAAGTTTACAGTGAGGCAAAATAAAATAAATCAAGGTTCCAAAATAAAAATATATAATACTTCTCTCAAATTAAACCAAAAATAAAGCATTTCTCATCTTGTATGATAATCTTCTCACAATAGTTTATATATATGAATGTATATATATAAAAAAATCTGAAACTCAAAAAACAGAATCAATTCCAAAATAAAAATATCCTACTTCCATTACAATATTAATTTAACATGATACTGTTATAATACAAAATAAACTAAATTCTTCATAGGCCAAGTTCAAGGTCATCTCTAATCTCTCTATACAAAATATTTACTTGCAACTGAGCGTAGACATATTTAATTTTACAAATATGCTTGCTGCCTTAGGACAAAATTTGGACATACAAGGGAAAAAGACTTGTATTAGATTCTTTTATTTATTTAAATTTCTTTGCTTAAAAATTTTCTCTCTCTCGTATTAAAAAAAACAAATGTATATATTTTTCCTAATTTTCCTCTTAATCACTAATTTTTTTTAATTGGGAAATATGGTCTCAGCTGATGAACTGAACGTACATTTCTTGTCTTCCTCCTCTGACAACTCACAATCTACTTCTCCCAATTTCTCAATGGTACCATCATTCAACTACAACAATTTTTATTTCTCTGACATATCACCCACTGTCCTTATCTCCTCCCTAATGAAATCCCACTCTAATTCCATAGGTTCTGACGGAATTCCTGTAAAATTGTTTAAAGTATGCCTTCCCAAAATCCTGTCCGCTCTTCTCTACATTTAAAATTGTTCCCTACAAAATGCTTTGCAGTTTTCCCTTCCTCCAGGAAAAAAACAATAGTCCATCCTATTAAGAAATCACCTACTCCCACAAACCCGAATGACTTACGTCCTATCTCTATTCTCTCTAACCTTTCCAAACCTCTTGAAAGAATAGTCCAATCCTAAATCTCAAATTTTCTGGAAGAATCCAAACTCCTTGATTCACTTCAATCAGGGTTCCGTCCTGGCCTCTCCACACAATCTGCTCTCGTGAAAATCACCACGGACTTACATACCGCCATGGACGAAATAAAAACTAACTGTAATAATTCTTCTCGACTTCTCAAAAGCTTTCGACTCGCTTAACCATTCCATCCTTTTTTCTAAATTAAAAGCTCTTTCCTTTTCCAACAGTTCCATACTCTGGCTCCAAGATTTCCTCTCGGATAGGACTCAAGCAGTCTCCATCCCAAATCAACCTCTATCCTCTTTCCTTCCGCTGAGCAAAGGAGTGTCTCAGGGTTCTAGTATTTCCCACCAATCAATCAATCAAATCAATCCACCATTGTTCCCGCCACCTATACGCCGACGATTCCCAGATTTATTTCTCCTTTCCTCCCTCTGAGATAATAGCTGCATTTGCTAAAATTCAGGATGGCCTGAATAGGATCAGTGCCTGGGCTGACCTGAATAGACTGATGTTAAATGCTGCTAAAACTCAGGCCATTCTAATTTGTTCCAACACCCTCCTTAAATCCATCAACTCTCTTCCCCAACTATTCTTAAAGAATCACCCTATAATTTTCAGTTCCTCTGTTAAAAATCTCGGTATCGTTTTCGACCAACCCTTTCCTGGAAACCCCACATTACCCAAATTTCCCATCGATCAATAACCATAAAGTTATTCCATCGTTCCCGGCATCTTTTAACACTACCTATCCGTTAGCTCCTCGTCACTTCTTTCATCATTCCACACTTTGACTATGGCTGTGTGGCTTATGGTGGGCTCTCGAACAAACTTGATGAAAGACTGAGACGAATTATGAACAGCGCTCTTCGGTTTGTCTTCGACGCCCCGAGGAAGTCTCATGTGTCCCACCTCTATGATGAGTTGAAGTGGCTCCTTCCTTCTATCCGCAGACTCTATTTCCTAGGTTCTTTCTCATACCAAGCCATCAACTCACAACATCCATCTTATATCTATAATCTCCTACAGTTCCAATCCTCTATCCAATCCCAGGGTACAAGATCTCGCCTTTCCGACATTTATTCCCGTTCCCACAGAACCAAAACTTTTGAGCGGTCCTTCCTAGCTCGGTCTACCTCTCTTTGGAACTCACTCCCACCTGATATCCGTCATGCTTCTTCTTTATCCACATTCAAATCCAAACTATTCCTACATCTCCTTAATTCCCAAAAAGATGCTCTCTAATCAATAAAATAAATGAGCTATATTCAACATCATAGATTGAGTAAATACTGCAAATATTCCACACTCATTTTATCTATATTATATTTATATTTTTACTAGCTTATGCCCGCGACTTCGCTCGCGTGGAATTTGGTCTGCCACATAAAGTTTCGTGAAAGATCATTTAAAATAATAATTTAATTATTTTTTCAAAAATAAGTTACTCGTACATCCAAAATTTCAGAAGTTTAACTTCAAAACTGGCGGATTCTATACAACCTTTGAACCCCTGTTATATTAAAGGGGAAACCCTTGGGCTGGAATTATCCAAATTTCTTTCTTAAACTATACAAAGAACCCATCGATAAAATTTCAAGTTCCTGATTTGCCTTCAATAATCTACTATAACGGGGGAGGGCACATGCCCGTGCCCCAAATAAATCTGCCCTTGCTGTAGCCTATGATGTATAACCTATTTTACTCATTAATTTTCATCCAATTCCGTCCAGTAGTTTTTGCGTGAAAGAGAGACAAACATACAAACATTCACATTTATAATATTATTAAGATTAGTAGGATATCAAAACTATAGTTTTACTCATGTTCTTTCTGTTATTTTAACAACTATTATCATGTGATTTGCCCTTAATTATGTCCTATAATGGATTCTCCACAGTACCTGAAAAACAGTTGGGGGGGGGGGGTAGGTTGCACCCCTCCTAAATCCGCGCTTGCTATAGCCTATGTGTTATTCTGATGTATTACTGTAAAGTTAAATCCAAATCCGTGCAGTAGTTTTTGCGTGAAAGAGAGACAAACATACAAACATTCACATTTATAATACTAGCTTATGCCCACGGATTCGCTCGCGTGGAATTTGGTCTGCCACATATAGTTTCGTGAAAGATCATTTAAAATAAATAATTTAATTATTTTTTAAAAATATAAGTTACTCGTACATCCGAAATTTCTGCTGTCTAACTTCAAAACTGCCGGTTTCTATACAACCTTTGAACCCCTATTATATTAAAGGAGAAACCCTTGGGGTGGAATTATCCAAATTTCTTTCTTAAACTATACAAAGAACCCATCTACAAATTTCAAGGTGCTAAGTTCCTGATTTGCCTTTAATTATATACTATAACGGGGGGAGCGGGACATGCCCCCGTGCCCCCACATAAATCTGCCCTTGCTGTAGCCTATGATGTATAACCTATTTTACTCAATAAGTTAAATCCAAATCCGTTCAGTACTTTTTGCGTGAAACAGAGACAAACATACAAACTTTCACATTTATAATATTAGTAAGATTAGTAAGATAAGATTAGTAGGATATCAAAACAATAGTTTTACTCATGTTCTTTCTGTTATTTTAACAACTATTATCATGTGATTTGCCCTTAATTATGTCCTATAATGGATTCTCCACAGTACCTAAAAAACCGTTGGAGGGGAGCAGGTGCCCCCGTGCACCCCCCTAAATCCGCGCTTGCTATAGCCTATGTGTTATTCTGATGTATAACCTATATTACTGTAAAGTTTCATCCAAATCCGTTCAGTAGTTTTTGCGTGAAAGAGAGACAAACATACAAACATTCACATTTATAATATTATTAAGATTAGTAGGATATCAAAACAATAGTTTTACTCATGTTCTTTCTGTTATTTTAACAACTATTATCATGTGATTTGCCTTTAATTATGTCCTATAATGGATTCTCCATAGTACCTAAAAAACCGTTGTAGGGGAGCAGGTGCCCCCGTGCACCCCCCTAAATCCGCGCTTGCTATAGCCTATGTGTTATTCTGATGTATCACTGTAAAGTTAAATCCAAATCCGTTCAGTAGTTTTTGCGTGAAAGAGAGACAAACATACAAACATTCACATTTATAATATTATTAAGATTAGTAGGATATCAAAACAATAGTTTTACTCATGTTCTTTCTGTTATTTTAACAACTATTATCATGTGATTTGCCTTTAATTATGTCCTATAATGGATTCTCCACAGTACCTAAAAAACCGTTGTAGGGGAGCAGGTGCCCCCGTGCACCCCCCTAAATCCGCGCTTGCTATAGCCTATGTGTTATTCTGATGTATTACTGTAAAGTTAAATCCAAATCCGTTCAGTAGTTTTTGCGTGAAAGAGAGACAAACATACAAACATTTACATTTATAATATTATTAAGATTAGTAGGATATCAAAACAATAGTTTTACTCATGTTCTTTCTGTTATTTTAACAACTAATATCATGTGATTTGCCCTTAATTATGTCCTATAATGGATTCTCCACAGTACCTAAAAACCGTTGGAGGGGAGCAGGTGCCCCCGTGCACCCCCTAAATCCGCGCTTGCTATAGCCTATGTGTTATTCTGATGTATAACCTATATTACTGTAAAGTTTCATCCAATTCCGTCCAGAATTGTTGCGTGAAAGAGAGACAAACATAAAAACATTCACATTTATAATATTAGTAAGATTTCTAATATGTAAACAATTAATATTTCAATGTTTTATGTATGTATATGTGAAAATATGCCACACTCAATATGATAATATTATTCGTATTATTAGATGCTGTTATCTACTTTATTATTTTTTCCATTAGCCGATTTTTATTTATTGTAATTTTTTTTCTATTATTTTTTTTTGTCTTATGTAGGTATATATATATATTTTTTCTTTCGCTATGAGAACATATGTTTTAGTTAATATTTAATTGTATTATAATGTAGCCGTTTGGCCAGAAATATTTCTATTGATTTTTGAACAATATTGTTATCCTTAAGGCGCCTGGTCCCAGAATAAAGTTGTTTTTCTATTCTATTCTAAGTATACCTACAAATCGGTTTGAATACACGGAGCATGGCTGTTCGTTATCTACAGACCTACTTGATCTTATACGCCCTTCGTGAAGTACATTCGTGATATCAGTTTTAAAAAATGATTTTCTGCGATAGTGCACGCACACATAACCATTAGCTAGACATCATTACGAATTTAAAAACATTTGTTTCCGTTAAAACCACTATGTTAACAGGTAACATTGTAAGGTAAACAATAGTTTATATTATTATGAGTCGCATAAAGGTAAGGAATAATAAAAGTTAATCTACATCACAGAATGATGTGATATATTCATACCAAGTTGGTAATATTTGTCGCGTGCAGAATCAAAAGCGAATAACTCCGAAAATTAAGTCATTTGGTTTTGCACATTTTTTGATTGTTTATTATAGCAATTTTGTATAACATGACATTTTGCCACCTTATTTTGAATGACTTTAGTCCTGTTCTGAACCTAAAGTTTATTTGGATTAGGACCGTATGTTTTGGTCAGTATTAATTAAGAATTAAACCACTTCTTATATTCTCTAGAGCTATGTTAGTCTAAACGGGTAACTTATTAAGGACAAAGATACTGAAATATTATTTATTAAATTTTCTAAAAATGGTAACTAGGTATATTCGAGCTCCAATTTGCTAATCATGCATATAAGACAGATTTTACAAAAAATAAGTACTTAGTGCCAAAATAGGCACATCACCCAAAAATAATAATAATATTTAATAAATAACAATATTTATAATTAATGAATACTATTACAAATAATATATATATACTATACTCAATAGTCTAACATAATGAATAGTATCAAAATATCTTGATACCTGATTGTTTTATAATAACATTTTGCCTGGCATACGGCCTGACATTAATAGACGACATCAAGCGCCTATTTTGTAAAAGAGGTAGCTCGCGAAACTTAAGGCAGGACCCTGAACATTGACAAGCCTGTCAAGGAACTTTGGAGTACTGCTTCACGCTCTGACAACTCTTGACAATATAAAAAAAACCCAAGTAAAGAAAACTAAGCAAACATATCATGGTGTTATAATTTCCATTCCCTCAGAAGAGCAAATTTAATTATTTTAATAAGTAATTCACGATTTTTATTTAATTATTGATACTACTTAACAATATCAAATTATTGAGTTTTAATATTATCATCTTAAATTATAAATAGTGCCCTATGAGTAATATGGTTTGGCTTAGCCCGCTTTAGGATCACTTAACATTTATCAAGTTCTAACTTTGTTTAAACCAAGTTGAGCATTTTTTTGTTATTGATCCAGAATTGAATAATATTTTTCACAAATTATGATGTTTCAAAACCCACATTTCAGAATAATATTACTGAAATTGAAATGTCAACTTTAGTACCTTATATTAAAATTAATATAAAAGCAAAATTAAGATGTAAAAATGAAATTTTACATTTATAAACACTTATATCACTTCCAAAAATGAGCTTCAACGAAATATGTTTTGGTTCGATGAAAAGAGCAATATTTTACAATTATTCAAAAGCATTTAGTTAGATAAAAAGTTAAAAAATATATCAAAATATGATTAATTCAGGGAATAATGGATTGTTTTGGACTGGAATAAAAGACAATAGTCGAAGTATACTACGTAAAAATTAAATTAAAAAAATAGATAGGCAAGGCATGAAATAAAATCATGAGTTATGGAAATTGAAAAGATATGATTAATTTTTTAATACTGGAACATTGATATAAATTAAATTATTTGACAACTAATATGAATCATCATTAATAGTTTATTTTTCTAATTATCCAAATTGTAACAATCATGGAGGCACTATGTAACAGTGCTAGACTAACCTTAATGCTAACTTAAGCTTATGTTTTGCCTCGTGGTGCAAGTGTGTAATTTAATATTATTTAATAAACTGATTACAAAGTAACATTTGAGAACATTATTGCAACCAGTTACAAAATAGAAATAAAACATTAATGTTATCATAAATAGAAAGCATTGAAGTGCTTATGTCATTATTACAATGCATTATTTTATTATTAGTACCCCAACACCATTATCTGCACAAATTTAACACCGAGACACTAAAGCGAAACAATAAAACCGAATCTTCGTTATGAATTATTTTCTTCTGTATTGAAACAGCATCACCAAGTAAGTAACAGAATTAGAAATAGCCTGTAACAAAAAAATGATAAAGATATAATAAAACTAATGTTATCACTAAATAAATTGTAATAAACAACAACTAAGTGCCAAGAAGTTTATATATAACTTCATCAAAGTCCCAAGATCGCGGGCTCGTAGCCCGGCAGGTGGCCCTAGGATTTTTTTAAGGGAGTAAAAAATCCTTAGTTACGCCGTCCTTGGAAGGGACGTTAAACGGGGGTACCGAGCCTGTACGATGTCAGGTACTCGTTAAAAATCCCTATCCCAATTAAACCTGGATAGGCAAAATTTAGAGCTCCCACTGTAGCATCATCCGATAAGCCATAGCAACATAAAGTGATGTTAAATGAACAAACTTCATCAAAGTAAACAGTTAATTCAAACATTGAAACATACGACTGTAATAGTTGCTCAAGAATTATTGTAGCCAATTTTCCTTAACTACTGCCAGAATAGTTTCTTGTGTTTTATTGATTCTAAATATTTCATTTTATTTCTTTTTTAAAATATCAAATTTTATTTTATTTTTAATTTCAAATTAATAGCTTCAATGAGCACTATCTAAAGTACTTACGCTGGTTACAAGAGTCCTGTTAACAACGAAAAATCCGACAAAATTAACGATTGGAGGGCAAG
Organism: Arma custos; assembly: GCA_037127475.1. Taxonomy (NCBI): domain Eukaryota; kingdom Metazoa; phylum Arthropoda; class Insecta; order Hemiptera; family Pentatomidae; genus Arma; species Arma custos. Next base: position 84,767,509 of record CM073760.1, on the reverse strand, counting down.
AAGACACGCATGAAAGCAAAAGTGACATCTGAAAGCAAATGGAATTGATATATTATAACTTATAAAATACTTTAACTTATGAAAACTTAACTTTTTTTAAATTACTTACTTTGTCCAAGGTCTCCTTGTCCATTTTCTGGTGTTTCAAATTGAGAACAATAGAAGAAAACTTTTTTCCGACCTAAGCCATTAACAATATCTTATAAAGCAATCTTTATAACCTAAGACAAAATTAAAAGTATAAATAATACTTAATAAACTAAACTGGCAAGTCAATTTTAGTTATATTATTAGATATTATATAATAGAGGGGTAACATAGTGGCTGAATAGTATAGCACTGAGTTGCCATGCTGAAAATCCTGGTTCAAATCTCGCTGCTGGTAAGACTTTTATTTAGTCTGTTAGGACCCTCCTGCGGCTCACCTAGCCTCTATAAAGTGGGTACCTAAAATAAGGGGGAAAATCTGGTGGTTGAGCGTGATCTAGGACAAATCACCTCCCTACACACCCTTTTTCCAAGAAACAATACAGTCTTTACCATGAATTGAACCCCGGAATCGTTCCCGGGGTGTAGTGGTACTGTAAAAAAAAAGAGAAAAGGAAAAGCAATGGGTCAGCAGGGGAGCAAGAGTGGCGTTTTGTAATATTTTCATAATAAGTAAAACAAATTATGGAAACTTTGAAATTGATTAAGAGAATAAATCTGTCTTAAAATCCCATACTCAGGTATAGTATGCGATGAGGTGAGACGCCAGGTTCTCGGAGTTTCCACCGATTGATGGTACATTCTTAAACTTATTGAAAAAGTATGATACGCTACTGTTACAATAGAGTTAGTAATTATCTGCCACTATCAAACTCAAACCTGTTTTCGGGAACCAGAGGCACTAACTATCTGCTATTCACTAAGTTACCGAAAACCTGATGATTTTGCCGGTATTCTGTAATATACTAGTATACCAGCTCAAAAAACTCTTTCCAACGCTGTTGAAAAGAGTTTGTACTACCATAGCCTATAGCTTGGCAACCTCGCTTTTAAAATTACAATCTGTTTGTTAATATTTGATTGATAAGTGCAAATGCACATCTCATAACATAACATCGTAACTAATCTAAAATATTATAGGAAACCTTATAAGGTAAAATAATAAAAATATAAACCTCCAATGTAGCCCTTTCAGCACTGTCGGACATAAGGAAGAAGAAGACGTATATCATGGAGCCCTCCAGAAGCTCCAGCCAAACATACTGTCCTCCCTTGATGCGTTCCATGAAACTGGTGAGGCGGCCGTAGTAGCTGACCAAGAAGGAGAAGAAGAGGGAGACCAGAAGACATCCGGTAGCCAGACCTATCGTGTCGCCGAGGGAGGAGGTCAGGGTACTGATCATGAGCCAGCAGCATCTCTTCCGCTGGGCGTCTTTTCTGATCCCTTCCTAAGAACAACATGAACAATTTATATTATTCATTAATGCAGAAAATGGTCGGGGAGACCGAACTTTTAGGACAAATTTTATAATACATAATATGACTATCGCCTAACGCATTAAAAACGACCATTTTGGCGGCCGTCTGCCTTTCACAAAATTGATAAGTTGAGCACGAACCGTCAATAAATGTTGCGTGGTTTAGGCGCTCAAAATAAGTCTTTACTTTTGTCCAACGCTAAAGTGCGATGGCTGGATAGTGCAACGGGCTCTTTAAAAATAAGATCAAAAATAAAACAGTGAGATTTATATAAAAGAAAAAAAATAACATAAACTATTTATTGTTGATTCAAAATAAATGATATCTTTTTTAGAAAAAAAAAAAAAAAATGAAAACAATACTAATATTTCACACACAAAAAAATAACTATACTAATGACAATGAATTATAATGCGAAAATATAATAATTTCAATAAAAACATATATAACCAAATAATGATATTCCATACAAAAAAGAAATGTTAATAAAAATAAAATGTAGTGTGAAAATAATAATAATGATTGAAAACGTTTACAGTAGTTTATGAGAAGATACTTAGCACGATACGGTTTTACTTTAAAATAAATAATTATAATTAAAAAAAAGAAAAAAAAAGCTTAGCATTATTATGAGTCCAGACAAGATCACATCACGACCAGAATCGCATCGAGTGTTCCTACACGGAAAGATGCTTCAGTGATGAAATGAGGACACGGTCCCAATATTAAGCCACTGTTGCGAACGGAACTATAGAACTGGGGACTCTGCACTGTGTGTGTATCCCGTCAGGCGGTGTGTGTTGCCTTCATATATACGAAAGCTGTGTATCGCATCGGCCACCCAGCTCGTACATAAACAAATTGTACAATTTATACATACTAATTTATACACTTTAAAATTAATAGTAACATTCAAGTTTTTTGGCCTCAACAACCATCGTAGAAGTCCTTAAGAGCGACGAAGGGAAGGTACAATCATTTCATATTACCTAGCTTCACTCGTCCTTAGTACTTATCGCAACTATAATCAAGGTTCAAAAGACAAGAACGGTATTGGCCCTGCCTTTGTTTGTGGGTCCAGGAAACAGCAATACTCAATGAATGCAATCTGTTCAAATTACACAGCAGAACTAGCAGCTATCGCCAAAGCATTACACGTAATACCAACTACAAGCACCATTACGATTAACACGGACTCCCTCTCTGCTCTTCTCGCAATTAAAAATACTTTTTCAAGACATCCACTAATAATTGAAATATTTGATGAACCACCATTTAAAAATAAACAACATTGGTGTGACGTTTGTGTGGGTACCTAATCATTGCGGTATATTGGGCAATGAAATGGCTGACAACGCTGCTAAGGAAGCAATTAAAAAAGGCGATCAGTATAATAAAGTTACAAAGGGAGATGTAGCTTGCTTCATTAAAGAAAAAATAAATGAAAAGTGGGAATTAGTTTGGCAAAATACCACAAATAACACAAATCTCACTGCGTGAGATAAAAGCAGACGCCAGAAGCTGGAGTACATCGGTACGTGAAAACAGAAGAGAAGAAGTCGTTCTCACCAGGCTACGAATAGGTCACACTCGTCTGACTCACTCTTACCTCATGGCTAAAGAAGAACCCCCAATGTGTGAAACGTGTGGACTTCCGCTGAATATAAAACATCGTAATGGGGAGGGACCATCTAGCTAGTTCAAACAATTGAGGCGTTGACATTGAAAAGGAGGTAAGTACCAGCGGTTTCTTGTGACATCGCTCAAAACTAAACGAGATGTGATAGCAACTTACCTCCTTTTCAACGCTATTGGCCTTGGAACATACAGAAGACAGAACAGAAGAGAAGAAGTCGTTCTCACCAGGCTACGAATAGGTCACACTCGTCTGACTCACTCTTACCTCATGGCTAAAGAAGAACCCCCAATGTGTGAAACGTGTGGACTTCCGCTGAATATAAAACATCGTAATGGGGAGGGACCATCTAGCTAGTTCAAACAATTGAGGCGTTGACATTGAAAAGGAGGTAAGTGCCAAAATTGCCAAACAATTTTTTTTCACTGAAACAGAATTATCACAGTATTATCAGTCATTCTGTTGCCACCAGCGGTTTCTTGAGACATCGCTCAAAACTAAACGAGATGTGATAGCAACTTACCTCCTTTTCAACGCTATTGGCCTTGGAACATAGAATCGTTTCAGTGAAAAAAAAAATTGGTAATTTTGGTACTTACCTCCTTTTCAATGTCAACGCCTCAATTATTATAATTTCACATTATTATATTTAATAATTGCATGACTTGCTGTTTTTCAAATATATTGAGAGTAAGAAAAATCGGTAACGATTTTTATTTATTTTAACTAAGCTAAATAAAACATTTTCACATTCTAAAGTGCTAAGAATTACATAAAACATAAGTACCTGACGTTTAGATTTGAATATAAAATTATTTCTCAAAAAATATTGGGCATCCATGTTATACTCAACACCACTAATACATCAATAAATTTATTATGTAAATTTTACATGTTCAGAAGGTGTAACGTTTGCTCATGTTCACGCCCTGTCGAAACTTGATTGGAAAAGACAATGAATCAAAATCAATACTCTCTTGTTATAAGAACAAATGAAGGGCGAGTTTTCAGATTATAAACGAAGAGAATCATAATTTATCAAAAAATTGACTGATATTTAACTAAAGTATAATATTTTTAATCATTAAAGAATTTTCAGTAGTTGTACCGTTTAAAAGTAGGAGAGGTGAGGTATCATGAGTATTTCCCCTAGACTTTTAACAATAGATTAGAATTCGATTCCGCGGTTAGATATTAACGAAGAAAGAGTAGATGATATGGCGGTGCCGATATAAAACCTACGGGACCAAATACAATATCCGCAAACTATTAAACGTCCTCGCTGGTATGACTATTTCCATATATTGGTAACGCTAAAAATGTAGTGCCGAATATTTATTCTTATTATTTTATTTTACGTTTGCACCTGCGCAGTTTCATATCCAGAAAATTTGATCTAATTGTTTGTTTTTCTTGCTGGAACAAGAAGTTTTTGAAATGGATAATAATTCTAGAGCAGGTCTCTTGGCCATTGCCCATTGTCTTTTTGGTATTCTCCTTGCAAGACCAGTTAACAGAGAATAGGAAAGAGGAAGAATAAGAGGATTTTGGTGATTTTGTGTTGATGAGTGGAATTTTGTGTATTTGCTGTGAATATATGATTTCACAGAGGGAATCTTCACGTGGTTGTATGGCGTGATTCGAAATAAACTAAGGAGAAATAAAAAATGTTCTTAGAATTTAGGACTATGTTGTTTGTATCATGTGGCCTTCTGTGACTTAGTACCAGAATAAAGTTACTTTTCTATTCTATCTTTAGTGTGTGGAAATGATTTGCGAAATCCTTAAGTTCTGCTACATATGGCCAAATAGGTCTTAAGATAATGTTATCATTTTTGGCTCACCAAGTCAACCTTAGCAATAGCTGAAAATATCCTAATTAATTTAAACATTGCAAACTACATATATTAGTGTGTAAAATACTAATCTTTAAATCTTGCTTATTGAATTACTTGCTATCCAACAAAATCCTTTAGAACTGTACATTGGATTTTACCTTTATTATGAATATGCCTTACAAGATTAGACACTTTTTTTACTTCTAGCAGAACAGGAAGTATGGAAATCGAGAAAATTTCTGAATCCCTTTGTATCAGTATCAATCATTCACGACTTTTCTATTTATATTCGTAAGTCTGTGGAATAACAAAAATGGATAGCCGTAGAATGCAGAAATTTCGTACTGGAGATAAAGGTCCTACATCAAGTTTTGTTAACATCTTGTTGTATTCTAAATAAAAGTAACTGCCTGCAGCGGGATTTGAACCAGGATTTCCGGCATGGCTACTCAGTGCTCTACCACTGAGCTACTCCGCTCCCTGACTGGTTTCTTTAATAATTTTAAATATTATTTTTTATATAATGTGCAGTATTCTGCAAAAAAAAATAAGAGAAAAAATACTGGGGCATGTAGATTTAAATTTTATTCAGTATCACATTTTTAGCTACGCATTTGTAGTTCACTAAATGAACAAGGAAATCCTCTATTGTCCACACAAGCTGTGTTTTATTATTAATTCATCTTTTAATGTTTGTTCTTAAATATTTATAATATTTATAAAGCAATGTTTTTTAGTTGTTCAATGCAAAGGTTATTATGTTCCTGTTATACAAAGATTATATGTTTAGGCACTGACCATTTGTTTATTGGAGGAAAGGGAAATTTTTAAACAGTTTAAGTGTTATCTATGATTGTTAGGATTATTATTCATTGTAAAAACATAAAAAATGTCATCTAGCTTAAAAGGATGTATCATAATTATTAAAGGGTTAAATAATTATGAACAATAAATACTATTCTATTCTCACTGAATCAAAATAGGTGGCAACTGAGATCCATATTGCTATACATTAATATCTGTCAATTATCATATAGACCCTTCTCTTTAATCGAACAGATTGCTGAAGAACAAATGGAGAGAATGTATGAGGGTGGAAACTAACCACTTTCTCTAGAAATATTATTTTCACCAAACAAGATAAGCTACACCAACATAATATAGATTAACATATATCTTAAACTTAAAAATGGAAAGGGCAGATTCCCTTGTCATTTGTGGATTGACTTAAATAAAATAATTTTCATGACTCATCATCTTATGCTGGTTCTCATATAAGAAAGAAAGTTGAAGAATGCCATCCATCACCCAGCCTCTATGATGTGGGTACCCTAAATTGGGGACAAATAATCTCCCTGCACAACTTTTGTCTTATAAACAGTACAGTTTCTACCATGTAATGTAACCAATACCTTTCATGATTACAATGTTATACAGCCCAGACCATATGATAGCATTCTGGTCATCTTGGTAAACGTTTGCTCCAATATTCTGTAGATTTTGGTTTGTAATTACTTTTGAAAAAAATTGATAGTATCAACAATTTCAGTATCTAACTATTTCCCACTTGAAGAAAAATTATCTTATTATGTTCTCTAGAAAATTCTCATTTTTAACAGAATTAATATACATGTACTAAATAAAACTAATATTATTTGATGCAATAAATTACAAGATGATAGTCTGGATGGAAATTAAAGGTATTATCAAGTTGTAAAAAATTTTTTTATTAAAAATACTTCAATCAATATCGTAGGTCTTCATCAGGGCATGATAGTTTATAATAAGGGAAAGACATTGAGGCTTTGTGGCTCTTTGTGGTCTTCCCACACTGTGAACTATAATGTACTTATTAAGATGAAGAAGGGTGAGTTTTCAATAAATATTGTTTTTACTATTAAAGAATTTCCTTTGACAGCCATTGAGACAATTATCTCCAAAGCATGGCATAAGAAAATTCAAAATTTTAACTTTAAATTTCTGCGCAATGTATTAATAGCTTTAAAAAATTCAAAACATAGATGAACCCTAATCAACCAAACATTATTCCCATTTTCACTAATAAATTACTTATAATTGGGTTCTTTTAAATAAATAAAAGTAAATATAAAATAATCTAACCAAATATATTTAAATAGTTTGAGGATGTAGCATGAAAAAACATTTTTTTCATCTTTCGAATTTTCAACCCAATCAATGGAATAAAAAAACGATAAAGAACGATTGATCTTTTAAAATATTATGATGATACCTAACCGCCAATGATGATTATAGAAATTAGGTTGCTAACAACTTATAATAAGTCATAAAGTATTTAATCTTTGCATGATAAAAAGACTAATATGTACTAACCTTATCGCTAAACCATCAGTGGTTATACAAATTAATGTAACAATAAATGTATACAGACTTTATTTAGCTATTATGGCTGATATCCAATTAAAAATTGTCATGCTTATATTTACATACTTATACTTAACATGTCATTTATTTTTAATATAGCACATATTAAAACCTTATATGTTTATGAAAAACATTCTCTAGTTACCTAACCAAATAAAAATTACCCACTTAAAGCAAAATAAAAATTATTGGACTACTCTCCTAATCCTTATTTACTTTTAAAAGTTAATAAATAGCATTGTTGGAGGCATATAACCAACTGAACACCGTTAATTAAATAATGGTAGTCCTGTAACAATTATATTGGTTCATACCTTCAACCAAACTCACTGTCTTCAAAATCAAAAATATTTATTTATATAAATATAAAACATGAAAAATCACAGAGGTTCCAACAGCCTTTAGAAATGATATTTTCACAGACATATTAATAAAAATTATTAATTTACTAATTATGCTTATTCAATTCACATCTAAGCATAATTTTAACAGCAATATAAGGGGAAAATGAAAATATTAAAACATGACTATCCATGTAACTATAAAATTAAAATATTTGTTTAAGTTTTTAATTTTTCTATATCCTGATCAAAACTCCTTAATTCATAATTCATAATATAATATAGATAATCACAATGTGGGCATTGATGAGGTTTTTCTTTTGTATGAAGAGCCATGTAGTATGTAGGTACTTGAGGTTCCCACTCTGTATAGCCTTGAACTCACAATAAGGGCACTGGAATGGCTTTTACTTTGTATGGTGAGGCATGATGTGTGTTTCAAATTACCTGCCTGAACACATTTATAATCACAATGTGGACACTGCTGCGGCCTCATGAGTATGATGGGACATTATGTGTGTTTTGAATTGAACAAGCTGAACAGTTTTGTATTCGCAGTGGGGGCATTGGTGGGGCTTTTCATGTGTATGATGAGCCATAATATGTGTTTTCACTTGAGCAGACTGAACAACTTTGTAATCACAATGTGGGCATTGATGAGGCTTTTCTTTGGTGTGATGAACCATAATGTGAGTTCGTAAGTTGCCAGGCTGGACTGTTCTGTATTCGCATTGAGATCACTGTAAAGGCTTTTCTTTTGCATGATGTACCATTATATGAGTTTTTAAATTCCCAGGCTGAACAGCTCTATAATCACAATGGGGGCAATGGTGCGGCTTCTCCCTTGTATGATGTGAAATAATATGTGTTTTAACTTGGACTATTTGGGCAGCTTTATAATCACAATAATGGCATTGATGAGGCTTTTCTTTAGTATAATGAACCAGTATGTGGGTCTTTAGATTTCCTGTATGTGCAGTACTTTAGTCGCATTGAGGACATTTGTGCGGTTTTTCTTTTGTATGATGGGACATGATATGAAATTTAAGAATACCAGCCTGGACAGCTCTATATTCACAATGTGGACATTTATGTGTTTTTTTTTAGTACGGAGTGCCATAATATGCGTTTTTAAATTGACAGTATGAGCTGCAGTATACTCATAATGGGGACATTGGTGTGGTTTTTCAAGTATGTGATGGATCCTAATATGATTTTTTAGCTGTACAGCTAGTGTAGCACAATATTCACAGTATGGGGTTTTTCTTTTGTATGATGAATCATAATATGTGTTTTCAAGTTGGCAGGGAGAACGGTAGAATAATCACAATGTGGGCATTTGTGGGGCTTTTCTTTTGTATGTTGAACCATAATATGAGTTTTCAAGTTTGCCTTATAGGCAGAACTATACTCACAATCAAGTCAATGAAAAGGTTTATCTTTAGAGTGATGAGCAATGACATGAGTTTTCAAGTTGCCAGCTATAGCGGTTTTATATTCGCAACGTGAACATTGGTAGGGTTTCTCATTAGTATGGCGTGTCATTATGTGTGTTTTGATCTGTATTAGTTGAACAGCTCTATATTCACATTGAGGGCACTGATGAGGTTTTTCTTTAGTATGATGAATCATAACGTGAGTCCGTAAGTTACCAGCTTGCACTGCACTATATTTACAATGGGGATATTGATGAGGTTTTTCCTTTGTATGGTGTGACATAATGTGTGTATTAATTTGCACAACCTGTCGGGCTCTATATTCACAAACTGTTGAGTTTAAACGGAGAGTTAATTTTGAATTCCATAAATGAATTCCATATTATAAACAATGACTTAGAGCCATTAGAGTCATTTGAAAGCATCCGCTATATTTCTGAGTGTTCGATAGAAAATGAAGCGATTCTGGTGTTTCACAAAGAACGAATGCAAGAAGAATGCAATGGCTATGGAGGCAAGGGCAATGTTGGTAATTTAACCTTGCCACTGAGACAGCACAATCCAGGCGTTTCTCCAGCGAACTTCAATGCCCCACAATGGTTGCACACAACCTCCATTGGGCCAATTTGAACGGAAGGATGCGAGCTGTACTCAACTGTGCAATCGTAATGAAATGCTACTCGATTCAAATCAACACTTGAAGAACATCTTACGCGTTTATTTCGATTTTCACCTTGTTGAGTTGTTTGATTTGCTCGACGATTTCACATTGTCAACTGTGCCGTTTCACTGCCATGTGTCTTTCTTGTTATGTTTGTGATGCACGAAGTCGGGCCATACTAACACGGCGCTGTTCTCATGCGATTTCTTGTTCATCTATATTCAATTGATTGGCCATGTTTCGAACTGTACTTGCATGACGGGTACGATGTGAAAGATTAGATCTCTGGCTAGCGACATTGTGAATGTCACAAAAGCAATTAAGGAATTATCAATACATAAATAAATAAATATAAATGTCATAACCTCACAAATAAGCATCGATGAAAACATGTGCTCAAATGCCATAACCTAACAAAATAAACAAATTCCCTGGCTACTTACCGTTTGAAAATAGAATTCCACATTAAAATGATAAATCAGAATGAAATGAACAGCGAATTCGAATTGATTTTCTAAGTAACCCATGTAAAAATTAATTGCACAATCCGAAATTAATGTTTGGATTGATTGTCAATATATGTACTACTCTTCTAAAAGCGAGTCCAATATTTGCTGTATAATCTATAGCTAGGAACTAATGTACAGGCTAATTTGAATTATTAAACATATGCCTAATAAGGATCCAAAATTTCATCATAATGAAATTGAAGATGGAGATGGTAAATCAGTTAAAGATCTATTAATAATTATAAATAGAGGATGCATTTTTCGTATAGGTTTATTCATATTTTAATTTTTTATTCGTAATGATTCTTCATTAGTTTTTGCAATATTTGAAACAACAATTATTGTAAATGATAAATAAATAATTATTATTATTGTTAACCGGGCAGTTATATTGAAAATTTTAATTAATCTTATGCAATAACAAAGAACAACCATTCACAATGTGCGCTTCATCAAACTGATAAATCGTTTCAAAACAATGTATTAAATTAGATTATTTAAAATTTTCAATATAACTGCCCAGTTAACAGTAATAATAATTACTTATTTATTATTTACAATGATTGTAGTTTCAAATATTGCATTTAATACATTGTTTTGAAACGATTTATCAGTTTGATGAAGCGCACATTGTGAATGGTTGTTCTTTGTTATTGCATAAGATTAATTAAATAATAACTATATAATTATAATAATAATTATTATTATTATTATTATAGTTATATAATAACTATATAATTATTACTATAACAGTAATAATTATTTATTTATCATTTACAATAATTGTTGTTTCAAATACTGCATTGAATACATTGTTTTGAAACGATTTATCAGTTTGATGAAGCGCACATTGTGAATGGTTGTTCTTTGTTATTGCATAAGATTAATTAAAATTTTCAATATAACTGCCCGGTTAACAATAATAATAATTATTTATTTATCATTTACAATAATTGTTGTTTCAAATATTGCAAAAACTAATGAAGAATCATTACGAATAAAAAATTAAAATATGAATAAACCTATACGAAAAATGCATCCTCTATTTATAATTATTAATAGATCTTTAACTGATTTACCATCTCCATCTTCAATTTCATTATGATGAAATTTTGGATCCTTATTAGGCATATGTTTAATAATTCAAATTAGCCTGTACATTAGTTCCTAGCTATAGATTATACAGCAAATATTGGACTCGCTTTTAGAAGAGTAGTACATATATTGACAATCAATCCAAACATTAATTTCGGATTGTGCAATTAATTTTTACATGGGTTACTTAGAAAATCAATTCGAATTCGCTGTTCATTTCATTCTGATTTATCATTTTAATGTGGAATTCTATTTTCAAACGGTAAGTAGCCAGGGAATTTGTTTATTTTGTTAGGTTATGGCATTTGAGCACATGTTTTCATCGATGCTTATTTGTGAGGTTATGACATTTATATTTATTTATTTATGTATTGATAATTCCTTAATTGCTTTTGTGACATTCACAATGTCGCTAGCCAGAGATCTAATCTTTCACATCGTACCCGTCATGCAAGTACAGTTCGAAACATGGCCAATCAATTGAATATAGATGAACAAGAAATCGCATGAGAACAGCGCCGTGTTAGTATGGCCCGACTTCGTGCATCACAAACATAACAAGAAAGACACATGGCAGTGAAACGGCACAGTTGACAATGTGAAATCGTCGAGCAAATCAAACAACTCAACAAGGTGAAAATCGAAATAAACGCGTAAGATGTTCTTCAAGTGTTGATTTGAATCGAGTAGCATTTCATTACGATTGCACAGTTGAGTACAGCTCGCATCCTTCCGTTCAAATTGGCCCAATGGAGGTTGTGTGCAACCATTGTGGGGCATTGAAGTTCGCTGGAGAAACGCCTGGATTGTGCTGTCTCAGTGGCAAGGTTAAATTACCAACATTGCCCTTGCCTCCATAGCCATTGCATTCTTCTTGCATTCGTTCTTTGTGAAACACCAGAATCGCTTCATTTTCTATCGAACACTCAGAAATATAGCGGATGCTTTCAAATGACTCTAATGGCTCTAAGTCATTGTTTATAATATGGAATTCATTTATGGAATTCAAAATTAACTCTCCGTTTAAACTCAACAGTTTGTGAATATAGAGCCCGACAGGTTGTGCAAATTAATACACACATTATGTCACACCATACAAAGGAAAAACCTCATCAATATCCCCATTGTAAATATAGTGCAGTGCAAGCTGGCAACTTACGGACTCACGTTATGATTCATCATACTAAAGAAAAACCTCATCAGTGCCCTCAATGTGAATATAGAGCTGTTCAACTAATACAGATCAAAACACACATAATGACACGCCATACTAATGAGAAACCCTACCAATGTTCACGTTGCGAATATAAAACCGCTATAGCTGGCAACTTGAAAACTCATGTCATTGCTCATCACTCTAAAGATAAACCTTTTCATTGACTTGATTGTGAGTATAGTTCTGCCTATAAGGCAAACTTGAAAACTCATATTATGGTTCAACATACAAAAGAAAAGCCCCACAAATGCCCACATTGTGATTATTCTACCGTTCTCCCTGCCAACTTGAAAACACATATTATGATTCATCATACAAAAGAAAAACCCCATACTGTGAATATTGTGCTACACTAGCTGTACAGCTAAAAAATCATATTAGGATCCATCACATACTTGAAAAACCACACCAATGTCCCCATTATGAGTATACTGCAGCTCATACTGTCAATTTAAAAACGCATATTATGGCACTCCGTACTAAAAAAAAACACATAAATGTCCACATTGTGAATATAGAGCTGTCCAGGCTGGTATTCTTAAATTTCATATCATGTCCCATCATACAAAAGAAAAACCGCACAAATGTCCTCAATGCGACTAAAGTACTGCACATACAGGAAATCTAAAGACCCACATACTGGTTCATTATACTAAAGAAAAGCCTCATCAATGCCATTATTGTGATTATAAAGCTGCCCAAATAGTCCAAGTTAAAACACATATTATTTCACATCATACAAGGGAGAAGCCGCACCATTGCCCCCATTGTGATTATAGAGCTGTTCAGCCTGGGAATTTAAAAACTCATATAATGGTACATCATGCAAAAGAAAAGCCTTTACAGTGATCTCAATGCGAATACAGAACAGTCCAGCCTGGCAACTTACGAACTCACATTATGGTTCATCACACCAAAGAAAAGCCTCATCAATGCCCACATTGTGATTACAAAGTTGTTCAGTCTGCTCAAGTGAAAACACATATTATGGCTCATCATACACATGAAAAGCCCCACCAATGCCCCCACTGCGAATACAAAACTGTTCAGCTTGTTCAATTCAAAACACACATAATGTCCCATCATACTCATGAGGCCGCAGCAGTGTCCACATTGTGATTATAAATGTGTTCAGGCAGGTAATTTGAAACACACATCATGCCTCACCATACAAAGTAAAAGCCATTCCAGTGCCCTTATTGTGAGTTCAAGGCTATACAGAGTGGGAACCTCAAGTACCTACATACTACATGGCTCTTCATACAAAAGAAAAACCTCATCAATGCCCACATTGTGATTATCGTACTGTTCAGAGTGGGAATTTGAAAAACATATTTGTATTTATCATAGCAAAAATGATGAGATTCCTAATTATGAATTAAGGAGTTTTGATCAGGATATAGAAAAATTAAAAACTTAAACAAATATTTTAATTTTATAGTTACATGGATAGTCATGTTTTAATATTTTCATTTTCCCCTTATATTGCTGTTAAAATTATGCTTAGATGCGAATTGAATAAGCATAATTAGTAAATTAATAATTTTTATTAATATGTCTGTGAAAATATCATTTCTAAAGGCTGTTGGAACCTCTGTGATTTTTCATATTTTATATTTTATGACCAAATAAAATTAATAAAAGAAAATAAAAAAGAATAGATAAACTTATGAACAAAAAAAAAATAATAATAAAGTTGGGCGCCTGGCTATCTTATAGCCCCGGATTTTAAAAATACAATATAACTACTCTCTCTCCTTCAGAGTTAGTGTAAGGAAAAGAAAAGAAAGAAGAAAAAAGGTACATACCATAATGATCATATAAAAATACTCATTCCCAAGCTAGCATTCAGGGGAGAAAGGGCTGGGTTTTAAGCGATAAAGCAGCAAGCTAATTTACATGCATCTATTTACAACAAAATAAAAGTATTTACAAAAATTATTTACAAAAGAAATAGAAAAGAAAAGAAAATAAAACAAAAATTAAATAATCAAGAAATAAGGAAAAAATTATATATATACAGACCAAAAATAAATGATAACTTTTAAATAGATGTTATATATATAATAAAATAAGCCAATTGGCAAAAAAAAAAGGCAGGAAAAGGAAAAAAAAAAGGTAAAGAGGCACGTGCGAGGCAAGAAGGTAAGAGCGAAGGTAGGAAGGTTACCAGTCAGGTTTTCTTTTTCCCATTTAGGGATTTTTTTTTTTTTTGGGGTATTTTCCCCACAGTGTTGCCACTCTTGGTTACACCTCCCCTTCTTCGGGAGCGTGAGACCCCTCACGCTGCAAGTCAGGATGATAGGTCTTTAGCTGCGCTGCGTGACCAAGTCCGGCCGGTGTACCTGCAGTGGTCACTAATTGGTAAACGTTTGTCGACCTTTTCTGAGCAATTCGAAAAGGTCCTTCGAATTTCGGAGCTAATTTACTGGCGAAACCTCGTTCAGCAGATGAGAGAGGGTGAGCTCGTCGCAGCACTAGATCTCCTACCTTGAAGGTCGCCTCCTTGCGGTTTCGGTTGTAGAAGTGGCTCTGGCGTGCTGATGCTCGGCTGAGTCGTGCCTCCGCTGTCTTCCGAAACTCGTTCAACCTATTTAAATGTTCGGACCAAACACAATTATCGGGAGGATTTAGAACTTGGGCGCTACTTATTTTACTAAAATAAGAGTTAGGGGGTAAAAGTTCGCGTCCAAAGTTTAGGTACGCTGGTGTATATCCCGTTGAGCTATGAAGAGAACTGTTGAGGGAAAACATCAGCTCAGGTAGATACTTGTCCCATTTCTTGTGCTGGTCAAATACGTATGAGGTGATGATGCTCTTAATGACCCGATTGGTTCGCTCTACCGGGTTTGCCTGAGGCCAATAAGGTGGAGTGCGGCTCAAGGTAACTCCAAGGCTAGTAGCGAGTCCCTCTAGCAATTTATTTACAAAGGGCGTTCCATTATCAGTATGGAGGATTCTAGGGGCACCCCAGCGATATACAATAAATTGTCTGAACGCTTTGCAGACATTTTGAGCTGTAGCTGTTCGCAAAGGGATTACTTCGGTCCACTTGTAGTATCAACGAACACAAGAATGTAGCAGTAACCATTGGTAGAGCGTGGCAAGGGACCCATAATGTCCGCAGCAACAACATCCCAAGGCTTTGTATAATTCTTGGTGTTCATTTTTCCTTGAGGTGGCCTCTGTAATGGTTTCACTTGCTGGCAAATCTGACATTGTCTAATGTAGCTCGAAATTTCTTTAAACATACCAGGCCAGTAATAGAGTCTTTTGATGCGATGGAGGGTTTTATCTAGCCCTAGGTGTCCAGCGTCAGGTCGATCATGATTTTCCTGGAGGATCTCCTTTACATGATCTTTAGGGACTACTAGCTTCCACTCAAGAGAATCATCTTCTGGTTCCTCTGGAATTATGTGATGATAGAGCCGATTGCCCTCTATTTTCCAATCTGGGAGAGCTTGTGGTCGATCTCGGACACTCTTAAGTTTGGCGATATACCAGGGGTCTTGAACATCCGACATATTCAAGGCACATATATCTTGTTCACCAGGAAGCAAACGAGAGAGAAAATCTGGAACGGAGTGGGCAGAGCCTTTCCTGTACCTTATTTCGAAGTCATGACCCTGTAGTTCAAGAGCCCATCTGGCCAAACGTCCAGTAGGATTTTTTAAGTTATTTAGCCATTTTAAACTGGCGTGGTCGGTGATGACGATAAAATGGTATCCTTCTAAGTAAGGTCTAAATTTTCTTACGGCCCATAGAACTGCCAGACATTCCTTTTCGGTAACGCTGTAGTTTATCTCAGCTGGTGTTAAACATCGACTGGCATATGCAATCACGTGTTCGCCTCCATCAAAATCTTGAGTGAGAACCGCACCAAGGCCGGTGGCACTAGCGTCTGTCTGTAAGGTAAAAGTTCTATCGAAGTTGGGTCTCGTGAGAACAGGTTCTGACGTAAGGATACTCTTAATTTCTTCTAAGGCGGCATTTTGCTCTTCACCCCAAAGAAAAGGTTTTCCTTTTTAAGATCAATTATGGGTCGAATTTTGTCCGCAAAATTGGGTATAAACCTGCGGTACCAGGAAGCCATGCCTATTAGTCTTCTCACTTCGGTGACATTCTTAGGTGCTGAATACAGTAAATGCGACTCGACTTTTCCAGGGTCTACCTGTAACCCTTTCTCATTTACTAAGAAGCCCAGGTACTGAATTTCATTACACCCGAATTCGCTTTTCTCTGGATTAAGTTTCAGGCCGGCTTGTCGAAGTTTTTGGAGGACTAGCTTAAGGTAGTGCATATGTTCGCTATGACGATGTCATCCAAATATGCGAAGCAAGCTGGAGCGAGATCGGGAGTGATGATCTTATCTAGTAGCCGCTGAAATGTCGCAGGAGCACCAAAAAGTCCAAAGGGAAGTCTTTTAAAATGGAATAGGCCTCTCCCTAAAACGATGAAGGCAGTAATTTCCTTTGAAGAGCTAGCCAAAGGTATTTGGTGATAGGCGTGTGCCAAGTCAATTTTAGATAGGTAGCGACAAGATTTAAGTTGGTCTAGCAGAGAGGACATATTAGGCAGAGGATAAACATCTGGTTTGGTTACAGCGTTAACCTTGCGGTAATCTATACAAAAACGATATTTTCCATTCGGCTTTTTCACCATTACAACAGGGCTAGACCAAGAACTGTGTGAAGGCTCTATGATGTTTTCCTGTAGCATACGATCCACTTCCTGGTTGATAGCTTCTTGTATGACAGGTGAAACTGGATATGCCCTTTGTTTTATTGGCTGGCTCTTTCCGACGTCGATATGATGTTCGGTGAGATTAGTAAGGCCAATGGAATCATCGGTGTTGAGCAGTTCCTCTTGTAATAATCTGTCCAATCTTTTAGCTTGCTCTGGTTCGAGTCTTCTAATTCCTGCTATTTGCTCGTGAGAAGCTAAGGATTCTTTAGAAAAGGTAGTTCGACTTGAAGGCATATCTCTGAACCACCAAGATCCCCCAGCAGCGTCTATTACAACTCCTAATGCTCTCACGGCGTCCATTCCCAAAAGGCAAGGAACTGTTAGGTTCGGAAGGACATAAAAAGATAGTTGAACCTGACGGCCGTTTAAGCTGGCTAGAAAGGCAACAGCATTATTAACGGTCTCACGGGCTCCATTTGCTACCGTGACAGGATAGGAGGGTATAGATAGCAGTGAAATGCGTTCTTGAGGTAGAGAAGAGAGTCCTAAAGAACTGATGTACGAGTGATTGGCTCCAGTATCAATCAGTGTTGAAAGAATGACTCCTCCTACGTTGAGAGTGACGATAAAATCAATAATTTTCTCTTGATCTCCCTGTGTTCGTCTATCGATTTCCTTCTTAAGCTTTTCCTGGTAGTCAAGAGGAAAGAATGTAGCACGAAAAGCTTTTTCAAAATCGTCCCAATCTTTCCAATCATCTACTTCCAATCGACACCAATTAAGGGGCGTACCATGGAATAATTCAGGTAGATAGGCAAGCAGATCGGCGTCAGTTATTCTACAAGTTCGACGCTTTTCATTTAACCTTTGAAGAAAATCTTCTGCACAGGGGGTCGACGGTGTATTGTCAAATTTTAGAGAAGTGAAAAATTGTAAGGTGTAATTCGGAGGAAAGATCCAGTTGGCCGTAGCAATTGGTGGTTTAGTTACTTGACGAGGTGGTCCTGGTTCCTGATCTTTAGGCATTCTCGCTTCTATATATAGACTACCATTATTTAATTAACGGTGTTCAGTTGGTTATATACCTCCAACAATGCTATTTATTAACTTTTAAAAGTAAATAAGGATTAGGAGAGTAGTCCAATAATTTTTATTTTGCTTTAAGTGGGTAATTTTTATTTGGTTAGGTAACTAGAGAATGTTTTTCATAAACATATAAGGTTTTAATATGTGCTATATTAAAAATAAATGACATGTTAAGTATAAGTAGATAAATATAAGCATGACAATTTTTAATTGGATATCAGCCATAATAGCTAAATAAAGTCTGTATACATTTATTGTTACATTAATTTGTATAACCACTGATGGTTTAGCGATAAGGTTAGTACATATTAGTCTTTTTATCATGCAAAGATTAAATACTTTATGACTTATTATAAGTTGTTAGCAACCTAATTTCTATAATCATCATTGGCGGTTAGGCATCATCATAATATTTTAAAAGATCAATCGTTCTTTATCGTTTTTTTATTCCATTGATTGGGTTGAAAATTCGAAAGATGAAAAAAATGTTTTTTCATGCTACATCCTCAAACTATTTAAATATATTTGGTTAGATTATTTTATATTTACTTTTATTTATTTAAAAGAACCCAATTATAAGTAATTTATTAGTGAAAATGGGAATAATGTTTGGTTGATTAGGGTTCATCTATGTTTTGAATTTTTTAAAGCTATTAATACATTGCGCAGAAATTTAAAGTTAAAATTTTGAATTTTCTTATGCCATGCTTTGGAGATAATTGTCTCAATGGCTGTCAAAGGAAATTCTTTAATAGTAAAAACAATATTTATTGAAAACTCACCCTTCTTCATCTTAATAAGTACATTATAGTTCACAGTGTGGGAAGACCACAAAGAGCCACAAAGCCTCAATGTCTTTCCCACATTATAAACTATCATGCCCTGATGAAGACCTACGATATTGATTGAAGTATTTTTAATAAAAAAATTTGTTACAACTTGATAATACCTTTAATTCCCATCCAGACCATCATCTTGTAATTTATTGCATCAAATAATATTAGTTTTATTTAGTACATGTATATTAATTCTGTTAAAAATGAGAATTTTCTAGAGACCATAATAAGATAATTTTTCTTCAAGTGGGAAATAGTTAGATACTGAAATTGTTGATACTATCAATTTTTTTAAAAATTAATTACAAACCAAAATCTACAGAATATTGGAGCAAACGTTTACCAAGATGACCAGAATGCTATCATATGGTCTGGGCTGTATAACATTGTAATCATGAAGGGTATTGGTTTCATTACATGGTAGAAACTGTACTGTTTATAAGACAAAAGTTGTGCAGGGAGATTATTTGTCCCCAATTTAGGGTACCCACATCATAGAGGCTGGGTGATGGATGGCATTCTTCAACTTTCTTTCTTATATGAGAACCAGCATAAGATGATGAGTCATGAAAATTATTTTATTTAAGTCAATCCACAAATGACAAGGGAATCTGCCCTTTCCATTTTTAAATTTAAGATATATGTTAATCTATATTATGTTGGTGTAGCTTATCTTGTTTGGTGAAAATAATATTTCTAGAGAAAGTGGTTAGTTTCCACCCTCATACATTCTCTCCATTTGTTCTTCAGCAATCTGTTCGATTAAAGAGAAGGGTCTATATGATAATTGACAGATATTAATGTATAGCAATATGGATCTCAGTTGCCACCTATTTTGATTCAGTGAGAATAGAATAGTATTTATTGTTCATAATTATTTAACCCTTTAATAATTATGATACATCCTTTTAAGCTAGATGACATTTTTTATGTTTTTACAATGAATAATAATCCTAACAATCATAGATAACACTTAAACTGTTTAAAAATTTCCCTTTCCTCCAATAAACAAATGGTCAGTGCCTAAACATATAATCTTTGTATAACAGGAACATAATAACCTTTGCATTGAACAACTAAAAAACATTGCTTTATAAATATTATAAATATTTAAGAACAAACATTAAAAGATGAATTAATAATAAAACACAGCTTGTGTGGACAATAGAGGATTTCCTTGTTCATTTAGTGAACTACAAATGCGTAGCTAAAAATGTGATACTGAATAAAATTTAAATCTACATGCCCCAGTATTTTTTCTCTTATTTTTTTTGCAGAATACTGCTCATTATTTAAAAAATAATATTTAAAATTATTAAAGAAACCAGTCAGGGAGCGGAGTAGCTCAGTGGTAGAGCACTGAGTAGCCATGCCGGAAATCCTGGTTCAAATCCCGCTGCAGGCAGTTACTTTTATTTAGAATACAACAAGATGTTAACAAAACTTGATGTAGGACCTTTATCTCCAGTACGAAATTTCTGCATTCTACGGCTATCCATTTTTGTTATTCCACAGACTTACGAATATAAATAGAAAAGTCGTGAATGATTGATACTGATACAAAGGGATTCAGAAATTTTCTCGGTTTCCATACTTCCTGTTCTGCTAGAAGTAAAAAAAGTGTCTAATCTTGTAAGGCATATTCATAATAAAGGTAAAATCCAATGTACAGTTCTAAAGGATTTTGTTGGATAGCAAGTAATTCAATAAGCAAGATTTAAAGATTTAAAGATTAGTATTTTACACACTAATATATGTAGTTTGCAATGTTTAAATTAATTAGGATATTTTCAGCTATTGCTAAGGTTGACTTGGTGAGCCAAAAATGATAACATTATCTTAAGACCTATTTGGCCATATGTAGCAGAACTTAAGGATTTCGCAAATCATTTCCACACACTAAAGATAGAATAGAATAGAAAAGTTACTTTATTCTGGTACTAAGTCACAGAAGGCCACATGATACAAACAATTTTTTATTTTATTTTAATAACAAATTATTATTTTATTTCACTCCCGTTGAAATTTCAATCAATCATTGTATGATTACTTTTCTATTTTTCTGTACAAATCTATCGGGAAGGCCCAAATGAAAATTTTTTGAATTTATACATTAGCAAATTAAAAGATTAGTTAAAGCTAAAGCCTAAATATTTATACATAAAAATTTTTTTTTACTTACGTGAATTAGCTTCGTGATGGAGTTGTAACTTCTTCTGCAATGCTTAAACTTCAAAAGATTCTTCAGCCATTGGCGCTAAGGATTCTTTGATATTTCCCGAAATTCTCTTATACTTATGTTCTTGTTTTAAATTGACTATTCCATCAGAAACTCAGTTGACAAATGAGAAAACATTTCGTTCTTTCTTTTATCTAAATACACTCAAGTATCATAACAACAGAATAATCTTTATTTCATTGTTATTCGCTTAACAAATTTTGAAAGAATAATATTAGGAATATTTGGTCCTTGGATGGCAGATCTGGGGAGGCGGCCCTTGGGTGACAGATTAGTGGAGGATTAAAATTAAATCGCGCAAATCCCATTAAGTCACCTTTACCCTCTGTCGTAAACCAACGACTTCCTGTCCTCCTGTATCGTTTAATAACATTCCACTGATTCCTGTAGAACAGGTCCGGAACTTAAGACTGCACCTTGACTAACGCTTAACTTGGAATCCTCAAACTAGGCTGAAACGACGAGAAACAGCTCGATGTTTCAGGCTATTTCAACATTTACTATACAAACGCACTAAGCTCCCAATTAATTACAAAAGACCCATATACATGGCAATCATTAGACCCATCTGGACTTACGAGGGGTGATCAAAAAGTTCCAGGACTGATTTTTTATTAATTTATTTAAAAAATCTACAAGCTATTGGACGTCGTCCCCTTCAAAGTACTCTCCTTGGGAAGCTATACATTTTTCCCAACGATGTTTCCACTGTGTGAAGGACTTTGAGAAATCATCTTGTGAAATGGTGTGTAGCTGCTCCAGCGATTTTTTTTAATGTCATCTACGGACTCAAATCTCTTTCCCTTCATGGGTCTCTTAAGTGTTGGAAACAAGAAAAAGTCTGCAGGGGCAAGGTCAGGTGAATATGGAGGCTGGGGAATGACCGTCATTCCATTTTTGGTGCAGTAGTCGCGAATGAGCAGTGCGTAATGAACAGGCGCATTGTCATGATGCAGCACCCACTCACCGCTCCGCCACAACTCTGGTCTCTTCCTCCTTATTGCCTCGCGCAAATTTCTCAGGGTTTGAAGATAACGAAAGCGGTTAATGGTCTCACCTCGTGGAAGAAATTCATGGTAAACAACACCCTTCCAGTCGAAAAAAACAGTAAGCATGACCTTGACGTTTGATTTGACCTGACGTGCTTTTTTGGGGGTTGGGGAGGATTTTGTCTTCCATTGTGATGACTGGACCTTCGTTTCCACGTCGTAGCCATAAACCCACGTTTCATCTCCAGTAATGACTTGTTTTAAGAAGTTTTCATTGGCATTTGCCATTTCAAGAAGTTCCTGACAAACTTGAACTCTGTGTTCTTTCTGCTGCTCAGTCAACAGTCTCGGAACAAACTTTGCAGCCACCCTTCTCATCTGCAAATTTTCTGTTAAAATCTGTTGACACGAACCAAATGAAATGTTCAATTCTTCAGCCATCTCACGAATGGTTAGTCGACGATTAGAACGCACGAGACTGTTCAATCTTGCAACATGATCGTCGTCAGTCGAAGTTGATGGGCGCCCTGAACGAGAATCATCTTCACACGATGTCCGGCCTTCCCTGAACCTTTTGTACCACTCATGACACCTTGACCGACTCAGACATTCATCACCGAAAGCCACTTGCAACATTTGAAAAGTTTCAGTAAACATTTTACCCAACTTCACACAAAACTTTACGCAAACGCGTTGCTCTTCCTTTACATTCATTTCACAAAATCGCCGAACACAAAAAACTTTTTTTTACGAAAACAGCAGTAACTTTGCAATGAAGAAGGTTATCAACAAACTGAATAAACAGCTGAGCTCAGGAAGAGTCACGCTAAACAATGCTGCCAACCGCACTGCTCTATGACACTCCATTGCCGCGCAATCTCAACAGTCCTGGAACTTTTTGATCACCCCTCGTACGGAGTAAAGCTTTGGGGCTCCACTAAGCCATCCAATTCCTCTCGTATTCAATCCTTACAATCCCAAAAAAGTAATCCATAATGACCTTAATTCCCCATGAGTAGCTGATTTGGCCTGAATCCGCTATCAATCTTTTCATGACAAACTTCATTCCCACTCAAACCCACTAGTTTCAAACCTAGCAACCTCTTTAATTCCTGATAATCCTCCGAGGCGTGTGAAAAGAAGTTGGCCTCATGACCTCTTAAGTTGAACTTTTTATTTGAGTACCACTGGGTAGTTTCTCTACTTGTCTCATGTCATGCTAATATGTACCATTCATCCTATTCGCTTGTATTAGTATAATACTGTAGTGAATTTCATTTAATTATAAACAAAAATTAAAATTGGCCTTAAGAGAAAATTTATAAATATTATCACAAAGCAAATATTCATATTGTGGATAAAACAATTGCATAAATAAAATTGTTTATTAAAACCAGTACACAGTATCAATAACAATAATTGAAAACATTTCACAGTATCTTATTCTTTTGTTTTATATTTTGAAATGATAATTTTAAACAATACTCATTCCGTTTAGAGCCGAATATCAATGGGAAATAAGGCCCTTGAGGTTGAGGTTAGGTTTATTCACATTCGTACCCGGCACAAATAGGTCACCCTATTGGTCGATACACATCCCCAAAATTATTGAGGCCGGCAATGTACAGTATATGGTAGGATTTAGAAACGATTCTATACGAGTAATATGCAATCAAATAGTTTATATACAGTTATAAAGAAACCAATTACCACAATCTATTAATGTGTGTATAACACTGATTAACATAATGGATACGCCCAATTGACATACATTAACTACACCTCTGAAAAAATGGAAATGTATTCAGGAGCTGATCGAAATAGATGAGGGCCGTAAGTGGAAACGTTTCTGGATCCTGACTTTATGTCTTACTTTAACAGATAAATTTTAATACATAAATAAATACAAATCTATTTATGTATATCTAGAGACCTTATGTCTACCCAAATTGGAAAAACAGCTAAGAATAGTGTTCACGCCATTTGGCGTTCCTTTTGTAAATAAATTAATTCCAAGCAATATGAATAGGTAAAATCTCTAAAATAGACACTACACCCCATCTAGCGGTTAATGGTATTAACTAGCTCTCCAATTAATATGTATAATCATGGGCAGATCGCGATACGGGTACTCACATCACATGTTCCTTTCTTTGAATCTCGCGGTCTTCAGCGTGCAGCGACTCGCAGCAGTCGCGTGTCTTTTCTTATGCCTCCAGCTATCCAGCTAAAGCATTCGCCAGTCTAATTCGTGCCCAAGTTATTCTCCATCCATTCATAATTTTATTTATGTTTTACATCAGTTTAATGCCAGTTTCACCTGCAAATAAGTGTGGATTCCCCTGGAGGTTTTCAAAAGCATAGGAATCAACCAGGACCAAGGGACGCTACCAGCTTCTTTTGGTCTTTGAGTGCTCAGAGCCAAGTATCCTGTCCGTATGCAGCCGGCCTACGTCTTGGGTGAGTCACCTTTTGTTTTCTATGTTTTGGATATCTTCCTATTATTTCTTTATAATTGCGAACGCCTTTAAAATTACTCATACAGTCCACACCCAGAGCGAGATTCATAAACCTGCATTTTTAAGAAATTTAAACCGAACTTTCGAGCTTGTCTCAACATTTTTGGTCCTAGCGTGCCGGATAAATTTCTTAAAACTTGTTCAAGCGTTTATTTCGTTTCCTATTTTCCTAAGTAATCGTAAATTATTGGCCTTACAAACCAAAATTTGCGATTTCTTAACCTTAAAAAAGTGTTCGCATTATAGAGAGATTGAATATCATTCTTTTTTGCAAGTGAAACCCACATATTTAAATTCTATCAGAAATTTCATTAATTTCAAAGTTAAAATTTCCAAAAGTTTTGAAGGTTTTCCAGCCTTTTTCACGAGTTTTCAATTTTCATTAAATTACGTATTAAATACGCACGCTGAAGGCAGCCATTTTGTCGGCCTGGCACAGAGTATTAAAGATAACATTAATCCTAAATTGTTTCGTACTAGTATCATTGCTCTGTTGACTCTCACTTTTATTTAAAAGTTAATATTTCATTCATAATCATACGTTCTACTACAATGAGCTTTTCAATTAAGTTTCACTTACATTTTGAGTTCTACTTGTTATTTTGCTTTACCGTATTTCTCACTATTTAATTAAACATTTTTCATCATGCCTGCGTACGACAAATATCTGGTAATTCAAGCTCAGCAGCTGTCAATAAGGGAAAATTTATTTCAAAATATTACATCTCGTTGGGATCAGATAAAAAATTCCGATGTTACGGATATTTCAACTGTACAGGCACATTGTGAGGACATAACCCCCCTTCAAGCCAAATTTGAAGCGGCAAATGACAAAATTGACGATCTTAACGCACTCTTACCTAAGCAAAATTTCGTCAATACTATGGATCCCCTAATTGCCTTTAATTACATTTTTCTCAAAATTAAGACAAAATACTTACAGTTAAAAAGAGAACAACCCATTTCAACCCTTTCGCCGGTTATTAATGCCGCTCAGACTTCTCATGATAATTTTTCGTTACCTCCTCCTAACGCTCACATTGGGAATTTTAAAATCATTTCTCTTATTGCTAATAGTAGTCCTGTTTCTTTAGAAAATTCAAATAAAACTCCTGCTGTACAATCAAATTCTTCTGATTTCTCTCTCTCTCACTCTCTGTCTTCCTGTTCTACATTTTTTCTTCTCAGTCGAGACAAAAAAATCGATCTTCTCAAGAAACACAACCGTTGTTTCAATTGTTTAGGCCCTCACTTGAGAATCAACTGTAATTCCAGATTCATATGTCGTAAGTGTAATTCTCGCGATCACCACACGCTTTTACATCCCTCTGAAGTTGTACATTCAAATTCACCTTTGAACTCCACGCCTAATCGCACTTCAGATTATGGCAATCGTACATTCAGTGAAAAATCATCCTCTTCAGCTGATCAATCACAAGTTGATTCCTCAATATCTCTCAGATGTGTTACTTCCGGAACCCCGTAACCTCACTCCTAGGCACTTTCCGTGCGCGTATTTTTGATTCAGAACTAGGTTTCGTCCCAGTCCGTGGAGTAATCGACCCTGGATCACAAATCTCGTTTATCTCAAAACGCTTTTTTGACCAGTTGAGTCAAAAAATGCGCGATCAACCCATTACTGTTTCAGGTTTCGGTGGACGTCTTTCGATCTCTCCTGGCACTGTTTCGTGTGACATTTTCTCCAGACTTTCTCAGAGCCACATTCTCGCCAACCCATCCGTGGTTCCTCACATAACGAATCATTTACCTCCTCAAAGTCTTACTGTGGATGTTGTACGCGCTTTCCAGCATTTGCCTCTGGCCGATCCTGAATTTCATCGATCGGACCAAATTGACCTCCTGTTAGGTGCCGATATCTACCCGCAATTACTATTGCCTCAACCTTTTATTCCAAGTTCTTTGGGTCCAATAGCTATTAATACCATCTTCGGTTGGACAATCATAGGTCCTATCCAGGCCTTATCTTCCAATCAGCTAACCACTTCTTTAATATCCACTTGTCAAAAAGCCCAGGAACTCCATAAGTTTTGGGAAATTAAAAATATAGTTACTCCCACTCCTCAAGACCCTCTGGACATTATTACTGAACAACATTTCACCGCCACTCACAAGCGAAATGATGATGGCCGATACTCGGTTGCTCTTCCTGTCAAGCCAGACGCGACTCTTTCTAGCTCAACAGTATCTTGCCATGCTGGAGATGCATTCAAGCCACTTGGCCTCAGCATACAGCCTATCCAGGCTATCACACCACCTAAGAATCCAGGTCAAGAACTAAGTTTACAGCATAAAATAAGTGGTGCTAAGAAAACAATTTTGAATCCTGAAAAACCTCAACCCAAAAAATTACCAGAACTACCGTTCTCACCAAATAGCGAACTTAAAGTTCGACAAATAGTTCACAAACCTAGATCTACATTTATTTCTAGGCCAGCACCAGCTGTTCCTCGCAAAGATGTCGTAAATTCCACTAACATCTTTCCTACATCTAAGGTAGAGCCAACAAAAAGTGTTATCCCGCCACCTATACAAGATGAAAAACCCATGCCACCACCTGAGCTTAAGGCACAACCAGATCGAACCTTTGATCATTTTTCTTCTCCCTTTTCATCCCTCAATGCCCTTCAACGAAATGTTGCTTGGATGCGCCGCTTCCCACCGAAGTGTCGATCATGTAAACTGTCCGAACCACATTCAATAGGCCATTTAGTCGTGTCAGAAGTACAAGACGCCTTGCTCACTAATAGTTTACTCAATCAAGCGGAACACTTTTCTCAATCACTGCCCAAAATCCGAGCTGATCTACCGGTCAAGCACTTTGCACCCTTATACCTTCGTCGATACTCTAGGAGTTCTCAGGTTGGCGGCAGATTTAAGACCCCAACCAGTAGAGTCGTGGGCTTCCTATTTGTTCAAGGCTGTTGCCTTCCTCTTTGTTCAAGGCTGTTGCCTTCCTCTTTGTCCAAGGCTGCTGCCTTCCTATTTGTCCAAGGCTGTTGCCTTCCTAATTATTCAAGGCTATTGCCTTCCTAATTGTTCAAGGCTGCTGCCTTCCTAATTGTTCAAGGCTGTTGCCTTCCTTTTTGTTCTAGGCTGTTGCCTTCCTCTTTATCCAAGGCTGCTGCCTTCCTATTTGTCCAAAGCTGTTGCCTTCCTATTTGTTCAAGGCTGTTGCCTTCCCAATTGTTCAAGGCTGCTGCCTTCCTAATTGTTCAAGGCTGTTGCCTTCCTTTTTGTTCAAGGCTGTTGCCTACCTAATTGTTCAAGGCTGTTGCCTTCCTTTTTGTTCTAGGCTGTTGCCTTTCTTTTCTTATGATTTTGTCGATACTCTAGGAGTTCTCAGGGTGGGCGGCAGATTTAAGACCCCAACCAGTAGAGTCGTGGGCTTCCTATTTGTTCAAGGCTGTTGCCTTCCTAATTGTTCAAGGCTGTTGCCTTCCTCTTTGTCCAAGGCTGTTGCCTTCCTAATTGTTCAAGGCTGTTGCCTTCCTTTTTGTTCAAGGCTGTTGCCTACCTAATTGTTCAAGGCTGTTGCCTTCCTTTTTGTTCTAGGCTGTTGCCTTTCTTTTCTTATGATTTTGTCGATACTCTAGGAGTTCTCAGGGTGGGCGGCAGATTTAAGACCCCGACCAGTAGAGTCGTGGGCTTCCTATTTGTTCAAGGCTGTTGCCTTCCTCTTTGTTCAAGGCTGTTGCCTTCCTAATTGTTCAAGGCTGTTGCCTTCCTATTTGTTCAAGGCTGTTGCCTTCCCAATTGTTCAAGGCTGTTGCCTTCCTAATTGTTCAAGGCTGTTGCCTTCCTCTTTGTCCAAGGCTGTTGCCTTCCTATTGTTCAAGGCTGTTGCCTTCCTATTTCTTCAAGGCTGCTGCCTTCCTATTTGTCCAAGGCTGTTGCCTTCCTAATAATTCAAGGCTATTGCCTTCCTAATTGTTCAAGGCTGCTGCCTTCCTAATTGTTCAAGGCTATTGCCTTCCTTTTTGTTCTAGGCTGTTTCCTTCCTTTTTTGTCCAAGGCTGTTGCTTTCCTAATTGTTCAAGGCTGTTGCCTTCCTAATTGTTCAAGGCTGTTGCCTTCCTCTTTGTCCAAGGCTGTTGCCTTCCTATTGTTCAAGGCTGTTGCCTTCCTATTTCTTCAAGGCTGCTGCCTTCCTATTTGTCCAAGGCTGTTGCCTTCCTATTGTTCAAGGCTGTTGCCTTCCTATTTCTTCAAGGCTGCTGCCTTCCTATTTGTCCAAGGCTGTTGCCTTCCTAATTATTCAAGGCTATTGCCTTCCTAATTGTTCAAGGCTGCTGCCTTCCTAATTGTCCAAGGCTATTGCCTTCCTTTTTGTTCTAGGCTGTTTCCTTCCTTTTTTGTCCAAGGCTGTTGCCTTCCTAATTGTTCAAGGCTGTTGCCTTCCTTTTTATCCAAGGCTGCTGCCTTCCTACTTGTCCAAAGCTGTTGCCTTCCTAATTGTTCAAGGCTGTTGCCTTCCTATTTGTTCAAGGCTGTTGCCTTCCCAATTGTTCAAGGCTGCTGCCTTCCTAATTGTTCAAGGCTGTTGCCTTCCTTTTTGTTCAAGGCTGTTGCCTACCTAATTGTTCAAGGCTGTTGCCTTCCTTTTTGTTCTAGGCTGTTGCCTTTCTTTTCTTTTCTTTTCTTATGGTTTTTATCCTATTTACGCCCAGTTGGGTTCTTATATTTTACTTTGTTTCATTTTCTTTTCCTTTTACTTTCTCGATACCCTGTATATTGTTTTCCTAATGGACCACCCACCATTTACCATTATTCAAGTTTTTTCTTTGGTTCTAAAATTGGACTTTCATCCCAATTTTGGTGGGCGGTATGTTCACGCCATTTGGCGTTCCTTTTGTAAATAAATTAATTCCATGCAATATGAATAGGTAAAATCTCTAAAATAGACACTACACCCCATCTAGCGGTTAATGGTATTAACTAGCTCTCCAATTAATATGTATAATCATGGGCAGATCGCGATACGGGTACTCACATCACATGTTCCTTTCTTTGAATCCCGCGGTCTTCAGCTTGCAGCGACTCGCAGCAGTCGCGTGTCTTTTCTTATGCCTCCAGCTATCCAGCTAAAGCAGCCGCGAGTCTTTTCATATGCCTCCAGCTATCCAGCTAAAGCATTCGCCAGTCTAATTCGTGCCCAAGTTATTCTCCATCCGTTCATAATTTTATTTATGTTTTACATCAGTTTAATGCCAGTTTCACCTGCAAATAAGTGTGGATTCCCCTGGAGGTTTTCAAAAGCATAGGAGTCAACCAGACCAAGGGACGCTACCAGCTTCTTTTGGTCTTTGAGTGCTCAGAGCCAAGTTCCTGTCCGTATGCAGCCGGCCTACGTCTTGGGTGAGTCACCTTTTGTTTTCTATGTTTTGGATATCTTTCTATTATTTCTTTATAATTGCGAACGCCTTTAAAATTACTCATACAGTCCACACCCAGAGCGAGATTCATAAATCTGCATTTTTAAGAAATTTAAACCGAACTTTCGAGCTTGTCTCAACAAATAGAAAGAAAAATCTTAATAAAAATCTATGGGTCCAGGAAAACCAGGAAGGTTACAGGCGAAGATATAACGAAGAGATCTACAGAGAATCAAAAACCTGGAAACCGAGACAAGAATCAGAAGGCTGATGTTCTATGGGCACTTGAAAGGTTGAACTAAAAGATCTTTAACATAAAATTGTCGCTACAAAAGCGTGAGAGGATACACGAAGCAAATAACAGAAGAATTAAAGAACCTTGAATGTCAGACTCCGACTGCCTAGACAGAGAGAGACACAAACAGGAAAACACTGAAAAATCTCACCAATATTGGAAGAGAAAAAAGGAGAAGGAGAAGAAAGAAAAGAAATGCACAAAACTTCAGTGGCTTCTGGTTTAGATCATGTTGTTGAATTTTTCTTCGTCAACGTTTCGCCAGACATACTACATACTAGCTTCTTCAAGGCTGGATCGAGAATGGATGGAGTTTTTCGATCCAGCCTTGAAGAAGCTAGCAGTATGTCTGGCGAAAGGTTGGCGAAGAAAAATTCAACAACATGGTCTAAACCAGAAGCCACTGAAGTTTTGTGTAGAAATAATGGCCGTGGAAACCTGAAAGAAATGCAGTCGAAAATCATGAAACTGAGGTGGGAAGAAAAAAAATATTCGCGTGGTCCTTAGTAGCCGCTACGTGATTAAAAAATATACAGATCTACCGTATCAAAATATTATTGAGTAGCGATTCACCCCAGCTTTGCTCGGGTAATAAGGTATTTTATGCCTACATAGTTTGTCTGAGTAATGTATTTTTTTTATCACGTACCGATCACTAAGGTCCATGCGAATATCATTGTTAGGCTTCTTTGGGAGCCTTGATTTTCTTTCTTCCTATCTCAGCTAATCTACTTTATTATACAGAAATTATAAAAATAAAAACAAAACCAAATATTTCTTTATATACCTTAGATGATTTCACGGGATTAGGCAGCGTCTTAGACAAAACCCATCGATATTCCAACCCATTTGCACAAAACCTCGACAAATTATATACCTAAACCTTCCTGGTGAATCACTCTATCTATTGGTGAAAACCGCATGAAATTCCGTGCAGTAGTTATTGAGTTTACCGCGAACAAACGAGGCTGAGAACTTTGTTTTATAATATGTATAGAAGCATCAAAGGTTTTATTTACCTAAACAGATTAATTAACAGGAAGAGGCTTGTGTCGGGGGTGCAAAGCATGAAACTTAATCAGTCCATTGCTGTGGACTTGGCTCGGAACTTAGTACACAATATTCAATTATAAATCTGCTACAATATCAATCTTCTAGGGTACTGGACTTTACAGATTATATTTTTTTTCTAAGGGTGTATAATAGGAAAGAAGGAAGAGATCTGTCAAAATACTACTCTTCCATTTTTTTAAAATTAAAAGAACAAAAAAATAAAAATTATAAAAAATAAAAATTAATTTATACAAATTATCAGCTCCCTAATTATGCATTAAAATATTAATACAATTTAAATAAAAGTCTTTTAACCTTTTAACACACCATACACTTCTCCTTAAATCTGTCTATTAAATACAATAATTTTAAACAAATAATTTTTTCGGATATATATAAAATAGAACTAGAAGATTTAAAAAAAAAAATACCTCTAATATTTTAGTTTACTTAAGGTAAGAATTAATAAGTAATAAATAAAATATATTAATCCATTATCATCTACTATTCCGGACTGGACAAAGTACCAGCTCCACTCATTTAGTATAGCAACTGACTATGGGATACAACACACCCAGCTAATTTTTAAATATGCAACCTATTAATCTAAAGAATAAGGTATCTCTTTTGTACTATTGTAAGGACAATAACAATGTAGAAATTATAATATAAGGAAGAAATAGTTGGGGGTGCAGTCGATAAAAACACCTTGATAAGTGTAACTTATTTATTGTGTGCCGACGTTTCGGCCTACATTGTAGGCCATCTTCAGAGCTAAGAGAGAGAAACAAACAGAAATATAAAAAAACGTTGCAGTAACAAGAATATAGTGACAAGTAATGTAGTAAAGTGGTACAAGTGTGGAAATTAAAATAGTGACTAGATATGATGAAATAGTGAATAGATATGATAATTAAAGATAATGAATATAAAAGTGGTTACAGAATATAATAAAATTAAAATTGTGATAGATAAAAATAAAATTATAGATGATGAACAGAAATTCAAATAGTGACAGATATAATAATTAAAGAATACGAATATAAAATACAGGAAATAAATGTCCAGAAAGGATAAAATGTAAACACAATATAAAGGGAAAGAAAAATGAGGAGGTAAACGGAAAGATACAAAATGAGAAGATTAAAATATAGAAAAAGGGGGTGGAATATGAAGGATTTAGAAAAAACTAGTTTAATTATAGATGTGGATATGATACCAGACTTCTAGAGGTTACGTAGGTAAAATGTAATAATACAAGCATATATAGAAAGAAAAGATTGATGAATTTCAAAAATTAAAACTTGAAAATAGTGTTAATAAATATGAACTATGAAGTATGAAAAGAAAATAGAAAATATAAGTAAGGGAAGTTAATATATAACTGTATACAGTAGAAAGAAGTGGTATTAATATAAAATAAGATGTGAATATAACATAAACATATAGAAAATAGGTATAGAAATACAGTAGATGAAAAATATATATAAGTTACACTTATCAAGGTGTTTTTATTGACTGCACCCCCAACTATTTCTTCCTTATATTAGAAGTTACAGTCAACCAATTCTTCTCTAATAGAAATTATAATAATTGTGGAATACATATTAACGATACTATGTATCGTTATGTAACTAATTTAAGTGATAAGAAAATTATTGATTTATGTATATAAAAAAAAAATGTTTTATATTATAAATTTTTTGATTTTTTGAATTTTCTTTTTGATTTTTTGCAGACAGAGTTTTTATACGGTTGATTACAAAATCTATATATTGAAAATTGAAAACCGACCATTTAGGTCGAAACGTCTATAGAAAATAGATACAATATATGAATTTGGACTAAAGGTTTTTTTTGTATTATTATACACCCTTAGAAAAAAATATAATCTGCTACAATCGTAAATTCAGTGACATTATTCTTTTTAATTATTTCTATTCTAGCTCAGTGGGTAGGTCCCTGAGTTTCTAAGCTGAAGGTTCCGGGTACAAATCCGGCTCTTAGAAGAATTTTTTAATGTGTTAATAGCTGCAGATGAATCCTGTGGGGTCAACAGACTCTCCCGTAGCTCACCCAACCTCTGTAAAGCGGGTACCCTTAATTAGAGGAAGAACCAGGTGCTTGAGCGTGGTCTTGGACATATCACTTCCCTGCACAACCAATATCCTAAAAAATAGTACAGCCTCTGACGTACTGAATCCAAGACGCTTCAAGTGGTGCAGAAGTATAGGTTTTTTTCCGATTGCATTATAATACGTTAGAGATAATTGCTAAGCTTAGGTCCTTGATAAATCTTTGATACATAAGTTTTGGACATTCATATTACATGTCTTCCATCATAATATTCGACCATTAGAAGTGGATACCTCCCAGATAATAAAGATGTTCCGATCCAGAAGACATCGAATTAACTTCATTCCGGAGCAAGACAAAGACCACTTAAGGAACTTGCTATCCATTGTGGACCGCCTCTCGATTCTAGATATTAATTGAACTGACGCCTCTAATTGTCTGTAGCAATTGACGCATTGTTTACCGTTCGTTAATCGTTTCCCGATAATTGGCGATAACTAGGGGTTGTGTACGATCCAACGACCCAAATTCGTCATCTATACATCAAATACGAGGCCATATATCTCCTCCACCACCGCCTCACCGCCATATTTCAGGACCTCATTCGGGATACCGTTTATTCCAGGTGCTCTGTTGTTATGGAGTGCTCCAATTATTTCCTCTCTATCTGGTGGTGTTTCCTCTTCATCCACATTCGACGAGTCTCTTCCGTTTTCCAATACTGCTTTTTTATTGTAAGTTGGTCCTTCTTTATTCGGATTTAATAATTCTATGAAGAACTGCTTCCATCTTTCCAGGACAGATCCTCTATCTCCAATCAGGTTCACCTCTCGATCTTTAATGAATTCCAGCCTTGGCATATATCCATTTCGGAATTCTCTGGTGCTTTTATAGAACTTTCTGGTCTGTTTGGCTGAAAAGTCTTCTTGAAGCTTATCTAGCTTCTTTGTTTCCTGCAGCCTTTTCTTTTGCTTGCATATTCCTTTCGCTTCCCTTCTTTTGGTCCTATAGTGCTCCGCCGTAGATCGGGTCCTTCGTTGGATCATTTTCTGCCTGGCACTGTTTCTTTCCTCTATGGCTTTTATGCAGTCCTCATCAAACCAATCATTTCTTTTTCTACCGTAGAGGACGCTGGTTATCGCCTAATGGCAGTGGATCGAAGGGACACCTTTTCTAAACAATTACCTAATTGACCCTAAAGATTGAAAGAGGGGTCAAGGAGTTTTGTGGGGAGGTAGCACCCTAGTACCTCTTCTAGGGTAGACCTCCTCCTCGTAAGCGAATCCTACATTCAAATCGGAAATCTTTCCAATTCTTCTTCGAGTTTTGATTTGATTGAGAGCCCTTACGAGTTTCATACAGGAGTCCATCTGTGAAATTCTAATAAATCAATATTCATCCAAAAATAAAATAAAAAAATGTGCATAGCGGTTTTATTTACCTTAGGTAATAGTCTTCCTCTGATGCTCGCTGACGTTGAACTGATTAAACATTAAGTAGAACTCGTGTTATATTTTTAAATCCTGCGTTTCTATTGGTCATTCTATCCCCTCCACATATTTAATGAGATTGCGCAATATCAATATTTTAATATGATTCAAAACATAAACGTGCAGGTTCAAAGCTGTCTGTCTACATGCACCAACAGGTGGATAACATACGGTTTTTGTGGACTTTGATCAGCTATATAAACGTGCAGGTTCAAACCTGTCCGTCTACATTCACCAACAGGTGGATAACATACGGTTTTTGTGGACTTTGACCAGCTATATAAACGTGCAGGTTCAAACCTGTCTGTCTACATGCACCAACCTTTTTATGACATGTTATTCTTGTAAATGTAATAATTTAGTAGCATCTCGCTTGGTTAGTACAATCTTATATATTGTGTGATCCTTAAGATTGTACGTTAAGCTCTCCCACCACGTCAAGGTAGAGCGAGCGAAGCAGCTGGCAAAAGCTAGTAGATATATAACATTCAATTGGGAAGCGATAGATTTTAGGAAAAACATTATCTATCAATAAACAATAATAACACTAAATTGGTATTGATTGATAGTGAAAAAAATAAAATGAGCTTATTTGATTGTTGACTGTGATCATTTTTATCATTAAATTCCAAACAGGATATATATATATTGCGGTGAATATCAAATAGATTTTTTTATAGATTCAAACTTTCAACTTCTAAAACTAAATTCAAGTATTCGGGTAAATACGCAATATTATGTGCGCTCCCATTTTTTTTTTAATACATTTTTGATAAAAGGACATATTTCAAACAATTTTGTTTAAGGGCTTGATACTTGACTTGTTTTGTTTCTTGACGATGAAGAGCAGAGTCATGTGCAACTGCTCCACCATACATTTAAGAAAGTGGACAGCTTTAAGTACCTGGGGGCTTTAGTGACACGAAGGAATGACATCACTGCAGAAAATAAAGCAAGAATTTCAGCAGGCAACAGATGTCTCTTTGCATTGCGAAAAGCATTAAGATTTGGGAACATGCCACGGAGAGCAAAATTGTTGATCTATAAAACAATCTTAAGACCGATTGTCACGTACGATGGTGAAACGTGGGTCCTGACCCAGGAATGCGAGAAGATGCTGCAGATCTGGGAGAGGAAGGTACTTCGACAGATATTCGGGCAAGTATGTAACGAAGGCCAATGGAGGTCAAGAAATAATAGAGAGCTTCAGGAACTGTACAATGAACCAGACCTAGTCACCTATGTCAAATCAACCCGTATAAGATGGCTTGGGCACGTGGAGAGAATGGGAGAAGATAGGTACCCGAAGAAACTATTATATGGCAAACCAGGAGGCAGAAGAGGAAGAGGAAGGCCCAGGTTTCGATGGCTGGGTGATGTGGAGAGCGATCTGCAGAGGATGGGAATCGGACAATGGAGATGCCGAGCTGCTGACAGGGAAGACTGGAGAGGCGTTGTTGTGGAGGCCAGGGCCCTACAAGCGCTGTAGAGCCATGGAAGAAGAAATTTATATTCACAATAAACTTTGTTCTTCCAAATATTTAATGTTAAAGTTAAAATATGTCTTACATTGAACCATTTAACACACTATTAAGGCTTACAGAAATTATTTATATAATAAATTTGCCATTATAAATTACAGTCAACAAGATTTAATACAGGAAATGAAAACAATCTATAGAAAGTAGTAAGTGCTAAGACATCCCATACACTCAAATGAAACAATAAATTTGTTTTTAAACAAATTACATATTAGATTATTGTTCATTTGAAACACGAGATCTTCTTTACATATTAATGGTTAGAGTTAGAGTTTATTTATAATTCATAGCAGGAATTTTGTTGAGGAATGAATTATAAATATTGTTAGACAAATCTCAACATTTTAGGATAGAAGAAATAGTCATATAATCTAATTTGTAAAAAAAACTTGAAATCATCATTCTTCAAAACTTAATATATCATTTGTTGGATGATGTTAAAAGTCAACTGTCATTTCATACAGGATACTTTAGATGATTTTATATAACTGATATAAATGAAACTATTTGGTAAAGTATATAAGGATGTATAGTCAATACCTCACAATTCGTAAATATTAAAAAAAAATTTAATAAAGAATTTTATTGATCAAGAAAATCAAAAAGTTGTCAATTCAATTAACTCAATTTCATCAGCATTTATGAACTAGAATATTAATAGACCATAGAATAATAAAGGGGAAATCTTGCCCAAAATGCATTTCGAGAAAAAAAGCTTTAAAATTGGTGCTCCTCCTATTATCAGTAGATGGCTATTTTTTAAACGCATCTAACGAACCGTCCATTAACAATGTTAATTGATGACATGTTATGCTTTTTTTTTACCATCTAATTTTACTAAAAGATATTATACTGTTTCGGTCACAGAGAGGAGGACGGGCTCGGGGAATTGGCGATTCCTGGAAGAAAATAAAGCCCCTTGTCGGCAGAGATGAAAGAGGCCTTTTCCCGAAAGCTCTAGACCCTTCTACTGCGTGTCGGCCTTGCTATTTAAATAGCATCTCGGCGCGAGTAGAGACAGAGTTTTAAGCACGCGGTACTGTGAACATCGGAATCAGTGATAAGCCAGTGTAATAAGTCAGTGACAGTTTGTGAGAGTAATTGTGTGTCAGTTTGTTATATTCAGAGATTCTTACGGTCGGTGGACTTTAATTAGTGAACTGTAAGTGTTAATTAGTAGTAATTAATTAGTGAAGTAGCAGTTGCAATTTTATGTGATTTGTACAAGCTTATGTAAATAGTTAAGCTATTTAGTAATAATAATATCTTATATTATTGTAATAATTACATAGAAGTTAGGCCTAGATTATAAATATCTAAAATATTGTTATTGTAAATTTATTTCAGTTAATAATTTATTTGTTAGTAATTTAATTGTTAATAGTTTAATTGTATTCTTTTATCACTTTTGTAAATAAATATTAGTATCTTTAATTAAGGAGTGTTTAAGTCATTTTTAATACCCATTAGCCCGTAACAATACATTTATATGCATAAATCCATTTTAAAAAATGACATTGTTCCCATTCTTCAGTGGACTCTTCTATGTATCCCCATTTTATTAAATGTCTATTTTTCATTTGTAAATACACCTTTAGTTGAGGCATTCAGGATCAAAAGCTGATAACCCCGCAATTTCAAAAATTGACTTTTTCATATTTTCGCTTAGTTTAATCAATATATTTTATGCTCCCAAAACTTAAGACTCAGAACTGGACTAAAACCATGAGAAATAAGGAGGCTAAGTTTCATGTTAGGCAAAATTGATTGATTGACTGAACTAGTGAAACTATTGAAAAAATCAATTTTTGAAATTTTACAGCTATCTGCTTTTAGTCCTGAATGTCTCGTTTTTCTTATTTGATTAGCTGTATGTAAGCATAATATTTCTCAGCTATGTTTATATTCCAGAATGCATTATGATATGAGATTGTTGGAGTAAACATATGTGATTGAATTTATCATGCTTTGCCAGTTACTTTAATGTGGAAAATTGAAAACATCTACTATTTACAGCTTTTTATCAGAAAGGTAAAAATGTTTCCCAATTTAATTACTAAAAAAAAACTTAACTACTTGACTCTAATTTTTATTATATTAGGTCGTAAAATTAGGAAACTGACAAGGTGAAAACTTTTAATGTTAAAATATTTGTTATCTAAAATGTTTGCCATCTGTGTCAAGGT
This sequence comes from Arma custos, assembly GCA_037127475.1. Taxonomy (NCBI): domain Eukaryota; kingdom Metazoa; phylum Arthropoda; class Insecta; order Hemiptera; family Pentatomidae; genus Arma; species Arma custos. Next base: position 84,728,518 of record CM073760.1, on the reverse strand, counting down.
TTTTTGTGTTAAAAATAATTGGGATTACTGGTGGACTGTACAAGAAGGTTATGAGCAGTACCTATCCAGATTTAGTAAATCAACTGTACAAGATGATCAGATGGAATGATTAAGGTTGTAGGAGAGATCAGATAGGAGCATTAAACAAAGATTCAAGGAGGCTTAAAGGAAGTTCATTCAGTTAATTATGCAGGAAGGGTGGGACATTTATTAGTTTTTTTCTTATGGCAGAATTACTTTGGCTTGTCGAACCATTCATAATTTAATAATTGTATTATGTATGGTTTCCTTACATTGACATTCTTTTCTGATTCCCTCGAATGTGGAACATAAGTCAAAGTATTCTCCAGTGATAACTCCGTTGTTGCAAAAAAGGTATTCAGGAGCATCCTCTATTCATTCCAATTCCATTAAAATGCTTCGTAGATAGTTGTATCCCATAATGATTGGAAAGCAAGAAACCACTTGTCAAATGAAGTTAAATCCCTTCTTCACTAAAACATAGTAGGGGCCACAAGAGTTTGCAGTAAACACTAATATCTCCGTTTTTCCGCACACACTCACTCAGCCTTTTTCTTGCAAGAATTTCTAGTACACCAGCTTTTATTACAATGGAAGTTTTTCTCTCTTAGACTATGGAGGAAGTAGCTCAAAGAAAACTTAGTTGGAATATGGCAATGATCAGAACATGGTGCCCTTGGCATTATATACTTCTTTTTGCACTTTAAATATATAGTTTGCCTGTGTTTTAAAACGTTAAGTAGGTTTATAAGCCTTTCAATAGTCAATGACTTAACTCAATAGATTCCAGCAACAATTGTGGTACAAAATGGCCTTTTTCTTAAGTAATGGATTTTACTGAAAGTAACCTATGAACAAGTTTACATTTTAAAACTGTTTGAATACTTTCTCTTATTACAATTACGACTTTTCCCTTGTTTTCTTAAGGAATATGCAAGAATCTTTTATTTCATTTACTATTTGCAATTAGAACAAACGTTGATTTGACTTTTTAGCACCCACAATCATAAAAACTAACTAATTTTATCTATTCATTTCTTAAAAGAACAAGGATGTAGCAATAATTATTGCTGCATATAATACAGTTTAGCAATTAAAATTAAAATTTAGTTTGGGGATAAAATAAAATATAAAATATAAAATATAAAATATAAAAGTATTTATGAACAAACATTTTATAGCTATTAGGTTTCAATAATTTATAAAACGATCATTTTTAATCAATATTTACGGAAATTATCCTTAAGCAGTTTCAAAAAATGGGAAATTTTACAAAAACACAGAAATCGCTTGTTCTCACATCTATGTTATTGCTACAAATATTATTTTTCAGGTAAAGAACAATTTTTTGTTACAGATTCATTCAACCAAATTTTTGGCCTCCTATTTTTTATCGTAAACAAAATGTTTCTGCTTTTCATTTAAAAGTTAGAATTATTGTAAAGCAAAAGCTACATAGATTTGCAGTGTCATTGCAATTATTAAATTATTCGAATGATGGATTGAATTGATGAGGGGGTGCAGTTAACACAAAATAAGCAGAACTTATTTATTTATTTATGTGCCACTTTTCGACCTGACCAATTCAATCCATCATTAGAATTATCCAGTCAACTATTTTCCACTCAAATATTAAATTATTCATTTTTCATGAAATATCTAGGTATGAATCATTATAATCTGTGAACAAATGCAATTTCATAATTTGTAATAATATTGTTACGGGCGCCGGCAGGAAGACGGAAGCAAGAGGATTAGCGGCTTAAATCCGTCGGCGGGAGAAGTTAAAATAGGATTAGGACGGTTCTAGATCGTCTCCTTTTGTCGGCAAAGGATTAAGAATATTCCAGAATTATCTGGCCCCTTCGAGTTCTAGAATGTTCGGCCTTGCCTATAAAAAGAATTCCCTCACCTCGAGTCAGTCAGTCTTAGCCTGAGAGTAGACCAGTTAAGATCTGTGATAAGTGTAATAAGTGAGTGTGATAAACTAGTCAGTGTTGAACCGGCCCGTGTAATAAGTGTATCAGTGAACTGTGACAGTCTCGCGAGTGTAATAAACTGCTTCTGTTTGTTACTGTGTGTCAGTTTGTGATACTTGAAGAATCTTACGGTCGGTGGACTAGTGAACTGTAAGTGTTAAGTATTAGTTAGTTATAAATTGTAGTGTAATTTTATATTATTCATAGAAACTATTATAACTAGTTAAGCTATCTAGAATTAGTAATACCTTATATTATTGTAATAATTAAATAGGAGTTAGGCCTAGATGATAATATTTAGAATATTGTTATTATAAATTTATATTAGTTCAATAATTTAATTGTTAATAGTTTAATTGTATCCTTTTTATCATTTTGTTAATAAATATTAGTATCTTTGATTAAGGAATTGTTTAATTCATTTTAATACCCAGTAGCCCGTAACAAATTGGTGTCAGAAGTGGGATTATTGTGTATTTGCTATTATTTTGCATTTTGTCTTGTATTTTGTAATTATTGGGCTACTGTATGTAAAATGGCTTCTAAAAGTGTTAAATTAATTGATTTAAAAGTTGCGGATTTGAAACGGGAGTTAGAAGAACGTGATCTTGATTCTAACGGAACTAAAAGTGTACTGCAACAAAGGTTGCGTCAATTTTTTGTAGATTTAGGGGAAAATCCAGATGACGTTCTGTTTGAAACCGATTTAAGCAAATTATCTGCAACTTTTAAAATTGAATTAGGTACTGTTAAAAACGAGTTAAGCAATGTAGAAAACAGGTTAGGTAATGAATTAGGTACTGTCAAAAATGAGTTAAGCAATGTAGAAAATAAGTTAGGTAATGAATTAAGCAATGTTAAAAATGAGCTGGGTAATGAATTAAGCAATGTTAAAAATGAGCTAGGTACTGTAAAAAGTGATTTATTGGATACATTAGAGTCTAAGTTAGGTACATTAGAGACTAAGTTAATGGAAAATGTTGAGAATAAGTTAGCCGATGTAAATAATAAAGCGGCTAATGTAGAATCTAGGTTAGGGGAAGAACTGAATTCAATTAAAGACGAACTTAGGCTAAGAGTCGAGGCTCTCGAGGGACGTATGAGCAACCCACCGACGATCGCCACCGACCGTTCCACCGATGGCAGCTTTCATAGCACCATTATGCCCGCCAATGCTGGGACGCCACCAAATCACAACACTATTCCAGTGTTCGACGGAAAGACGCCGTGGGAGGACTACATGACTCTCTTCGAGACTGCGGCTTCGATCCACGGGTGGTCAAAAGAGACCCAAGCTTCAGCTTTGTGCCTGGCCTTGCGTGGAGACGCCTTGGGAGTACTGCAGGGGATGCCACTGTCAGAACGGTCTAACTACGGGGAGCTGATTAGAAGACTGGAGATGCGTTTCGGCCACCGACACATGGACCAGCTTTATCGCTCACAGCTGAGAAACAGGATCCAGAAGACCAACGAGACGCTGCAGGAATTTGAAGCGGATATCGCCCGCCTGGTGAGGAATGCCTACCCCTCGGTCACCGATGATGTGTACGAGAGCCTGGCTGTCGACAAATTCCTGGATGGACTTCGGGACCCCGAGACGCAACAAGCAGTGAAGCTCGCCCGGCCAAAAACTCTAGGCGACGCATTATCTCAGGCCATGGAGTTCGAGGCTGTCAGACAGTCAGTACGGGGCCATGCACGAGTTCGAGCAGCAGGAGCGGAGCCTAATAAGGTCCCTAGCGTCGAAGATATTCTGACAAAGGTCTTGGAGGCTCTAAGGACCCGTAAGAAGGAGATACGCTGTTGGAGCTGCGGCCAACTTAGACACCCTAGAAGCAAGTGTCCATCCAAGAAGCAAGAAAAACCACAGGAACGAAGTAGGGTTGATGGGGAGGAACAACTATCAGCCCGCTACGTCAGAGGCCCGAGGAAGACCAGTAGAGTTGCGTCTTTAGGGAGCAGGACGAACAGCTTCTACGTTGATGGGAAGGTGAACGGGCAGCTGCGAAGTCTGCTACTGGATACCGGCGCAACCAAGACAATCTTGAGCTCAAAAACAGTTCCTGCTGAGAAGATGTTGCTAACGATTTGGACGTTACGGACTGCCACAGGAGAGCCAGCCAAGGTCTACGGGGGGACAGTTGCCTACTTTATCATCGGGGGTCAACATCTGAAGCACCGCGCTCTCGTGGCAGATATTGATGAAGGTGTCATATTGGGCACGGACTTGATGATCACATGCGGGATCAAGCTGGATATGGCAAGAGGTGTGATGACGCTGGGAGACGAAGAAGTCATCCTCGGGCAGGGAAAGGATATCTGCGCACGAGTGCGCTTACTAGAAGACACCACTTTACCTTCTCGGAGCCAAATTATAACACATGGGACGGTCGAAGGACATTTACCTGAGAGTCAATGTGTGCTTCTTGAACCTGGAAAACAAGAAGAACAGGATATCGGAGGCGGTGTACTGGTGGCTAGGTCTCTCATCAAGGTCGGACGTACCACTCCAATTCGGCTAATGAACCTGAACAGCTTCCCAGTAACGCTGAACAAAGGAACACCGGTCGGAGAATGTACAACCGCTACCTCAGTGGTTCGTCAGCTGCAACGTCATCCCACCGAGCTGCGAGGACTGCCGGAAGAATTAAAAGGATTTGTGGACGAATCATGTCGCGACCTTTTGCCTGAAGAGAGTGAGGAGGTGAAGAAGATGATTACCCGATGGCAGGACGTTTTCGAGATAAGCCCAGGGCCACGGGGTAGAACGGATATCGTCCAGCATAGGATTGACACCGGGGATGCTAAGCCCATCCGACAGGTCCCGCGGAGGCTGCCGTTAGCCAAACGGGAGGACGCCGAGAAGATCATCAAGGAGATGGCGACTGATGGTGTCATTGAGCCTTCGAGTAGCCCCTGGATGTCTCCTGTTGTACTGGTGAAAAAGAAGGACGGCACAACGAGATTCTGCGTGGACTACCGCCTTCTGAACAACGTCACCAAGAAAGACAGCTATCCGCTCCCCAGGATTGATGATACGCTGGACACCCTAGAGGGGTGTGAACTTTTCTCTACCTTGGATCTCCGCAGTGGATATTGGCAGGTTGGATTGAAACCTGAAGATAACGAGAAGACAGCGTTCTCGATTGGGACTGGACTCTGGCAATTTACAGTAATGCCATTCGGACTTTGCAATGCTCCTGCAACATTTGAGAGGCTGATGGAAAGCGTGTTAAGAGGTCTCTCTTGGGAAATTTGCCTGGTATACCTAGATGACATCATTGTGCTGGGAAAGTCCTTCGCTCACCATCTGAACAATCTGGAGAAGGTCTTCGAACGACTGCGTGCAGCGAACCTAAAATTGAACCCGAAGAAGTGTCATCTCTTCCGAAGGCAAGTCAACTACCTGGGGCATGTTGTGTCAGACAACGGAGTTGCCGTTGACCCAGAGAAGATTGCAGCGATCACCGACTGGCCAGTACCTCGAGATAAGCACCAAGTAAGAAGTTTTCTCGGCCTATGCACCTACTACAGGAGGTACGTGAAAGGATTTGCTAACATTGCAAAACCTCTTACCAGGCTTACCGAGGAAAAACGGACGTTCCTTTGGGATCACGAGTGTCAGGCATCCTTTGAGGAGTTGAAGAAGAAATTGAGTAGTGCTCCTATTCTGAGCTATCCCCGTCCCGAGGGCAAGTTCATACTTGATACAGACGCCAGCAACACCGCTATTGGGAGCGTCCTCTCTCAGCTCCAAGCTGGAGAAGAAAGGGTCATTGGATATTTCAGTAAAGCGCTCTCAGCTCCGGAACGCAACTACTGTGTCACAAGGAAGGAGCTTCTGGCAGTGGTGAAATCTATAGAACATTTTCACAAATATCTATACGGCAGAAGATTCCTCCTGAGAACGGACCACGCGGCTCTAATGTGGCTGCTACGATTCAAGTCACCAGAAGGACAAGTGGCGAGGTGGATAGAGCGCCTTCAAGAATATGACTTTGAATCTGCTCATCGTGCTGGAACGAGTCACAGAAATGCGGATGCGCTCTCAAGGAGGCCTTGTGGCGAAGACTGCGGGCATTGTTTTCGACAAGAACAGAAGCAGGCATCAGTGTTGAGGACAACGGTGGTCATGGATAGTTGGCAGGATGCAGAGGTGTCAAAGGAACAGGACGAGGACTCGGACTTGAAGCAAATAAAACAATGGAAACTATCGGGGCAAGGAAGACCAACCTGGCAGGATGTTGCTCCAATGTCGAAGAACGTAAAGACTTACTGGGCCCAATGGGACTCCATTCTAGTGGACAATGGGCTGCTGAAACGGGCATTGGAGAACACGGAAGGAGATCAGCGCAGACTTCAGCTCATCGTTCCAAAGAGTAAAGTGCCCGAGGTACTCAGGGAACTTCATGACGGAGTATCTGGCGGCCACCTTGGAGTTCACCGTACATTGGAAAAGGTACGTGAACGCTTTTACTGGGCAAACCTTAAGGACGATGTGTTGGACTGGTGCAGGCGTTGTGCGACTTGTGCGGCTTCTAACGGACCCATAAGAAGAAAGAAGGTCCCAATGAGGAAGTACAACGTGGGAGCACCGTTTGAGAGGATAGCAATTGACATCGCTGGCCCTTTCCCTGTGACAGATGAAGGTAACCGGTATATTCTCGTGGCCATGGACTACTTTTCCAAGTGGGTGGAAGCTTACGCCCTTCCGAATCAGGAGGCAGTCACGGTTGCGGACGTACTGGTGAAGCAGCTCGTCAGTAGGTTTGGGGTACCCATGGAACTTCACTCTGACCAGGGACGAAACTTCGAGTCTGCAGTCTTCTCCGGGATGTGCGAAGCACTGGGAATACGGAAGACCAGGACGACACCTCTTCACCCTCAATCCGATGGCATGGTGGAGCGCATGAACAGGACTATGGGTCGATATTTGTCCAAAGTGGTCTCCGACCATCAGCGAGACTGGGACCAGTATCTTCACCTGTTTCTGCTTGCCTACCGCAGTTCAGTCAGTGAGGCAACGGGGCAGACTCCCGCAAATGTGGTATTCGGCAGAGAACTTCGGTTGCCTTGTGATCTGAAATTCGGTTTCAAGCCTGACGAGGAAATTGCCGGAGAGGAGTACGTCACGGATCTACGGAAGCGAATGGATAATATCCACGAGAAGGTTCGCACAAACATCCAGGGGGCAAGTGACAGAATGAAGGAGCGCTACGACATCAGGGCTGAGAAAGGTGGCTACCAACCTGGAGACTTGGTCTGGCTACATGATCCTCGAAGAAGGCGAGGCTACTCACCTAAACTGCAGAACTCCTGGGACGGCCCGTTTGAGATCGTCAAGAGGATCAACGACGTCGTATATAGGATCAGGAAGCAGCCTAAAGGAAAACCCAAGGTAGTCCATTTCAATAGACTGGCGCCGTACAAAGGAGACCATGGCCCGGCAGAAGACCAGCAGGTTAGGTACCTAAACAATGTGGAGACAAATAATGACCCAGTTGCAAATACTAAGGTACCAGGGTTTCGTGGAGTAACTAAGGTAATCTACAGGGATATCTTCTCGTTACCAGTGGAGTATTCTCTGGCCCATTGCGTTGCCGAAGATCTGAGGACTTCTCGAGGGATTGCAACGGTCTTCAGGAAGAAGTTCGGCGGAACTGAGGAGCTGGAACGCCAAGAACCAAGTGTCGGGAAGGCACTTCACCTGCCGCACGAAGGACAACACCTGTTTTACTTGGTTACCAAGCGGGCCACTGATCAGAAGCCAACATATGACGCACTGCGGCGAAGCCTCGACGACCTTCGGAGTAAGCTTCTGAGACTGCGTGTTACTAAGCTCGCTATTCCGAAGTTGGGCTGTGGATACGACGGCTTGGAATGGAGGATTGTAAGGGACATGATCGAACAGACATTCGCCAACTCTGGAGTTGCCATATTGGTGTGCACGTTCAACCCCTGGAAAGAAAGTGCGTCTCCATCAGTAGAAGCTCATAAATGCCCGATTTCTCCGGACTTGCTCTGGGGCAGAGCACTTTTAAGGAGGGAGCAGTGTTACGGGCGCCGGCAGGAAGACGGAAGCAAGAGGATTAGCGGCTTAAATCCGTCGGCGGGAGAAGTTAAAATAGGATTAGGACGGTTCTAGATCGTCTCCTTTTGTCGGCAAAGGATTAAGAATATTCCAGAATTATCTGGCCCCTTCGAGTTCTAGAATGTTCGGCCTTGCCTATAAAAAGAATTCCCTCACCTCGAGTCAGTCAGTCTTAGCCTGAGAGTAGACCAGTGAAGATCTGTGATAAGTGTAATAAGTGAGTGTGATAAACTAGTCAGTGTTGAACCGGCCCGTGTAATAAGTGTATCAGTGAACTGTGACAGTCTCGCGAGTGTAATAAACTGCTTCTGTTTGTTACTGTGTGTCAGTTTGTGATACTTGAAGAATCTTACGGTCGGTGGACTAGTGAACTGTAAGTGTTAAGTATTAGTTAGTTATAAATTGTAGTGTAATTTTATATTATTCATAGAAACTATTATAACTAGTTAAGCTATCTAGAATTAGTAATACCTTATATTATTGTAATAATTAAATAGGAGTTAGGCCTAGATGATAATATTTAGAATATTGTTATTATAAATTTATATTAGTTCAATAATTTAATTGTTAATAGTTTAATTGTATCCTTTTTATCATTTTGTTAATAAATATTAGTATCTTTGATTAAGGAATTGTTTAATTCATTTTAATACCCAGTAGCCCGTAACAATATTAAATTTAATTAAATAAATTTTGAAAAAAAATGTAGTTGTTTTGAAGTAAGCAGTGAAATAAAATAAAGTATGTTTATTAAGAAACCATATTCTTAAAAAATAACTAATAAAAGATAAGTATTGTAAATTAGACTGTAGGATAATCTAGTGTACAAAGAGAAAGACTTAATCTTAACATAATAAGAGGTAACTCTTCTTTAAAGGTTAAATTATGAAGAGGGATGACTAAATATTTAAGAAAGACCTGGTCTTTGCTCCTTCTCTTAATGTTTTTAATTATTTTCTTTCTAGACAGGAAGCAGATGTGAGATGTAGCACCTATACCTTCTAGCTATTATATTATTGTAAAAAAAAAAATCTTACAGTCTTTAACAACCCAAAAATTCAGTCATAAGTAATCAGGGGTTGTTGTTTGTTCATTTAACGTCACTTCTTTATGCTGCTATGGCTAATCGGACGATGCTACAGTGGGAGCTCTAAATTTTGCCTATCCAGGTTTAATTAGGATAGGGACTTTTAACGAATACCTGACATCGTACAGGCTCGGGACCCCCGTTTCACGCCCCTTCCGAAGGACGGCGTAACTAAGGATTTTTTACTCCCTTAAAAAAATCCTAAGGCCACCTGCCGGGCTATGAACCCGCGAACTTGGACTTAGTAGTTTGTTACGCTAACCACTAGACCACAGGTGACCTTGTAATCAGGTGTTATCAACAATTTTAATTCAGATAAAATGCCAGATACCATGTTTTATAAATACCACGAATTCAAAATAACTCTTCTTTGCTAAAATAATTCAAGTTGAAGGAAAATAATGAGTAATCACAAATAAAATACTATTTTATAACATATTAAAATGTATATTTTATTTACACAACAGAAAATTATTTTCAATAATTTATTTAAGTCTATTTTTAAGATATGTAAGTAACTGGTTAGCAGCGTCCTTACCACCAGTCCCTTCAATAAAATATAATTCTAACGTCAGAATATTTAATTCATCATTATCTTTTAACATTAAAGATGCAACTAAGTATTCTTCTAATTTTGAACGTTTTGTATTTTGTTCACAAGTTTCTTCTTCATTCGCCCTCTTTCTACCAGAAGTGGAGTCATTTTCATTATTTGTTTTTTCGAGATCCCCATTACCATTTGTGGGCTTGCTTGTGCTTTCTTCTGTCATAATGTTTTCTTCTGATTTAGAAGAAGTAGGATCAATATTCATCTGTTCCTCAGCTTTCTGTGAAGTTTCAGAGTGTTTTTCTGTTTCTATTTCTTTTTTCTTCTCCATCCTTCGCTTTCGTCTACTATTAATCCACGTATTCTCAAGTGCTTTTACAGTCATCATTACTGAGTTTCCACAATCTTCCATATCAGTCTCAATCTGAAAAAATATCAAATGCATTTGATATCCTTAAACCAACTGTCCATAAAGTGTTTTTTGTTATAATAATTGAATTTTTTATATATAATTATGTTAAAAAAATTGTTCATGAAAGAGTACTTCCTTCCAAAGTATTGTAATGAAAGGTCCTTGGTTGTAAATAACGGTGGTTTGATTTGAATTTCGAAAAAAGGGGTTGTTATAGAAATTTTTTCAGAAGATACAAATACTGAATTTCTGTGGAAATATTAAAGTTTGTAGAAAAATATAGAACTAATATTAACAATAGTAATAGAAAAATAATATTACAATTGAGGCTTGGAGATGCAAAAAGGGATAAATTCATATTTTCTAATTTTGAATTTGTTTAATGTTTTTCACAAATTTAACGTCCTCTATGAGGTGGTACATGGTTCACCATTCAAAACATGTCAAAGCCAATCTAATTTTTCTAAAAATAATTTTCTCAAATAAATAATTATTTCATAATAACCTAAATTATGGATATGTTTGTGATTCATGAAAAAATTTTAAATTAGGATTTACCAGTTTCAATCCTATATTGTTTCAAAGGCCATTCAATGCTTTACTTAAAAATGAGATTGTTTAATTCTATTGATGTACATAATGAGCATCAGATTATATCAAGTAAAAATATGCCTATGGTGCAAGAGTTTGCATCATCATTGGGGCAAAAGTACGCATAAGAATTCATGCCCCGAACATTTTTATTTAGCTTTCCACTCTTAACTAAGATGCATTATTCACACCATGGATTATATTTAGGATAAAAGTGTTTAAGCTATAGTCCTAATGTCTGGATAATGGTAAAAAGTGCCATAAATAGGAGATCAGGATTTCGGTTTGGCCAGTGGGCCAATATGTAGGGGTGCCTGGAGAAATAAAACTGGAATTATGGGAGTTAAGTGCAGAGAGGAGGATGCGACCTCGGGTATTAGTGTTAATTAGAATTTAAAAAAAAAATTCAAAAGATGAGATCTTTGCATTTCAATACTGTCAACCAAATATCATCTATACTAATAAAATTTCAGTACTATTTTTAATAAAATCCAAGAGTTTTATGATTGTGATATTTAAAATTCTTATTCTTAAGATTCCTATGATTAGATTTTAAGGTGAAAAACTGCTGGTTACAACGAACACTCACTATATTGTGGTATGGTTTGGAATGGATGATCAGATGACAAACGATACAGAAGGAGATCTGGTGTAGGATAAATATAAGGGGTCCAAAAAGCTATAAGATTTTTATAACTTATTTCCTTCTTTCTTCTTGCTATTATTGAGCTTTCAATTTCTTTACTAAAAAAAATCTATAAATAGTACAAAATGTGGCATCTTATTGAAGTTGATAATTTATTGCTAGTCCAGTAATATTAGTCAAATGAGGGCAAGAATCTCGAAATGAGAGATAGTCGGCTATAAAGTTATATAAACGTTTATTTTGGCACCCTAAAACTTCTCTCAAAATCTACTTATCGTAGGGTGTCCGCGACTACAGATATTCCAAGGTCTAAGGTCAAAAAATCGATTTTTTACACATTTATTGCATATATCTCGTTTCCTATGGGTTTTATGCTATTTGTATTTATTATAAATATTGTAGAGAATTACATTTTCTACAACTTTTGATTATACATTTTTTTTATATCTTGAACCATTTTCGATAGGGAGGGCAGAGCGCGCGCTATGTTTAGCTATTTAGAGTATCATTTGAGGTCAACCTGTGGTCCCGACTAAAAACACGCCATATAAAGTTTATAAATTATTAATAATTACATAATTCTAAATAATATACATTTTATATTAACTATTACATTATAATTAATAATTTTTTTCAATAATTCAGTATCTATTCATTTAATAACACTTACCTACACGTGTAATTATAAAGTTATTAAGGGAAATACTTTAATTATTTTTTAAATCTACTCTTATTTATACTAATTATTTTCTAACTAAATAAAATGAAAAGAATTAAATTTTTAATTAAGGTTTTTATTGAAAAATACCATTTCATACATTTATGAACGTTGAAATTTAAAAAGTTGAATAATAATAAGCACTACAAATTCTAATTTCAATTTTCTTCTGCTTCATCATCGTCTTCCAGTCGCTGTAAAATTACAAATTCCTTTGTGTTCTCGTCTTCAATGACATTTGTCTCCAATTCTTCCAGGATTTCGGGGTCAAAAGTACAGTCTTCATTTATATAACTCTGATATGGTGAAGCATTAAGACAAGCTTGCCCATTACACTGGCCGCAAGCTAAAGAGCACTGCAACCCTGCTTTCCTGCATCCACATCGCGAACCACAACCATTCTTGCAGTTGCAGAATATTGTGTTAATCAATTCGTCCGGAGCTGGTGGATTCATTGTCATAACAGGTTCCAGGAATTCATCAAGCATTATCCAACCCTAATTCTGGGGTTCTAAATCCCAATCCTTACCAATTCTGAACTTGATAATAGACACGGTTGAAATGTTGGTGAGCTGCTACACTCAATGGTGGAAGATTTGATAACTGCACAGGTTTATTAAGTTTTGTTAACTTGATGAACCGTGCATAACTAAGACGATCGATACAGTCCTCAGATTTTGGAGCATTATAGATTGCCAACAAGGTTCGCACTCCATTCTCAAATAATGATTGAACCGGGCAGTTTTCTTCTTCAAATGCTGCAGCAATTTGATCCCAATTCGGAAGTTTCTCGATTGTTTTTACAAAAGTTTTTTCCCTTTTCTAAAGAGCGCAGAAATCGTGTCACAGCCACTTATTTATTGCATGAAGAGACAATATGTGTTTTTTAGAACGAGGATATTTATCAAAACATTTGGAAGAGTATATTTCAGTTTTTACATTTCCATTGCCAACTTTTTAAAAGAAAATTTCTTGTTGATGAGATAGTGTACACCCAATCAAAATGACAAGTAAATCTATATCTTCTCTTATTATAACATTAGTTTTTTGACGTTTAGATTCATCAAAAGCTGATTCAATAATAAGAACATCAGCATCATCTCTGGCCTGTATTGTTGTGATATTAACAGCTGTAATTTCTCAATAAGCATATTAATTAGTTTTTTTTTATTATTTCGATTTAATAGAAATTTTTCTTGGGCAATAGGTACAACCATGGTTTCGCCGAAACAAACTTCGTATGTTTTTGAAAGGGCAGCAGTTCTTCTCAGGTAAATAACACTCACTTTAATAACTTTATAATTACACGAGTAGGTAAGTGTTATTAAATGAATAGATACTGAATTATTGAAAAAAATTATTAATTAAAACGTAATAGTTAATTAAAAATGCAAATTATTTAGAATTATACTATTCTATGAGAAATTCTTTGAACTCTACCCGGACCACTTTCTTTCACATATTTAGAATTATATATTTATCAATAAGGCCCGGATTTTTATGCATTTGCATATTTGTTTCTATGCTTTGTACATCACATTTGAAGTTTTTAAAACATGTTTTGGGCCAAAAGTATTCGATTAGGGTAACTTTTATTTTGCATATTTGAAGGAAAATGCATGTTTTGAATGCATTTTTTTCTATGTTAGGTTTTATAAGTTGTCAGAAGAGTTTTTGTAATTTTTAAAAACAATGGATCAATCAATAACAGAAAACAATTAATAATTCAAACCCTCCATGTATAAGATTTCTTTTTTTAGGAAGATTGGCCCTTCTGCTTATGTTAAAATTCTTAGAATCATTTCCACTCTTGGTTCTGCTGCTCCTCTATAACTAAAAATTGTTTTAGTTAGGCTCGAAATATTGCACTGTTAACATGCCGAAAGTTAAGGCTAAAGCTAGTGAACTTCTAACCAAATATTGACACGAATTCCCTGACAAAACTTTTTGCAGTGATTCGGGCGTTTTATTTTGTAACAGTTGTGATAGAGTGGTTAGGACATCCCGAAGATCGTTAGTAACGCAGCATATCGAAACAAAGAAAACCTACAAAGAAAAAAACAATTCATCCAGACATTTATTTCTACTTCATTTACATCAACTTCGAATTCCAGTAAGTCACAATTTTTCACTGATTTGAATCTTGCTTTTATAAGCGCAGATATTCCAATTTATAAGATCAATAATTCTGAATTAAAAGAGTTTTTGAAAAGTATACTGGACTCAAAATGCCAGACGAAAGCATGATATTTTATCCTGATATTTACCAGGATACCATGAATAAAATACGCAACCACATAAAAGACCTACCAATTTGGGAGTCCATAGATGAGACGACTGATTCTTTGGGAAGGTAAGTGGCCATTGTTATTGTCGGAAAGCTGTCAGAAAACTTATAAAAACCATATCTTCTAAACGAAACTGTCAGAAATGAATTTGAAGATGTAGACTTGCTGATTTCGAATGTCCAAAAAAATTTCCTGAAAGCGCCAAGTAGGATAAAAATATTGAAAGAAAATTACCCAGAATTAAATTCACCACTAGAACTAATAATCACAAGATGGGGAACCTGGCTAGATGCATCCCACTACTACTGTCAACATTTTGATAAGATCGAAGACATTCTATCCAAATTTGATGACACAGCAAAAAACTCAAATCAAATCAAGAGCAAAAAAAATAAAGGAAAAAACAACTTTAAAACAAAATGTATTTCGACAAATTTTGTTTTGTTTTAGTTGAAACTATAAAAAGACTTGAAAATCGAAATTTTCTTTTATCAGAAAGCCTGAAAATAGTAGATGATTCCATACAAAAAATAAAAAACGTCCATGGAACATTTGCACCAAAAATCACACAAAAAATTCAACACGTTTTCAAAGCAACCCTGGGCTAAAACAGTTACGATCCATTTGCGACATTTTAGAAGGAAACTTTGGAGAAAAAGATATGTCATTCAGTCCTAGTGAAGCATCATGACTTAAAAGAGATTCCATTGCATCATTCGACGTGGAAAGATCATTTAGTAGGTAAAAAAAAATATAGCGACCTGATCGTCAGAGCTTCACATTCGATAAACTAAGGATGTACACAATTTCAAATATTCATTTGAAAGAGGAATAACTAATTTAACTAATTTTTAATATTATAAAGATGTAATATTAGAAATAAAAAAGTAAGTAATAAATTTTTTATTTTGTTAAATATTTTTATTTGAAGAGAAACGATATGACCAGGACCGGGACTTCTCCGTAGTGGTGCCTTAACCATCTCGGCTATCCTGGCTCGCTTCTCGGCCAGTCATATCTCTTCTTTCACTGATCCTATATCTCCGTGTTCTCGCAATCTGTGATGTATACAAGGGGAGAATGTTAATTGAACATTACTTTATTTTTGGATCTAGTTGACTTTTATAAGTCATTAATATTATTATAATTTAATTTATTGTTATATGATATAATATAATGATATTGTTATATGATATGTTCAATTAACATTCTCCCCATGTATACATAGCAGATAGCGAGAACACAGAGATATAGGATCAGTGAAAGAAGAGATATGACTGGCCGAGAAGTGAGCCAGGATACCCGAGATGGTTAAGGCGCCGCTACGGAGAAGTGGGAGACCCGGGTTCGAGTCCCGGTCCTAGTCATATCTTTTCTTTTCAAATAAAAATATTTAAAAAAATTATATCATATAACATAGAATATTTTAAAAAATTATATCATATAATAAATAAAATTATAATTTTTTATTTTGGGTTTTTATTTAGTTTTGCCTGCATATCTCCCAAAAATAAATGCATATTTCGCTCTGCCCTCATATTATTATACCGATGTAAGAATATCATACTCTTTTATTCTATAGAAGTATAATAGTATATCTTAATATTACCTGCAGTTCATTTAAGATACTGATGAGTTTCTGTTGAACTGAACTGAGGGTATTTTCATCTGATTTCTGTATTCTGTACTGAAACGGGACATAAGAATGTTTGTTTTTTTTCTGGGCATTTTCCAATTGATTTAAATCTAAACCAGGTATAAATGTCCATGCTAGACCCCACCTCGTTGTTCGACCCTGGCAAAACATAGTAGTGGCGATGCTACATGCTTCATTCTCTCTAAGCATTTCTTTCAAAGGCTTCAAAGTTGATTTTTTCCCAACCATTACGGTATATATCCTATTAACAAAAAAAAAAAAAATTAATATTAAGCGTAAAAGAAAATATTTCTAGAATCATTTTTAAATATGCACAAGCAAGCAGAATGATACACAATAATGAAAAATAACAATAAAATGTAACAGTTATTTAACTTTTATAAGTAGAACTTAACTATGAAAAATATATAAGGCCACTTAAATAACTATACAATACAATGTTTAAAGTATTGGCTGCCTAAAGAAGTTGATTTTCAATCATCTAACCAGCCACCAAGATGCAGAATCAGGTGCTATGGAATAGTATTTTTATTTAATAGAAATACGTACTCCCCCACAGAATGAGACTGAAGTATTTTTAATCATCTTTCAGGACAGGGGGGGGGGGGAATCCAAAAAGAGGACAACATCCCATTTATTTGTGTTTTTCTCGAAAATTCACGCCATTCCAAATAATTAAAAACAGAGGATTAAGTACCTTATATTACAAACAAGTTCCATACCATTCTGCCAAAAAAAGCCATTTGTTTAAAACAAGAAACAAAGTGGCAGCTGCTATACCTTTTTCCCCTATAAAATTAAGTTTTAAGTTTACTGAAATTAAATCTAAAAACTTCAATTTCTGGTCATGTCAAACATGAGTGGTATGTAAAATTTATGCTAAAAGTTCCGATGACAGTTTAATCAATCCTCACATTTCGATCCAATGCAAGCCTTCTTCAGAGCTAACAAATGCAGTGAGGTAAGTATCAACCACTATAAACAAATTCCAATATTCTATTTTAATTAAAATGAATTGCTGTGAAAAGCTATTAAAAAATTGAAAGGAATCTTATACATGTAGTATTTTTGGTAACAGGAATATATATTAAACAGAGGATTACTCAATAAAAGTAATAGAGAAGTTAGAATACCAGAAATGAAATATATTATGTTCTTTTCAGATAAACATACATCACTCTTTAAGAGTTAAAAAAAAAAATGAAATATACACCACGTTGATACTACAAGCCTTCTCATATTCACAATTATTAAGAATGGGATAAGATTATACAATACAGATGAGAAAATACTGATTAGTGGTCGAAAAATATATATCTATCTCTTTAAAAAAAAAGGCTTAAAAAAGAAATGTGAATATAGAAGTTAAAAATAAATAAATAAGATTTTAGCTGTATGTTTTTTCTAAAATAGGCTACTTTGTTTTAGTAATGGTTTGGATAATTTTTTCCTAGCCATCTTATTATTTAATACAACTCTGATTAAAATTATTTTGACCATTGCATTAATATAATATAGTCATCTAAAGCTATACAATATCTAAAATGCATTTTTTTATATTTCCCACCATTATTTACTTAGATGTTTATCGAACAGAAATCTAAACTAAGTGTACATTATTTTATTTTCGTACGGACAAATTTTCAACAATAAGGCCTGAAAGCAGTGAACCTACAGTTCCCTTGAAATAATGGAGTGAACGAGAAGCCAATGGGTGCAAGTAACCATTTTAATAATTCTGTGAAACCACACTTTAAAGTTTAAATATTGTGATGAAATATAAATTATTTAAGCTTTTATTAGTCATATATCCGCAGCTCTGGTGAATAAGTGGTTAAGTCGAGTTTTTCCAAAATAAGTTAATCATATTGAGGAAAGTGCCCTACACGAGACTGCTTCTCTCACTATAATTAAATCATTTTTGAAAAATGAAAAAATAAGGCCTAACTCTGGGCAAATGAAAATTAAATAATAATAATCATAATAATTTTTGAAAAAATTAATTTACCAGAGCTGCAGATATTATGGTTTTGTAGCATATCCTTTGAGTATTGATTTGTAAAAACATTTTATATTCATTAACTATCCCTATTCCTACTAAATTCAGTTTTCTGAAACAATCACTTATATCCTTCGGCCTCTTACAGCATCATTTTTATTTTGCTATATATCTTATGGGCTCGAAAAAGGTCTAATTTTTTACATTACATTGTTGGACCAATCCTTGTTTCACTGTAGCGGTAAGTGCGGAATTGTCCTGATCACCAGTTTAAATGATGGTTGTAACTCTTATTCTCAGATCTCATATATACTACCCCACTATCTAGCTCTTGGTATTCTCCTTGGGTTTATTTAGCACAAGTGTTTCACATGCATAGGTCACCACTGCTCTGATTTTCATCCTAAAAACATTAGCTTAGATATTTAACTGAAGAGTTAACTTCTTAATAGCTTGGATATTACAAAATATGCTCTATTTGCTGATGTGATTCTAATCTAATCAGTTCCTAGTGGATAAGCATGACTTTGTGGTACAGCCCATCATGATCTTGGCGTTTCCTTTATACAGCCCTATCTAATAAGCAGCCTGTACCTCCAACCTTTCAAACAGTTCCCTCACAAAAGTCAGCGATCTTCCAATAATTACTAGGTCATCAGCATATGCAAAAATGTCCAACCCAAGGTTCAAAGTAGTTTATCCATCTGTAATTCTTACAGATAACAATTCTTAGAAGAGATAACAGTCAACATCCTTGTCTTACTTAGGCCTGTCCCATAATCGAATTTTAATGTAATTGATCCATCGACCCTTATACTCGAGACTTTGTCCTTCATTGTACTCATCGTATAAATAATCTTATTAATTGAGATGAGATGTTTATTACTTTAATAGCTAATGTTTATTTCTTTGATAGCTTAGTTAATACATACTTTACTTGATTGTTTTTAATTAAAATTAAATAAACAAAATGGTTAAACATTTGGCATTGCCAGAAAAGATCCCTTAATATTATATCTAGTGAGAGGGCTTGATAAGTATTTACAATATAGTTTAGCTGCTAAATTCTTTAAATTCAAGAGATAAAAAAAATACAAAGGTTTCAGTGGACCTCAATATATTTATCATTCTCTTATTTAAAACAACCTACATAAAAATCTTTAAAAAATAATAAATAATATTAAAAAAAAAGTTAATATGATATAATAGTGAGCTTGTGAAACATCACATAAAAACTGCAGAAATTATAGCTTGAAGAAGGCTATTATCCCAATCGCTCAAATATACTTATAATGTGTTGTGGATGAAAGATAGTAGTAAAAAGTTTAAAAATTTCATTAGCGTTATGTTTAAGTGTGATTTATAAAATTGATTTCGAACCTTACTCTTTCTTGTAATATACTACTGTCTGCAATAATACGAGCAATAAACACTGATTCTCCGCCAGGTGTAATCAATTCTGAAGGAACTCCTGAAGGAGCATTATTAGGTGGTTTCCTTGAGGGTGATCTAGATTTTGATTCCATCGATAATTCTTCTGAATCGGCAAAGAAGGGAGGATTGCACATACAAAAATCATAAAATGTGTCTTCTTCCAAAGCGCCATCAAGAATGACATCTTCTGTAACCGCTTTAACTAAAAGCAAGATTACCAACATATATTGTAAGATTATAAAATAATATATAAGTAAATTTGGTATCAGTTCCATGTAGGTTGTCGCCTCGAGTTATATCACAACAAGTTTAAACTTTTCATTCGTTTCCTTTTTAATATTCTTGAAAATAAAAATAATCTCAAGTTGTAGTATGAAATAAAGAGTATAGAAATATACACATTTCCCATAATTACACTCTATTTCCAATACTAAAGCATTTATTTGTATTTTTGAAGAATATTAAATAAGAAACGAAACAAACGAAAAGTTAAAACTTGTGACTTGACTCAAAGCGAAAACCTGCAAAACTGATAATATAAACATATAGAATCTTTTATAAGACAAAATAAAATTGTCCATCAGAAGATTCTTTATACAATCTGAATCAATACAAAATTATTAGTTTTCCAATAACTTCATAGAATAAATTTATAATTGCATCACAGTTTTATTATCAATAGGATTACTATTAATAATGAATGACTTGGTTTCAGTTCAGAAAAACAAGCAGCCTTGCAATTTCCAAGCCTAAGAATCAAAATGAAAGCACAGCACACAACCTGGCATAAAAGCAATAGGAAAAATAAAGGGTAAATCTTTGAAAAAATTATAAATATTTTCGTTTACAGGCGAATATATATGCTTTTCTATAATGAACTTATAATTACATACAAAACAAATGAGGTTAGGAATTGGGGTTTTTAAACAAAGAAAAGTTTTTCTATTTATTTTTTTAAATTTTAAATTCTCAACTTTTCATAACAAGAATGCTCTCATCCCTTCTAGAAATGATTTTAAAAAATCTTATTACAACATTAACAAGGTCATAAAATCGAACATGCATCAATGCAGTCTACTCATCAGTAGCACTCGCCATACTGGTGATAGTACACAAAGTTTGTTGTGACAACAACCTATTTCAAAACACAGCTTCAACAAATTTGGGTAATTAGTCCGCAGATTGTCGCTTTGAGTTGAGTCCCGAAAAGTTTTTCGTTTCCCCTTTAAATTTTTTTTCAAAAATACAAGTTATCCTGAGCTTTAATATGGAATGTGAATAGGGGAAATGTATATACTTTGGTAATCATATCATCTAGAAATGAACTTTTTAATAAACAATTATCATATCATCGATGTCAAAACAATCCGCCTATATACACTTTGGGTGATTTTACAGGAGAGAAAACACTCTGCGCCGAATGTAGACTTGGCAATTTTTTTCAGAAATATTGAAGAGAAGTATCATTAAATCATACTCTGCCATGTTGCTGACCTTAATACGTGCCTTCCTTAGTGCCTAATTCAACCTGTAGAATGCGTTACCTTAGCTAACTCATTTTCATAAAAAGTTGTATATAGGCAGTATTGTTTTGACAGCGACGATATATTGAAATGTTAGTTGAAAATTTATTTCTTGGTGAAATGATTACTGAAATCTACTCACTACCCATAATTACATTATCTTTTTCATACTAAAGGGAGCAGAGTTGCTCAGTCGTAGAGCACTGAGTTGCCATGCCGGAAATCCTGATTCAAATCCTGCAGCGGGCAAGACGAGATAGGATTTAGGACCCTCCTGGGGCTCACCCAGGTTCTATAAAATATTATAAAAATGGAGTACCCAAAATAAGGGGGAAAAATCTGGCAGTTGAGCCTGACCTAGGACAGAGCAGGTGTCCATGAAACAGTACAGTCTCTACCATGTACTGAACCCCTGCCCCTTATATGGGTCATAGTGGTACAGGTTTTTTTTCCATATTAAGCTCACAATAAAACATGTAACTCAACTCGAAGAGACAACCTTTGGAACAAATACCTAAATTTGTATAAAACAGAATGATTAAATGATATTACTATAGTAATCAGATATAAACTAATATTATAAATGATATGATGAGTATAGACATAGAAAGAAATTAAAAATACTTTACATATGTATTCATAAAAAAACAAAGTGATAAGAAAGCAGGAGGTAGACTATACAAATTATGTCTGATTGATCAGAAATTCTCTATTAAATTTTTAACATAACACCATCACATTATTATAACAATGAAAAATTACCTGTTATTTTGTCAATCAAATAATTATTTTCAACATTACGGATAGCACATTTTGTACTTTCTACATCAATTTCAGTACATAACATAGACCAGTTAAACTTTTTCGCAGCCAATAAGGGATAAATACAATTCGATCCAGTACCTGAAAATAGGTATCATTAGGAATTAAAACAAAAACATTAGGTTTAGTAAGTTTCACAATTAAAAACTTACCAATGTCTATTCCTAAAACATTCTTTGGTTTATACAGATCTATCAAATCTTCAATCCACAACAAATAATTTAGTCTCAAAGGTAAAGTAGGTACTAAATGGCCAGGAACGATTTCTACATTTAATCCAAAGTCACGTTGCAATAAGCATTTTGTCAGTGCCCAAACAGCACCATGGTCCTTAAAGTTGAAATTTATTTTTCCAGTCAGGTCCTGAAAATAAACCAATTAAAATATTTTTCTAAATGTATCATCAAAGTATAAATATCTAGTCAAGTAAATAAAGTCACCTGCTTTGCATATTTTCTAAAGTCTGGAAAATCTATGGCTAACTGTTTGAAGTCAGGCCTCTTTTTGTAAGGGTTCCTAGGGTGCATCAGTTTGTTCATTGCCATCTTCGCATATATAGTTTAAACTCAGAAATTCAGTCCAATCTTCAATCCATCAGTTAATTGAACAATAGAATAAACGAACAGCTGCTAAAAGAGAAAATTGCTAACCGGTTATCAACTTGTATGTAAACATTAAACTCAAAACAAATGCTAAGTACCTTTCTCCATAGAGGTAGGTTGCATAGAGCTACTTTTTCTTTGGAATACGTATATGTCAAGTATAAGACTATCAGGTTTATTCCATCTTATACAAAATATTACATTCGCACTACAGTTCTAAGTATTTTTTTTATTCTATCTATAATTAGAAAATTGTTGATAGCTGTTCAATATGTCACTGAATGTTATAACGGGCTCAGTATTAAAAATCAGTGACACAGATTTCATTAGAAACATTTTTGTGAAAGTAATACAGTCGTTAATAGAGCAATATGAAACAAACTAAATAACATCACCTATTATTTTTACTGGCATTTTTTGGTTTTTGCTCTGTCGACATCTGTTTGCCACTGTCAGGTGCTAGCAGGAAGGGTTGTCAAGATTTGTATCTCAGGGTGGCAGCTGTTCCTCAGGTTGTCGCTTCAAGTTGAATTAAAAGTTTTTACAGCTTATCCGTTTCATTTTTAATATTTTCACAATAATAGAAGTTATCGTGAGCTGTTTGTTTGTTTGTTCATTTAACGTCACTTTATGCTGCTATGGCTAATCGGACGATGCTACAGTGGGAGCTCTAAATTTTGCCTATCCAGGTTTAATTAGGATAGGGATTTTTAACGAGTACCTGACATCGTTCAGGCTCGGGACCCCCGATTAACGTCCCTTCCGAAGGACGGCGTAACTAAGGATTTTTTACTCCCTTAAAAAAATACTAGGGCCACCTGCCGGGCTACGAACCCGCGATCTTGGGTTTAGTAGTTTGTTACGCTAACCACTAGACGACAGGTGACCGTTTTATTATTGGAGAATATTAAAAGCGAAAGGAATGAATTGTTAAAACTTGTTGAGTCTGAACGCGAAGCAACATAGGCAATAATTACCTACAGGGTAACTGCCCTGTATAGTTTTATACAGAATCTTGGACTTTCTGGTTGGTTGAAGTACTCACTCACTATGGTCTACGTTTTTTATCTTTGTTAGTAATTGCGAGTGCGTTAGTTCGTTCGGCCACCTTGCCCATATACTTGTTCCTTCCCGTTAGATTTAGTATTTTATTTGAAAGGTGCATTTTTATGGGATTGAAATCATCTTTTCTTTCATCCTATCACAGTTTTAAAGTCTTTACTCATTTCTAGAACCTATCCTAATTAAGTTGGTCAGTTAAAGTGAATACGGGTGCTTTCTTTGGATCCCTTTGAGTCCAATTAGTTGGAATTTGGATATTATTTCTGCACTGATATTTCATTGTTTAAATTTTATTGCCGAGTTGGCGTTTGTTTTTTTTAGAGGTTAGTGCTATTGAGTTTAAATTATGATTATGTATTCATTATTAAAAAGTCTGCTCATTTCTAGAAGTGCATTCGGGCGCATTTTTTGGTACCTTTTGAGTCCAATTAGCTGGAATTTGGATATTGTTTCTCTTCTGCTATTTGTTTGTTTATATTTTATTGAAAACTTGGGGTTTTCTTTAATTTTTTGTATACAGTACTAAAGAGTTAAATTTACGGAATGCATTTACCCAACTGTTTGTCCTGTTTTTAAAATAAAATAATGAATAAATTATTATTGAACATACGGAAGAATTACAAACCTAATAAAAAACCGTTAACACAACATCCTGTGAACGAGTTTAGGGTTCAGTGCATGATAGAGAACGTACTGTTTCTATGACAACGTGCATGGAGGCGATTTGTCCTAGATCACGCTCAACCGCCAGCTTTCCCCCCTTACTTTGGGTACCCACATTATTGAGGCTGGGTGAGCCCCACTGAGCTGTGATCCGTCTCCTGCTGGATAACAGACTAAATAAAAGTCTTGGCTAGCAGCCGGATTTGAACCAGGATTTTCGGCATTGCAACTCAGTGCTGTACCACTGAGCCACTCCGCTCCATTTAGAAGCATTACAGTATATAAAGTATCATAGTATACGGCATTGAAAGCTGACGGTATCATATCAATATATTCTCTGTTTTTTCCAACTATCCTATATTTTTTTATTTGGATCCCTTAAAGTTTTTTCTTTAGAAATATTATTAACCCTAAAACATTCGCTCGATATGGTGAAATATCTTTGTTTCGCTTAGGCTGACATACACAGGAAGCTTTGACTTCCAACGATGTAATATACCCGGTACTAACCAGATCTAATTTGCGAGGCATATCGGAGCGGATAGAGTGGTTAGGTATATCAGTTCCTAACTAAAATAGCAACCATTGAACGCTGTTCTCACTAACAGATTCAATTATAGACCATATTCTAACCGGCTACATAATCCAGTTGATTACATCAAAGCCGTTATTAATGACTCTTTGACGATTGTTACCAAAATAAACATTGTTATGGTCAATCGATAACTTTGAGCTTTCGCACTAATTGTTTGTTTAAACCGAACTAATTACAAGGTCTAAGCGCGGCATTAACAAACAATTTGGGCCAATGCTAAAGGAAATTATTTCTAAACCTTTTATATAATTTTGATAAAAAATTAATTGATGGTTAAAAAGTGATAATTATTCGGTAAATAGTTGGCCGAATGCACCTTCGTGGTTGTTCTTCAACAAGTTATATTTTATAGATTTATCCTTTTATTACTAAAATTAATTATTTTCAGGGTTATTATTACACTAGTTGTTGCTTCGAGTAGTGTAGCAACAAGTTTTAACTTTTCATTAGTTTCCCTTTTATTATTTTCCAAATTTTATAAGGGAAACTATTTTAAAACTACTTTCTACTTTTTAGTTTTGATTTCTATCATATTTATATTTTTTAAACTATTATTCATTTAACAAAATCTTAAATTTTGAAAAGGGAAAGGTAAAAAGAGACCTTACATAAATGTTAAAACCGTTGAAAAATTCCAACGAAAGCCCTTAAGTCTCCAAAACGAAACAGAAATTGAAAATATATGTCCAATATTTTGCCTATTCAGGCATCCTCAGGGTAGAAAGAGAATAACAGGAAAACAAAACATGAATAATGCGCCCAAGAAACATCCCATCACCTCCAAGGCTCAAATACAACTAATGAATCATAAGGAAGGTTACTCGACCCCAGCTGGATAAGGTATGCAAGGTAAGAGTTGTATTTGAGCATTGGACTTTATTGAATAGGGACAATTCTAACAATAGTTTCAGTGGTTTATTGAGAATAGAGGAAATAGGAGTATCTTCGAAACAGTGTAATCTCCCTTTTGCTTTATAAAGATGGGATAAAATAAAATAGTCATAGTTAATTTATGAATTACAACTTTTTTTAATTAACATTTGTTTTACAAAATCGCAGAAGTAATATAATCGCTATTATTTTGTTTGTAAAATTTTTACGTGTTTTAAAAACTATAAATTGAAAAAAAAAATGTGTTTGAAGAACAGGCTCCCATAATTAGAAAAGTTGTATATTATTTATATTTTAGCACTATTAAACATTTTGAACGTTTAATGGTTTTCATACTTATAAAATGCCTGTTGAAAAATTGCATAATGAATATTGCTTTATTTTGCCTGTTTTCTTGAAAAAAAAATCATTAAAGTAAATTTATCTGTAGTGGATTCGGTCAAGGTAATTTTCATTAGTTTTTCTGTTTCAATGGCTTTTTAAATTTAAAAACTATACAGTGTTTCTTTTAATTGCTTGTCCAATAAAAATTTGATGGTAGTCGTTAATTTTTTTCTAATTTTACTGATAATAAAATTTGTATCAAGAGTGGACACGTGGAAATCAATTTTCTTGTGTTGTTGGTTAGATTATATTATAAGATTCTTCTTAAGATTAAAGTGCAATTTTGTATTATTTGAAGCTCTTTATTGTTAAAATCTCTTCAATTATTCTCGCGGGAAGTAACTGTTTTTAAAAAATGCTGCTACAGTATGATGAAGAATTGGAAAAATCACTAACCAATGTATTCGGAAGATATACTTCCAAACTTTTCATGCGGGCAGGATATTTGGGTATATTCTTTACTCTCA
This sequence comes from Arma custos, assembly GCA_037127475.1. NCBI lineage: Eukaryota > Metazoa > Arthropoda > Insecta > Hemiptera > Pentatomidae > Arma > Arma custos. The sequence continues at coordinate 84,702,039 of CM073760.1, read as the reverse complement.
TGTAACATTTCTTGGAACAAAAACACAGTTTAAAAAGTATTTGCATAGAATTTAACACGCCAGGGCTTGCACGGACATCTGTACCAAACCCTTTGCGAACTTCTTTAGAAGCTTAGGGGTTAATAGATGTAGAGCAGAAAATGAAATAACAATGAATGAGTCAAAATAAATCTCGAAATATTGAAACATTAAATTATTTTTTAAAATTAAAAAAACGTTAAAATTAAAATAATTATCCTTATGTAGGTGGAGTGGAGCAAAACTTCTGAGGCTCAATAGGATTTATTGAAAAAAATATATATTATTTAAATGTTTCATTAAAAGATATATGAAAATCCCTACTCATTTTAAGCCATAATAATTAATACTATGCACTAATATTATGCCCTGACAGTGGAGTGACAGTGACTTGTTCGTAATATATGCACGTTGTTTTTACTTAATTCAAAGAAAACATAAAACGTTGCTAATGCAGCTTCTTTCGTTTGTCTTATTAATTCTTTTTTATCTTCAGATCATCTACAGATCTCGTACAGATCTCGCTTGCATAATTTGCGTTCCTGGGGAGGGGGTGTTTGGATCGGGAATTTTTTTTATAAAATGTTTAATCGAAATTTTTAGTTTTACGATACTTTGTCTTCAAATTTGGGGAAACTGTGTGAAACATTAAAAAAACTAAAATCGTATAAAAAAACTCAATTAAAATAATATATATTTTTTTACCTTCAATAAAATGAAAGTAAATAATTTTGGCCATGAAATATAATATTACATATTTGAAATGCATTGACGGCTTTATCGCACCATACGGGTCTAATACCTCTAACACGGATCTAGTACTAAGAATCATACATTTATGTTGTAGCTATAATAAAGGGTTACTCTTGATTTATGATGTACTTAGGTACATATAGCTAAGTAATACTTAGTAACAATAAGTAGAACAAATAGGTCGACGTAGGAGAAACCTTCCTTGCATATATTGCTACTGTATTTTCTTCGTTCTCTGCACTGTATAGAAATAAGCTCAGGGACACACGTGCTATTTCACAGTGGAAATATCGATTGGTACTTTCGAACAGTTATACTCTAAGCTCGTTTTTGTATAAACATTCTTATATTTTTTTGTATTCTATAACAATTGATTCTACAATATTGAAAGACTGTATTTGAAAGCCACTTTCTTTCTTAGAAAATCTCAATACGTTGTTGTTCTTTAAGGAAGCAAATTAGTATTTTAACAATTCATATTTAAATATTTTTGTCTTTGTTTATTTAAATAATTTTGAATTGAATTGAAATTTTTAACTTATTTACTTATATATGAAACGGTTTACAATAAAGACAAATGTTTATGTTTCAGTACCTTAAGTAACTCCTGGCTCCCTCAGAAAAAAAAATTAGTTAAGTCATTTGTCACAAATTTTACTGAATTGAATAAACACTAGTTTATCATATTAAATCTTAAGGCTTGGGTTTGCGGACGATTTGGTTCTGTTGCGTGAGGACCCGGAAACTGTAAAACTAAATGCATTGGCGTTGATAAATGCAGGTAATGAAATAGGGCTCGAAGTAAATTTTAATAAGAAGAAGTATGGAGACTATGACGATTTAAGAGATGTTAAATCGACATTACTAAGATCGCTCCTGTTGTCTGAAAACGTAAAATTTAGAATTTACAAAACTATCATCCTTCCAAAAGTTTTTTATGGTTCTGAAATGTGTCCGTTAAAGGATGAACAACGCTTTAATGTATTCGAAAGTAAGGTGTTGCGTAGAATATTCGGCCCTAAAAGCGATGAGACTAACTGGAGAATTTAGAAGATTGCACAACGCGTAATTGCAAATCATCCACGCGGCTAATATAATTGAAGTGATAGCATCGCGAAGGTTGAGATGAACTTGTAAATTTGTTGGGATTAGGGACGAACGAATTAATAAACAATTAATAAGACTGGTTAACGCCCGAGGGATAAACAGAGGCGTCGGCGGGAGGATGGAAGAATGATTCTGACTTAGGGTTCGTGTTGGGGCCAGTGGGCGGAAAATTGTAAGCAGAGATTCGAAATATCGGCAGCGAGCCCTCAGGTTTCCAAAGCTTTATTCTTAATTAGATACTTGTTTTATTTAATTTTTTTTTTAAATAAGCACAATAAAACTTTTATATTTGAAGAAGTGCACTTACTGAATTAGTGACTGCTGCCCTAACGGGCATGATATTTTTGTATTAGATGTTCACTCGTTTGTTTTTATAATTTTTTTTAATCATTACCACTACCATTCGTTCAAAGTTCTTCTTTCATTTGGATTATTACAGCAATTTAAAATTTTAAAATAATACTTAATTTTTTTAAATTGTTAAGAAAAGTGCTTTAAGTGATGGATATATTTAGATAAATGTACAATAGAACGGTGAAATGATCTATTAATTACAGGAATGTTAATGTTTTGACTCACACACACACATATTACCTATCATGGAATCACACTTATTTTCTTCCGCTGTTACAGACAGCTTTTCTCGATGTAACTAGAGTATGACTGAACGAGAGTCGATATACGGAATCTGTAACGGACCATTAACTGTTGAAATTGAAAATCAATCAAGTAAACGCCAGTGTGTCTGATAATTAAGTGATAGCTCAGGCGTTTCTTCAATTTAAACAAATATTAAAATCAAATGAAGGATTATTTTATCGGTGGGTTCATAAATTCTATACATGGCTCATTATTTGAAACTTTCACTTCCTAAAATCTGAAAAAAATGTAAAACATTTCGAGCTGCGAAAATATATATCTTACTTAGTGGCGCAGCACCTTCCCATTTATCATTCATTACCTTTGAAAAAATATGAAAAAAAATGTTAAGATGAGGGAGTGTAGGGTGCGTGAGGCAGTAAAAAATATTTTAATGGGAGAGAGTAAAGGGTGAGTTAGGGGGTGAAAAATATGTGAATGACAGGATGTAAAAATGGTTCTTGGAAGGTGGAAAAGAAAGTTTCAAAACTTGCCGCTGGTAAAGTGATATAGCAATGAGCAGAATTTCCTTTCGTTCCAATGATGTATATTTAAAAACAGTCTCCATTCTTAAAAAAAAATCGAAGAGACTAATTCTTTTCATACAAAAAATAGAGTTCAAATGAAAATGATTGACTGGATAAATCTAAGAATAATGTAAAATAGTCAGGCAGAGGGTGGAGTAAATGAATTACACAAAAAAGGATAGGCTTATTTTATTGTGCCTACGTTTCTACCTAAGTTTTATGCCATCTTCAGGGCTGAGAATAAAAGAAATAGAGAAACTACATAAAATATTGTAGTTTCACGAAGATAGAATAACAATATATATAAACAGAAATGATAGGAATGAAAAGAAATACAAAGAGTATAAGGTAAATTATGAGAAATAATAATAATAATAATAATAATAATAATAATAATGTCTTTATTTATTCTGGGACGAGTCCCTATAGAATAACAATACAGGCATTGTAAGCTATTAAATCTTAGAGTGTTAAATAATTACTTTTAATTAATTATTACAATTAATTTAATTAGTGAGAACGAATAAAAAAATGAACAAATAAAAAATGTGAATTACCTACAATAACAGTATTTCAAAAACATATTAGAAGAAAAGAAAGAAAAAAAATTAAAATAAGTTTACAATAATTATATAAGAGAAACAAATTTATGGTCACATATATCAAATTTATGCCCAGAAAAAAAACAAAAAAGAAAGATTAAACAATATTATCCGAGATTTACCTTTCATCCCTTTTTGTCCTTTTTAATATCTATCTATATGACATTAATAATACATATGTACGTGGTTTAAATTCCACACACTCAAATATATGAATACAAAATAACACACACAAATGTACATAAAAAAACATCATTCATTCATCGAAAAAAGAGAGCATTAAGTCAAAACTGATCCCCTACTATTTTCGATTTTTTGGGAATTGTAGGGATAATAGGTGCTGGAATATACGGGATTTGAAGGTTGGAAGATTATTGGAACGACGAATGGAAGAAGGTATAGAGTTCCAAAGGGAGGAGGATCGGATCAGGAAAGCTCTGTCAAAAGCTGCAGTTCGGTGGGATGCTGTATATAGATCAGAGAGCCGAGAACGGGTGTTGCGGGAGAGGACTGTGGTTTTGAATTGAAGGAGATCGAAAATGTAAGATGGTCGACGGGATTGGATAACTTGGTAAAGGAAAGATGCTAGGACGTACTTACGGCGGTAGGAAGGGTAGAGCCATTTCAATTCTTCGTAATATCGGGTCACCGAAGCATCTCTAGAGATCCCAAAGATGAATCGAACGAAGCAATTAAGCAACCGCTTTAATTTTGCTTCAAGATCCCCAGAGATACCCCCATACACCGAACAACAATAGTCAAAATGGGGGAAAATTAAGGAAGAAACTAGGAGTTTACGGATTTCAAAAGGGAACAGGTGACGAAGGTAATTGAGACGCTTTAAGGTGGAGAAGGTACGACGAGAAATTTCAGAGATATGGTTTTTCCAGGAAAGGGTCTGGTCAAAAGTAATTCCAAGGTTTTTGACAGTTGGGTAGAATTTGATAGGATTATTGTTTAGAAGGAGGATTCGATTATGGGGAATAGTTTTAAGGAAGTAGTTTGACCCTATTATTATTGCCTTGGTTTTGTCCACGTTCAACTTTAGCTTGTTATCCATTGCCCATCGATTTATTCGATTCAGGTCATCTTGGAGTTTTTCGGTGGCTAATATTAGATCGGAAGGGGAAAAGGATAGGTACACTTGAAAGTCATCGGCATAGACATGATACTGGGAATGTCGGATAAGAAGTGGAAGGTCGTTTATGTAAATGGCAAATAGGGTGGGGGATAGCGATGAACCCTGTGGGACACCACAGGATAGCGGAAGGGTTATGGAAGGAGGTTGACCGGGGACCAAAACATATTGGGAGCGATCTGAGAGGAAAGACTTGAACCATCCTAGAGCACTGTTGGATAGAGGTAAGTTTCGTAGCTTGGCGAGAAGGATATTGTGGTCTACTGAGTCGAAGGCTTTGGAAAAATCTAAAAGGATCAGCATTGTTAATTTTTGCTGTTCAATTGCAGTATGGAGATCATGGGTGATTTTGAGGAGAGCGGATTGAGTTGAATAGCCTGGTCGAAAGCCGGATTGGAGAGGGTTAATGAGGGAACGTTCTTCTAGAAAATTTGAAATTCGGTTTTGGGCTAGGCGTTCTAATGGTTTTGAGAGGTTAGAGAGAAGGGAGATAGGGCGGAAGTCATTTGGAGAGGAGGGATTTTCAACTTTATTTAGCGGGCGCACTAACGCGGTTTTCCAAGGCGTGGGAAATATGGAGTTTTGTAACGAGAAATTATAAATATGATGTAATACGGGCATTATGACAGGAAGGCAGGATTTTAGTAGCTTTAAAGGAATATTGTCGGGGCCATAGTCACTGGTGCGCGATTTCAGAATGGCGTTTAATAGTTCGTCATATGATACATGGGAGAAAAAGAAGTTATCAGGGTTAAAGTTTATATGATCAATGTCGGTAGTGGATGAGGATTTAGGAGATGTGATGGGTACGAAGTGGTTATTGAGATTGTCTGGCGTGATTGAAGAGGAACAGAGTTTACCGGATACTGTTGGCGATAATTGTCGGAATAAGAGTGGAAAGAAATCTAGAAGGTGATAAAACATATATAATGAGGATAATAAAACATAGTAAAATTACAAAAGGACGATTTAGTTATAAAATATAACGATTGCCATTTTATTTGAAGAATTACAAATAATAATATATTAAAAAAAATATGAAAATATAGTAAAATTACAAAAATATGATTAAAACTAGCCATGTAACCCTTGAAGCTATGCCACCATACATTTTCCGTGAGGGAGTGAAGGAAAAACCTCTGTACATGCAGTTTTCATTTAATTTCTTTTACTTACTTCTTTTAATAAAAATCTGATGTATTAATTGTCTAAATCAATTAATGCATTGAAACAATCAATGCTGGATGGAATGCGATTTTTTAAAGTGCTTTCTTACCTTGGGATTCAGAAATGGCGAGGAAGTGAAAGAAACGAACGTTATTAACTTTTTATTCACTACTTCTAAATCTATTTTGGAGGCAAGATACAGCATCCATATTAGAGCAAAAGGTGGGGAAAAGGGCAATGCGTTAAAATTGGACGAGACCTACGGTTTGAATAGTTTGGTTTCAAATTTGCATCCTTTTCAGGGCAGTATTTATAAAGAGCACCTCATCCTTAAATCAGGGTTTCGTTTCATGGTTGAAATTTGGTAGAAATTACATCGTCCACATTTGACTATTACAACACCAAACTGATCGGTCTGACCAGAAATGAAATATTAATGACGATATATACACCGACAAAGTGGAACTTGACCTATCTTCCAATCATTACAACACATTTTTATGTCAAGTTTTGACAATCACTAAAAAAAATAAAAAAAAATAAAATAAAAAAAAAATAAATGCAGTTTTATTTGAAATCACACACAAGTCCTAAAGTTGGCATTGTATTATTACTAATTGCACATTAAAAATCTTGAAGCCTCATTCACACTTTATTGACACTATAAAAAAACATATTCATAGATACTTGCATCGTAAGTTGAAATAATGTAAAATTCATTTTAAGTAAAAAAACAACGTACATATTTATTTTAGTGTTAAAAAATAAACTACAAAGGAAAAAATATGAAAAGACAAACTTCAAAGTTTTGCACTATTACTTACTTGGTTTCTCTGTCATCGTACAGGCCGGTAGGAGGATAATGTTTTGTTCTTAAAGCTATATTTTATAAAAGTTCATGCACTAATGGTGAGACAGTTTTAGCATAACAAGTAAGGAATATAACTTTAAATTATTATCTTCTAACTTGTAAATTAAACATCTTAATCTTTTTCCGATTGATATAGATAAGTGATCATTGAAAAAAATTGTAACGAAATAAAGTGTGAATGAGGCTTCAAGATTTTTAATGTGCAATTAGTAATAATACAATGCCAACTTTAGGACTTGTGTGTGATTTCAAATAAAACTGCATTTATTTTTTTATTTTTTAGTGATTGTCAAAACTTGACATAAAAATGTGTTGTAATGATTGGAAGATAGGTCAAGTTCCACATTGTCGGTGTATATATCGTCATTAATATTTCATTTCTGGTCAGATGTGGACGACGTAATTTCTACCAAATTTCAACCATGAAACGAAACCCTGATTTAAGGATGAGGTGCTCTTTATAAATACTGCCCTGAAAAGGATGCAAATTTGAAACCAAACTATTCAAACCGTACGTCTCGTCCAATTTTAACGCATTACCCTTTTTTATCATTTTTATTGCCTGTATTCATTGTTCATAAATTTATTTATATTTAATATGTATTAATATATTTGTACCATTTATATTCTTATATTGTCTGTATTTTGCATATAGCTCTGAAGAAGACCTAGAAAGTAGGTCGAAACGTTGGCTAATCAATAAAGTTTTTCTCCAATTCTACGAGAAATTCATTGTGACCTCTACCCGGACCACTTATATTATCAAGGTCAACAATTATCATTCAATAAAAATAAGAATAAATTATTTTTAATAGCCCCAACGTTTCGGCCTAGGGTGTAGGCCATCTTGAGGGCTAAGAAAGAAAACAGATTAAAAAAAACTATAAAAATATTGCAGTACCAATAAAGAATTGCAAGAATTGAAGATAGATTAATAAGGACATATATGAATAACAGAATATGAGTATAGAAATGCGATTATATAAAGAAATACAAAGAGTATCGTTCTTTAACATGAAAACTTTAGATGTAGTAATAAAGTTTTTATTTATTCTGGTGTAAAATAATTACATATAATTAGTTATTACAAATAATTTAATAAGTGAGAAAGAATAAAAAAGTAAATAAAAAAAATAATTTTAAAATGCAAATTACCTCTAATTACAATATTTTAAAACAGATTAGAAGAAGAGAAAGAAAAAAAAAAAATAAGTTTACAACTATCGTATAAGAGAAACAATTTATAGTCACATATACATATATCAAATTGATTCCATCAGATATTTACACTTATTTTTTAAAAATATCTAACTAGATGAGTGAACAGCCACATTACATACATATGTACGTGGCTTATATCCCACACACTCATATATATATACACACATAATCACACACATACACAAGTGTACATTAAACACATCATTCATTCATCGAATGAAAGAATTTTAACTCAAAACTGACCCTACTATTTCCGATTGTTTGGGATTTGTAGGGATATTAGGTGATGGAATATACGGGATTTGAAGGTTGGAAGATTATTGGAACGACGAATGGAAGAAGGTATAGAGTTCCAAAGGAAGGAGGATCGGACGGATAAGGAAAGCTCTGTCAAAAGCTGCTGTTCGGTGGGATGCTATATATATATATATATATATATATATATATATATATATATATATATACATCAGAGAGCCGAGAACAGGTGTTACGGGAGTGGACTGTGGTTTTGAATTGAAGGAGATCGAAAATGTATGACGGCAGGAGGAATTGGATAACTTGGTAAAGAAAGGATGCTAGGAAGTACTTACGGCGATAGGAAGGGTAAAGCCACTTCAACTCTTCGTAATATCGGGTGATCAGGTCATCTCTGGGGATCCCAAAGATGAATCTTAGCTAAAAAAAAATAACTTTTAAAGTTTCTTCTTATAGAAATAGCCAAAGTTGAAATCAGAAACTTTTTATTCTGGTTCATTCTTGCGGTTCATGCTTCTGGGTCACAACAATCATTATTACTTTTTGCGTACCATTGTTTTTTTAAGGCATCTGAAAACTGACATCACATTTTGCTGTTGTCTCACCAAAGAGGAGAGAATTATACTGAGCCTATGGCAGTTTAGAAGAATGAACCATAAAGCTCTATCAATTTCGTTCAAAGATAAAATGCTATAAATGAACTCAGAAAGAGAAAAGAAGAAGCCTTTGTTTGTTCATTTAACGTCACTTTATGCTGCTATGGCTAATCGGACGATGCTACAGTGGTAGCTTTAAATTTTGCCTATCCAGGTTTAATTAGGATAGGGATTTTTAACAAGTACCTGACATCGTTCAGGCTCGGGACCCCCGTTTAACGTCCCTTCCGAAGGACGGCGTAACTAAGGATTTTTTACTCCCTTAAAAAAATCCTAGGGCCACCTGCTGGGCTACGAACCCGGGATCTTGGGTTTAGGAAAAGAAGAAGCCGGTGTTCAGGTTCTTAGAAATGTTTGTGGTGGAATACATTAAAAGCTACTGAAAAATTGTGATAGATAGCCCACCTCGATCAGGAGTTGTCTATGTGCGAATAGTTAACTAGATTTAACCAGTTTTAGTGTAACTTCAGTTAACATTTAGTTATTCACTTTGTCTGTTTGTTTAACTCTCCGTGCGGAAATGGTTAACTAGATTCGACCATGTTGGACTGGATGTGAATTATTTATTAACTTTGCTTAGACAGTTGTTCTCAAATTAAAACCTCTGTGTGTTATTAAATTAAAATCTCTCAACTAATGTATTTAAATCATAAGGTGGATGAAACACACATCACAAGATCTCCATTACTATCCCATGCCTGTCTTAGTCACTACGAGAACAATACGATTTCGCTTTTCTCAGTAAAATTAATCATTTTGGACAAAATTCGATTTAACCTCTTATACATTTTTTGCTTTCTGAACAAAAATAACCCACTAACATCTGTTCTTATACTTGTGCAGCTGTTAGTGAACTGTTGTCGCTTCCGAGGAAGAAATTGGTCCGGGTATAGGTAAAAAAAAATCTCTTACATAGGGAGAACTGTTTATTCTCTAAATAAGAGAATTTTTTTACCTATAACCGGACCAATTTCTTCCTCATGTATATAAGTTCAACTAACATTATTCAACATGCTGTTGCATCCCATTTCCTAAATTATAACATAGTAATGCCTGATGGAATTTTTATTAAATAATTATTGATATATGAGAGGAAAATAGTTGACTGGATGATAAAGTGGAGAACGGAGATAGTTGGGGGGGGGGTGCAGTCATAAAAAACACCAAATAAGTACTAGACTTATATTTAGTAAGTGCCGACATTTCGACCTACAGTGTAGGTCATCTTCAGGGCGATTTAGAAAGAGGTGTTAAATAAAGAGTAAAAGGTAATAGAGTGCAGGGAAACAACAGTACGAGTTATAACGATACAAGCACAGAATTTATTATGATATAAACACTTGACAAGACACTTCACACAAAATGGCAGATGCAGTACACACAACAAACCGACGCTAACAGAGAGACTCCCAACACAAAGGCTGTTGGTGCCAAGACACTGTGGTGCACAGTTGATGCACACCAACCAATTGATTAGCCGGTGCACCCAGCGGCTCCTTTCTCCAAATCGCCCTGAAGATGACCTACACTGTAGGTCGAAATGTCAGCACTTACTAAATATAAGTCTAGTACTTATTTGGTGTTTTTTATGACTGCACCCCCCCCAACTATCTCCGTTCTCCAATTATTGATATAGATTATTGAAATGCGAGTACGCTTTGTAAGAAGTATATTAAGATAAAAGATAACAAACTAAATAGGTTATTGACTTATAGAGTCAAGGGTGTCCATAAATAATATCATTTCAGTCGTGTCCTTGGTGCCGCATAACTACTCGTACAAGCGTTCTTCCATTATAAGCTAGACGGTCAACCTTGTTTCTTTTTTATTTTACAACTTAATGATACAAGGAGGAGGCATCATCGCCTCGATTAAGCCGATGAATAACAATTAACATTCTAAAATAAATAATTCATCCTTTCCCAGAGCCCATGTATCGGATAAACTTCTGTTGATCCGAGATTAAATTTGAGATTGAAAATATTCTATATTTTTCTAAACTACCAACTAGTTATAGGTTGATGGAGTTATATACAGTGCATTATTATTGTTTCCTATTCTTTTTAGTAATTATGGCTATGGTATATATGGTAATAATTTTGGCTTTCTTACATATATTTTTTAAAATTAATTTATTTAATTGATGTTAATGCATGTTAACCTTTTTAATAACCTTTAAAAAAAAATTCAGAAATACAATCTAGAAGATGTAAATTGTTGAAGGAATAAGTGAACTAAGCCAAAACCCGAATAGGTCACTGATTTATTTGATATTTTTTAAATTTATATATACCATCAAGTTTTGGTTCACTTGCAGAATGGTTTAACCAGTTTCAAATTATTCAAAATTAACCTAAAAAACGTAAGGAAGAAATAGTTGGGGGTGCAGTCAATAAAAACACCTTAATAAGTGTAACTTATTTATTGTGTGCCGACGTTTCGGCCTACAATGTAGGACATCTTCAGGGCTAAGAGAGAGAAACAAACAGAAAAACATATAAAAAAACGTTGCAGTAACAAGAATATGGTGACAATTAATGTGGAAATTAAAATAGTGACTAGATATGATGAAATAGTGAATAAATAATTTAATTAAAGATAACGAATAAAAGTGGTTACAGAATATAATACAATTAAAATAGTGGCAGATAGTAATAAAATTAGATGATGAACAGAAATTAAAATAGTGACAGATATAATAATTAAAGAATACGAATATAAAAGGATAAAATGTAAACATAATATAAAGGGAAAGAAAAATGAGGAGGTAAACGGATAGATACAAAATGAGAAGATTAAAATATAGAAAAAGGGGTGGAATATGAAGGATTTAGAAAAAACTAGTTTAATTATAGATATAAATGGTATGATACCAGACTTCTAGAGGTTACATAAGTAAAATGTAATAATAAATGAATAATAATACAAGAATATGTAGAAAGAAAAGATTGATAAATTTGAAAAACTAAAAATAATGTTTATAAATATGAACTCTAAAGTATGAAAAGAAAATATAAGTAAGGGAAGTTAATATTTTTAATATTTTAATATTATTTAATGTTAATACTTTTTTTGGCAACCATCATATGTTAATTGCATAGAGTTCATTATTATTTAGCCTCATATTTTTCATCTACTGAATTTCTATACCTATTTTCTATATGTTTATGTTATACTAGCTTATGCTCGCGGCTTCGCTCGCATGGAAAATGGTCTGCCACATAAAGTTTCGTGAAAGATCATTTGAAATAAATAATTTAATTATTTTTTAAAAATATAAGTTACTCGTACATCCAAAATTTCAGATGCCTAACTTCAAAACTGACGGATTCTATACAACCTTTGAACCCCTATTATATTAAAGAAGAAACTCTTGGTGTGGAATTATCCAAATTTCTTTCTTAAACTATACAAAGAACCCATCTGCAAATTTCAAGATGCTAAGTTCCTGATTTGCCTTTAATTATGTACTATAAGAGGGAGTACATGCCCCCGTGCTCCCACATAAATCTGCCCTTGCTATAGCCTATGATGTATAACCTATTTTACTCAATAATTTTCATCCATATCCGTCCATTAGTTTTTGCGTTAAAGAGAGACAAACATACATTTCACATTTATAATATTGGTAAGATTAGTAGGATATCAAAACAAATAGTTTCATTCATGTTCTTTCTGTTATTTTCACAAATATGATCATGTGATCTGCCCTTAATTATGTACTATAATGGATTCTTCAGAATACCCAAAAAACTCGGGGGGAGGGAGCACGTGTACCGGTAAGCCCCCCATAAATCCGCGCATGCTATAGCCTATGTGTGATTCTGATGTATAAACTAGAATATGAAAGAGAGACACACATACAAACTTTCACATTTATAATATAAGTAAGATTAGTAGGATATCAAAAAAATTGTTTCACTCATGTTCTTTCGGTTATTTTAACTACTATTATCATGTGATTTACCTTTAATTATGTCCTATTATGGATTCTCCACAATAACTAAAATACAGTCGGGGGGGCACGTGTCCCCGTGCGCCCCCCCTAAATCAGCGCTTGCTATAGCCTATGTGTTATTCTGATGTATAACCTATATTACTGTAAAGTTTCATCCAAATCCGTTCTGTAGTTTTTGCGTGAAAGAGAGACAAACATACAAACTTTCACATTTATAATAGTAGTAAGATTCACCTTCATCATATTTTATATTAATACAACTTCTTTCAAACTGTATACAGTTAACATATTAACTTCTCTTACTTATATTTTCTATTTTCTTTTCATACTTTAGAGTTCATATTTATAAACATTATTTTTAATTTTTCAAATTTATCAATCTTTTCTTTCTACATATTCTTGTATTATTATTCTTGTATTATTACATTTTACTTATGAAACCTCTAGAAGTCTGGTACCATACCATTTATATCTATAATTAAACTATATTTTTCTATATCCTTCATATTCCACCCCTTCTTCTATATTTTAATCTTCTCATTTTGTATCTGTCCGTTTACCTCCTCATTTTTCTTTCCCTTTATATTATGTTACATTTTATCCTTTCTGTACATTTATTTTCTGTATTTTATATTCGTATTCTTTAATTATTATATCTGTCACTATTTTAATTTCTGTTCATCATCTATAATTTTATTATTATCTGTCACTATTTTAATTGTATTATATTCTGTAACCACTTTTATTCGTTATCTTTAATTAAATTATGTATTCACTATTTCATCATATCTAGTCACTATTTTAATTTCCACATTACTTGTCATCATATTCTTGTTACTGCAACGTTTTTAATATGTTTTTCTGTTTGTTTCTCTCTCTTAGCCCTGAAGATGGCCTACATTGTAGGCCAAAACGTCGGCACACAATAAATAAGTTACACTTATTAAGGTGTTTTTATTGACTGCACCCCCAACTATTTCTTCCTTAAATTAGAAGTTACAGTCAACTAATTCTTCTCTAACAATAATCTAAAAAACCTACAACCATAAGGAAGGTCTTCGGATCAGTACGAAAGGGACTGTACTATTTCCAGACGGTTGTAAAAGGAGGTGATCCAGTTGAAGTAGAGCTCAACCGCAGTTTTTACCGCCTTGTTAGAGATTGAGTGAGCACCAGGAAAGTCTACAGGTACCCCTGAGTAGATTCACGGCTTTTCACACAATAAATTATTCAAGAGCGATGTCACGGTGAGATAAAGGTTCCAGGTTCAAATCCCGGCCGAGGGCCTATCTTTTCTCTTTAAAAAATAAAAATATTTAAAACTAAAAAAAAAAATTACCAATAATTATAAAAAATTATAAATAGTAATGTGACGTAAGTCAATAAGATCCTAAAATTAAAATTAATGTTCAAAGAACTTCGTTCTAGTGTATTCATCGCAAAAATGGCGAGAGCACGAGGACATGGGATCTATGAGAGAAAATATTTGTCCTCGGCCGGCAGGCGGCCTTGGGTAGCTCAACTGGTAGATCGATGTCACGGTGAGACAAAGGTTCCAGGTTCAAATCCCGGCCGAGGGCCTATCTTTTCTCTTTAAAAAATAAACATATTTAAAACTAAAAAAAAAAGACCAATAATTATTCACATTGTTCTTACCTTGACTAAAATAAAAAAATGTTTATGATCAGGGTAGGCAAATATTCATCAAACTATTCCAGGTGCTGAAACATTTATTAAGTCTGAAGCACAATAAAACTAGGTCAGAGAAAAACAAATGAATCTTAAATTGAAGTTAAAAGAAAAAAATAGTAATACAAAGAAAAAAGAACACTATGAATGTAATTATATACAAGAAACAAAATAAACACAACAGTGATAGTCTGTTTTGCAATAGCCTATGTGCACTAATAGTCCGGTCTGAACTATGTCTGCGCGACACGGTGAAATTAATTTGGCTGTTTTTAATTTCTGAAGTTGTGGCATTCGGCGAACTCAACTATGGCGATCATTGGTCAGATGATTTTTAATGAGAAAGAACTTCCTGTTTGGTCGCGTTCTCTTCGAATCTCTCATTTAATGAGAAGGAACTTACTGTTTGGTCGCGTTCTCTTCGAATCTCTCATTTAATGAGAAGGAACTTACTGTTTGGTCGCGTTTTCTTCGAATCTCTCATTTAATACTCGTTACCTCGATCCTATCATTCACTTGGGTGCGTCTTGTTGCTAAAGTGTGAGTTGCCTATTGTCACCGCAATGACCAGCGCAGGAATATTTTTAACTTTAAATCACGCTACTGATACACACATGATAGAGTTTTGTTAATCTTTGAAATTAAGCAAAAATAAATTGTAAACTATCTTTCTTCACAGTAACCTTAAATAAAATCTCTTATAAATAATTGTTTTCGCACGAAGATAGTGCTATGGAATTTATCTCAATTAAGGTCTCTGTGTACCATCTCCCGCTCCCCGTTCATCAACAACACTGTGATACGTGAGATGAGGAGGAAGATTATCGAATGTTTATTACGAAGCATTGTATTAGTAGTTAGGTTAGTAAAATTCCTTCAGTTCTCAGTGGGTTTTGTATCTTGTGTTTTGTATACCGGATATCGGAGTTCTTGAACCAGTTAGAAAGAAACACAAACAGCAAGGCCTGTGTAAAAGAAAGATGATTACGGAATATAAACCGAATTGAGATTTTTTCGGATAACGTTGGCACTAAAACACGCAGGAACTTCACGGTTGTAGCAAATTGCTCAGTTAAAGTAACTTCATCCGGGCCGAGTTTGGCTCGAGTCGTTTTAAGAGTAAAGCTCTTTAAATCTTTATGCACAGCTTAAAAATGTAATGAACCTTCAAATAATTTTGAATATTTTTAAATCAATTGAATAATACGTTACATTTTCATCACCCTAATCCTGCTTTACTTGGGCATTATTTTTCGGAAACTATTTCAAGATTATGTACCGAGGTTCAGACTGAAATATTGGATACCTTGGGCTAACTTCACTTCTCAAATTTTAGTAATTTATTACATTTCAAGGATACCTAATTCTATAAACCGTCAATAAAAAATATAAAATAAACCTCTGTTTAAAAAGTCAAAATAAATTAAAAGATTTTAACTATTAAGTATAATTTTCGCATATATTAAACTTTTATAAAACAAGCACAATATAATGAAGATAATAATAAAATGTATTAGACGTTAAAAAAAAAATCTGTACATAATTTTGAATATATATCTTAAAATATCGTTTCTTTTATTTTGTATTTTTTATATCCTAGTTATTGGTATTTCTTTTTTTTTATTTTGTATCTTTGAAATGGTCACAAAGAAGAAAAAAATAAAGCTTGAGGAATAGGGCCTCCTAGGAACCCGCCAGATCAAATTTTCATATCCCTTTTTTAGCTTCTTTGAATCAATGTCAATATTTATTAGCAATTTCCGTTATAAGTTCTTTAAAAATGACATTATATATTTCTTGTATGGACTATTTTAACTGATTGCCTATTAAATTTAGCTGAAGAGATTGAGTGTTTGTTTGAACACAATATTTTCTGGAAATAAGAGTATTTTAAAAATAATTCTTATAGAGGGATACTAGGTACCACACTACACTACTATTTATAGAGAGGAAGTAGGAACTTTTAGAAGTGTGTTCATGACAACTTCAGACCCGTGGGAGCAAGTCACAAGCAAGACACCTTTCTGATAAAGCTTTAAAATTCTTATGTGAAAATCCTCTTAAATAAATCTAAGACATGAATGCGCGGAAAGTCTGGAAACTTGAAACTTGTTGTCTACTTCGAGAGTACCATTTATTAATTTTGTTGTTTCCTGTTCATGTTGTATCTATAAGCTCTTCTCTTCTTTTCTGTATTAAGTATTTAAGTTAATAAGAAATCACGGCAATTCCATCTTGTTTCATGTATAAAGAATGATATATACTTTTTGTTTGTTTTACTACATTATATATAATTATAATAATTAAAATAAAATATATTTCAAGAATCCAATATATTTTCTCTCTACTTTGAGCATTGAATTGGACAGTGAATTGAAATTCATTTTCCAGCCAACACAACATTGAAAAAAAAATAATACAATCTGAACTACAGAATACATATAAATTGCTATTATACAATTTTAGCAATGATTAGAACAATTAAATAAACACCTTTCCACCATTGTAAACAGCTGCACAGTGAGTGGTGTTAGCCCTTAAAACCTGACCAAAAATAGTAATCTTTTGATACCTGTTATTTAAGTGGTAAAATAAGTTTATTTATGCTTGTTTATATATTTAAGGTTATTTTTAACCCCCAACAGAGTTTTACAGCTAAGGAGACTAAAAAGTTGTGATTAATAATACTATTCTTATTTAACTTCAATTTCCTTGATAAAAAGCTCAGAGTAGGTTGTAAAACATCAGAGTATATTTGTATGTATATATTATATATATATATATATATATATATATATATATATATATATGTATATATATGTATATATATATATATATATATATATATGTATATATATATAGTATAAATGTACATAGCCTACTGTAGTTATTCAACACCATTTAGTGCAGTATTCGGAGTATAATTCTCTTTCTCAACCACGATGATAAAGAATGATAACAAACATAATCATCTGGACATTTGTTATGAATCAATTCAAAATAAAGAAACACCACTAATTTACCTGAATATATATTTGGGTTAGAACTCATAAAAATACCAGCTCATTACAATGAAGTTTCTTGTATTTTTTTATCAATGGTAATTCACTTTTTGAATTTAAAACTCAAACAGTTGTAGGCGAGTTAATTCTCGCTCCATTTTCAAGACTCCAAATAAAAAACCTAATTTTTAAAAATTAATTTTTTTAATTTTTAATTTAAAAATAAAATGATAAACTAGCTGGTCTCGAATTAAAAATTTGTAACACATTTCTAAAATCGCCAAACCTTTAAATTAGTGCCACTAATCACAAGATTTAAGTGTAAACAGTAGAAAATGTTCAAAAACAGGAAGCTATTTGAGCTTTTGTCCTTCTTTCCTTCAAACCCCGTTAAAAATAATATTTTTAAAACTCATTTATACAAAAATTGCAACTACATACGGAAGATTTTACTGCATGGATTATTTAAGTGCTGAAAGTAAAATAATATGGCATCAAAAAATTATCCCGGATTGACTCGGAACATGATCAAAACCTTTTACTTCTTGTTTATACCCAAAACAGTGAAATATGCAATTAAGTGATGATATTAATTTCTAATAAACCATGAAAACATTAGTTACTTACCTCGCAAACAACTGAGGAAAATATATCACTGGTCAAT
Source organism: Arma custos (assembly GCA_037127475.1). Classification (NCBI taxonomy): domain Eukaryota; kingdom Metazoa; phylum Arthropoda; class Insecta; order Hemiptera; family Pentatomidae; genus Arma; species Arma custos. The sequence continues at coordinate 84,683,772 of CM073760.1, read as the reverse complement.
CAAACCTTAAAAACTATATAACTAATTATAATGAACATAAAAAGCATAGTGAGTGATGCGTCGCGAAAATTTGTGTTCAACTGTCGTTTAAGATAAGTCAGAGCGGCTTATCGTCCCGATATTGTGCCAAGCAGATAGGCAAGATAGTTATGAATCAGGGAATACCAACTTTGATAGCGATTATTGAATTTCGGTATTACTAGTTTTGGCTAGGTTTTAAGGGCTAATACTCCACTGTGAGCCGTAGGGGGGTATGAAATTTTTTAGATGGTTAAGTCGATATCAGAGGATTTTCCTGTGTGAGCTGTAACCAAAACGTACAAAAATCATTGTAGCTTATTTTCTCTATAAAAACAAGTTTTTTAATATGTTTCTTCTTATGTAAATATCTCAAATTTTGAAAGAAACGGAAGGTGTTAATTTTTCTTTATAACCGCGAATTCAATCATTATTTTTTGTTTAAATATTAGAAATAAATAATCTTCTGGGTTAGTAAGCTGGAGGCCAGATGGTAGGGATAAATACAGCTATCGATAATTATCGATAGTTAATATCCGAAGCAAATTGTAAGGTAGATGGCGCCCCCTCCCTTCTCTGCTCCACTAGCCCTGTCGCGCTCAGTCCGCTCTCTGTGCTCGAGGGTGAGTGTTGTCAGTTCGTGCTCTGGAGATCGCGATCCACGTGACGGTGAGGCCGAGTGACCTTCTGTTCCTCATAGTACCTAACCAAAGACCAAAAACAAAAATAAGTAGTGGATAATTAAATTACAAAAGGGCAAATTTGAAATAAAAATTAAAAAAATCACCCTCAAAATATTGCACAAGGTTCAAGAATCTTTAGGGCTTATCACCGCAACAAAATTTTGGTACGTAAGTTATTATTTGTTACTTAAAAATGTTCAAAACTTCATTTGGCTAGGACTGACTATAGCCCATATACATATTTATCATAATGTTTCATTAATTTTTACAGATACGTTTTTATTTTTTTCTTTGAAGGGCATCACACAGTATAATCAGAAAAATAAATATTAAAACTACAATTAAATAGTTTGATAAATAAATAATAGTTTAAAGAAGTAAACTACACGCTTTAATAGAAACAAAAATACAACCAAAAGTTTGGCATACAAGTTATCATGTGTTAGGTAAAAACTTCATTTGGCTAGGACTGGTCATAGCTCATGTATTGATCATACTGTATCATTAATTTCTACGGTTACATATTTTAGTTATTTCTATGGATGGATTCTATAAATCAAAATTTTACGAATACTTAACTACACACAATACAATCAGAAAAATAAATACTAAAATTACAATTAAATATTTTACTAAATAAATACCTAATAGTTTAAGAAACCAAAAAAACACGATTAATAGAAAAAAAACTAAAAAGTAGAAAATAATGCTCCATAAGTATAAAATGACAATAGAGTGATGAACCAGAAAATACTCCACTCTATTTTTATTTAAAACTTATTGAAAATTATTTTCTGAATTTTAAGGGTCGTTTCCTATTAAAACGTGTGTCAGTTTTTTTAATCTATTATTTATTTTCTATTTTAGTTATTTATAGTTAGTTCGACTGACTATAAACCCGTGTTCTTTAGTTGTTTTAAAGTAATATTCATTTTCTACCTTTTAGATCGGTTAGCTTGAAAAGCGTGTCTTTTAAAGTGTTTTTAATCTAATTTGTTTATTGCGAAATATACAAAATTCCCTAGTTGATCCGCGCAGTAGTCATATCTGTCTTAATGACCAATGTAGTTGTTATTAAATACGCCGTCGGTGAATAAAATAAAATATGGCCTTCAAATCTAATTGGTAAAAGGGATACAACTCAATGACAGTTATAAACGTTAATTTATTGTTTGCTTTTTTTAAATTTCTGGTTGAAACTCCTTTTTATGATTATCAGAATTCTACATGCCGCCAAAGGTTCAGCCATTTTTGTAAACTGAAAAAACTAAAATAAATTAATAAAACTTTTAAATATTTTATAATTTTCATATTATGATTGTTATGTCAAATTAATTAATCAGTAGTTCAGAAATCGTTAATAACGGCATTTTTATTTTGGAGATCGTAAGGGACATTATTTTATCAATCGCATCACAGAATAGTGCTTGGTGGAAATATCGTTTAGTTTTTGTTGCGTTGGTTTGTTGGAAGAAATGCTGTATTGTTCTTTTCTTTATTTTTTTTGTTTTTAAAGAGAATTACAGCTCTGTTATAATCTTCTTGGCAAGAGTCCATTTTACAATTAGGCTTTGAAAAATGTGACTATTTTAAAATTATACTACCTTTCTGTAGTCATCATTATTATTAACTTTCTTTGAAATTAATTTATTCATACAATAAATAATTAGGACTTATTTTAAAAAATATAATATTAATTAATTATTTTTTATATTTAAATAATCATATTTAAAAAAAAATCCATATTTTATGGTACAGTTGAAGGGCATAGTTTGGGATGGGCGAAAGTAGTATAATTCATATCATTATTTTAAAAATTAATGGATACTATTGTGAAGTTAATGGCAAAAGATTACGGTTTATTAAATTTCTCTAAATTTGTTAAAGATAATGAATATTTTATTTACAAATATATCTTTCTTACTAATTGTTTTACAACTTGTGATATATTAACGAATCATCATGTTTTTTCTTGGTGTATAGGCGAAAAAAGTGCAAAAAAACTAGACCTTCTAAATTACTTTTTTAGAGTTTAAAATTTACAATATAACCTGATTAAAAAAAGAGCTCTACAGTTTGATATAATGCAGACCTTTTGGTTTATAGATTTTTTTTTCACATTGAATTGAATTGTAAAATTACTTTTTTTATATTTTGAATTGGATTTTTAGGATATATATACATTGCAGATATATGTATATACATTTTTGTCCAATATTATAATATCTAATTAGAATTTGAGCCTGGAAAACCGACATTTTTTTATTATAAAAACAATGAGTAATATTCTAATGTTTAGATATTGTTTGTTTAGTTAATATTCAGTTAATTTCATTTTAAGTTAAAAATTAATTATTAATTATTATTATTAATTTTAAGCCCGTGGAAAAATTCCAACGAAAAGCCTTAAGTCTCCAAACTAAAACAGAAATAGAAATTATCTGTCCAAAGTTATAGGACAGATAATTTCTATATCTGTTTTAGTTTGGAGACTTAAGGCTTTTTGTTGGAATTTTTCCACGGTCTTAACATTTATGTAAGGTCTTTTTTTACTTTTGAGTATTATTATTAACTTTATTATTTTAATTTATTATTTATTATTATTATATTAATTAAAATTATAAAAATTATCTTCAATAATAAAATTACAAAGTATCATTGGGCGTTAAATAAGACTAATATTAATTAAGTAATAATGAGATATATTAAAAGCATGTGTTTAGGATTGTTACTTTTTTTGAGAAATGCAATATCTACGCCTCAGGTAACGTTGCGATAGAATGATGCAATAGTCTTATGATAATGATTCAATAAGTTGATTGATGTTGCATTTATATAGATCTATAAATATCCTATGGTGTAGTGGTTAGGATAACCATCTACCATGCCCAGAATCGTGGGTTTGCAGCACGGGAGCTGGCCTTAAGATTTTTCAAAGTAAAAAAATTCTTATTATATATTTTTATTTTGAAGAGAAAAGATTTGTCCTGGCCGGGATTCGAACTCGGTTCGTCTGCATCTTGTTGACTTTCGTTAATTTTATATTTATAATTTATTTATATTTATTGTTCTTTTGATGGTGATTATTTTTAAATATTTTTATTTTGAAGAAAAAAGATTTGTCCTGGCCGGGATTCGAACCCGGGTCGTCTGCATTTCTAGTGCAATGCTCTAAACCACTGAGCTACCAGGGGTCGTATCCAAGCCAGACAAACCCATTCTTTTCACAAATCAAAATTTTTTAGCTGTGACGTTCTTCTGATAGGACGTAAAATAGAGGTTCCGACCCAGTTTGATCATTGATCAAGTAATTTTTAAAGATCTCTTGATAGGAAAAATTTAGGATTTTCATTTTAGCATAGTCCGATTATCCATATCAGCATAACTTGTTTGCTAAATTTATTAAGTTTCGGTCTTTAATGCCATCTTGAGATATATTTGGAAGTACTGGAATGCATGATTGGACGAAAATCTATGAATTTAATATGATCTTTAAAACAATAATTTGTTAAAGAATTTTTTTGTAGTAGTAAAACGCCTCTTGGGTTAAAATACGTACAGAACAAGATACGCCCTACTATTGTAGCAGTAGTGCTAAAAACACTTGGAATCTTTGCGACTTTGAAAGTTGGGTAAGGTTTTACTCTTTCTATCACAATGTATTTTGGTCAAAACTTTTCCTTTCCTTGGGGCTATCATGATACATTATTCCATAAAGTTTTCTCGGAAATCAGGTACAGTCGTCATGGCTCGTTTCCAAGGGATGTTTCTGTATTTGAAATAACTACTTAATTATGCTATTGTTTTTGGTTCCAACAACGTATGTAAATATAAAGCATTTCATTAAGTTATGAATTGTAACAATGAATGCAATTATTAGAATAATAAAAAAAAAAAAAAAAAATTAAATTGCAACCCATAAAAGGTCTCGTGTACATGGTAGAGATTGTACTTTTTGTAAGACAACACTCGTTGACCCTCGACAAGATCACAGAGTCCTTTTATGGCTGTTCAAAGATTAAAATATTTATCTACCACAGCCGGATTTAAACCAGGGATCTTCAGCATAGCAACTCAGCCCTCTACCACAGCACTACCCCCCCCCCCTTCCCAACGATAAAAATAGTGTACGTTTTCTATTATCACCTAGAATATATTTTTAATATGTTCTCTCAAATAATTATAAAAAATCTTGAATAATAATAGTTGATTTATATGAGAAAAAAATGATCAATTTGGAGTTAAAAAAAAATTGCTCTTAAGTAGAGAGAACTTGGTAGCCAACGTTTCGACGCACAAAGTAAATTCAACGAATAAATAAATAAAAGGGAACGAATATGCATAAATAAAACGAAAGTACACGGAAAATATTATTTTTTTTTTATGGATTTAAATATATTTATTCAGGAATTTAAAAAAAAAGTTTAAAATACCACGATTGTTAATATTCTTTTTTATTGATCGGACATGCTTAAACAACTAGATACTGAAACAATAATATCCTTAATTTATATTGTGATCTACTAAAAATAAAAAAAGAAGTCAGAAACACTAAATAAAATTTCGTTTCAATGATTAAAATCGTTTCAATTTCAGGGATCCTATTTTTTTTTTTTTTTTTTTTTTAAGGTGCCCTGTTCATTTTCTTTATTAGTAGCTTTATAATAAAATTAAACGGGGCGATCTGTGGTCTAGTGGTTAGCATAATAACCTACTAAGCCACAGATCGCTTTTAAAGGGAGTAAAAAATCCTTGGTTATGCTGTCCTTCGGAAGGGACGTTTAACTGAGGTCCCGAGCCTCTACGATGTCAGGTACTCGTTGAAAATCTCTATCCTAATTAACCGTGGATGGGCAGAAATTTAGAGCTCCCACTGTAGCTCGTCAGATTAGACATTGCAGTTTAAAATGACGTTAAATAAAGAAACAATAAAATTAAATAATTTTCTAATATGCCCATTAATAATAAGGTTCTGGGCCATAATTCATCAGGAATTCACCTTCTCAAATGACCACATTCTGTGAAGCATGACCGAAAAATTTGTGGTACTAATACACCAGAATTTTTGTCAACCTATAATTATCTCAGAAAGGTGAATACCACTTCACAATATTATTATATGTTATTTATTTTGATTGCCGGGAGAACGTCGTGCCTCAATAAGGGCGGAGTTATAAAGCTATTGTATGTTTCAATTCTGAAAGTTGTGACTTGATCTTCTTAGCTAAAGCAGGATTGGTTGCCATTCGTTAGGAGTAACCCTCTTAAATGAAAAGTTTCTTGTTTCTAGTTGTCTCTTATTTGCCGCCATCGTGAACCTACGTTTGATTAATTTAGTTAAAACATTTCAAATTCTGTTACGTATTGTTAGGAATTATACAAAGTCCTTCCTAGGTTCTTATGAAGTATTTTTTAATTTTATATTTATATATAATACCGAATCAAATCATGGGTGTCGGGTCCAGCACATGGAAAGGATCATACTTAAAGAAACCAAGAACTTATTAAACAATTGTTTCTCCCAATGTTTACCTTCAATGTCATTTAAACCACACTTATTTACATTTTTTCTCTTTAATTCCAATTAAATATTTTCTTGATAGATTTTATAGCTTAAACCTGCTAGCATATAAGAACCTAAGGATCGAGAAAATAACTTCTTACCTACTAATTTTATTTTATTTTTTGTTTGTTTTTTAGGCCTGCAATACCTTTTTTTGAAATCCCAAAATATTAAAAAACACAAATCAAGCCATATAGCTCCATTGGTTTCGTAGTAAAAATCATACAAAATTAATTTTATTTTATTACATTGATTAAATTGGCATTCAACCGTTATTAGCTTTATTAATATTTTCAACGATGATTCTGAAGCGATAGTGAATATGTGTTAAAGTCAAATTTTCTCCAAAATGAGTTTCTTGTACTTAATGAAGGAAATTCGTGTTATTTACGTAGTGAATGAGCGGTTAAATCAAGCATTGATGTGAAATGGAGTAATTGCTTATAAGCATAATTAGTAATTAAATAGTAATTTTCAGTTGAAACTAAAATTAGGAATATGGTACGATTCCGCCTCCTTTAGTACAATTAACTCAGGACAAAATTCCGCTTAGTCACTTATTCACCAGGGCTGTAGAACTAATAAATATACCAAGTCAAAACTGCTATACTGTCTAATTTCGAAAATGTTAAAAGATATATAATCAAAAATACACGAAGTGGTTATGAAACAAAAGAATTTTGTAATAGTATTAAAATATGGATGATATAAAATTTAACTTACTTTTTTTAATGCAATTCAAAATAAACAAATATAATGCAAATAATAATTAGTGATTTCTTAATCAATATAGTATTCAATGATGGTTCAAGGAATTGATTTTAGTTGAGCATCCACTTTATAGAAGCTGAGTGAGCCCCAAGAGGTTTTTCTGATCTTGCTAAAACTAACCATGACATTACGAGCTTCCTACTTTCATCAAAAGCAAATCCATTGTTATTTATCAGGAATTATACTTTTCCGCTGTCAGGTATAATACTTCAAAGACATGTGGTGATGTGGCTATCTCTTCTTGGGATTTCTTATTAAGCCCAATCTCTTCATTCTTTCTTCTGAGTTCGGATTATTTTTTGTATTTTAGCTGAAAATTCTTAAAACAATACTCCATGTCCCATGCGTATAATTAAAGCGAGCATTTTTTAGAGTCTCCTCACCCCTTCGAATCTGTTCTCATCTAGGAGGAAACTTATGGAACAGCCAATAGTCATTTGCTGCTTGGCGTAACCAATATCCACGGTTTGATCCACCGTGTTTTTGATATTAAAGCCGACTAACCAAGCTATAGTGCAAGTATTTGTTTAAAATCACACACAGTCTTTTCAAAGTCTTCCACCATTACGGTTTTTTTGTACTGTTTAATAATCAGTCCGACAACGTTAATGTTTAGACAAGTGTGTACTGCATACATTATTCCCTCAGATCAATGAATGCTTTCAGCTCAACTATAGGCATCGTTAACGAGTACAAAGAATTTTAAATTGGAATAAAGTCAATCAACTTGTTTGGTAAAGCAACTGAAAGTCCCACTATGTGTAATCCAGCATTACAAAAACTTAACCATAAGTCATTACCTGATTTACTAGCGAGAAATTCAGTTAAATCCTTGAATAATGCGGTTCAATAAGGCAGAATATGGTATGTTGAAAATATAGAAAAAATATAGTACTTATTACGTATTTATTCTTCAGTATAAAAATTACTCATGATGTCTTTATTGAAGAAAGTTTCTAAATATTCCGTAATTATTCAGTGAAAGAAGTACCGGCGGTTCTCGAGAATGAATAGATACTCGTATCTTTCAGCTGCCGCTGTTTAATTTGCATGCCTATTGATTTTAGATTAATCTCTTTGGTTAATTATTGTAGTTCTGTAAGGCTAAATCGTGGTTTCTCTCTGCCACTGAAGACCCATACACATCCTCATTGCGTACATTCCCATTTTAAAAATTTCTCTGAATCATTTTGGATAAAACAATTAGCTTTTTAATTTAACGGCAGTTTGTCGTTGGTACTCCGAAGCGGTATCGCTTGTCCCACCTTTACGATGAGTTAAAGTGGCTCCTGCCTCACTTTCGTAGACAATATTTCCTCGGTTCATTCTTTTACCAATTCATTAACTCACAACACCCTTCATACACCTACAATGTCCTCCAATTCAAATCCTCACTCCAGCACCAGTGAACATAACCTCGCCTTTCCGATCTCTATACTCGTTCCCACAGAACCAAAACATTCGAACGGTTTTTTCTCGCCCACTTTACCACAGTATGGAAACCGATCCCTCCTACTATCCGTTATTCATCTTCTCTATCCTCATTTAAATCCTTGTTTTTCCAACATCTCCTGGCCTCCAAAACACATGCTCTCCTAGCAGGTTATCATTTGCATAAATGAATAAGTATTGTACAATGGATTTTGTTGTTTAGCCTTTTTATTTTTTGAAGAAGATGCAATTTATGTAAAGAAATTATAACATCCTTAGTGTTTTACCATTATTTGTACATTTTATTTACTTTTTTTTGGCACTTTATAAATACTTTATGAATTGTATTACGTAGCCGTCTGGACAGATGCGTGTGCTTCTTTTCTGTTCATGTTTGTTATTCTTAAGGGAATTAGTCCCAGAATGAAGTTACTTTTCTATTAAATTTTATTAAAGTTATCTGTCCATTCAATCAGATTTTTTGTTAAATAAGATCATCATTATGCTTGCCAAAATATGACAGTACATTTATTTTCTATAACATGCAAATTTATGCAAAGTCAAACCTAGGTTGAACCATTGAACTTGAAATAGAAATTAGAATGGATGATGATCTTATTTAATCTAAATACTAACTAATCCCTGTTTATTGATTGCATTAAACTAAAAAAAAAAAAGAGGATGTTCTATAAGAAAATGATTCTCATAAATGCTCAGGACTTGGACTTAGAGATAATGAGTTTAATAATTTAACTAACCACAGTGGGTTTTGATTGCCTACTATCCAATTAGGGATTTTCATGTTACTACCGTTAATAAAAAATACAAATCCTTTGGCGGTTTGTTAACTTGTAAGTACAATTACCTATGTGTTCTATCCATATTTTTTATATCTATCCGTTTTCTTAATAAGTTCACTTGATTTGAGAATTCGCGCCTTACAGCAGATCAAGAACTTTTCTCACCTTGGAGCAGATCAAGAACTTTTCGCACCTTTGAGCAGATCAAGAAAGTTTCTGGGACAGGGGTCCAGGTCATAGCATTCTCCACAATTATCACATACAAATTTAAAATCCAGATTAGTTCACATAATAATAAAAGCCCGTGTTGTATATGTTGTAAACAGTTTTCTCGAAAAAAAAAACTTTGTTTACATCTTGCAAGGGGAGCCCTTGACTTTCTGACCTCAAAGACAATGGGTCCACCAGTGTGTGTGGAGTTATGTTACAGTCATCGTGAAGTAGGCCTGCCCGAATGGCCATTGTAGATGAGCATATTAAGACTCTAGGGTGTTTAAATAAAAACAATATGGTTTAGAAAACAATGTGTTGTCGTGGGAATTGCTTTGAACTTTATCTTTGTTTATCAACTGACCTTCATTTTATATCGACCATATGCGTGTTTGATAGACTGGACAAGGAATGAGTTAATATAAAAAATCAGAATTATTTTATGATAGAAAAAAGTGGACATACTGAGTAAAAGTTGGTTTAAAAATATATATTTATATTTTTACCGAATACTAGAGAACTTGGGGAGTGGAGTGGCTCGGTGGTAGAGGGCTGAATTGCCATGCGGGAGGTCCTGGATTCAAATTCCACTCGCTGGTAGAGTTTAATTAATTAATTAATTTGTTAGGGATAGATCCTATGGGATCAAGGACCCTACTGGGGCTCACCCAGCTTGTGTAAAGTGGGCACCCAAAATAAGGTGAGAGAATCTGGCGGTTGAGCTTGATATAGGACAAAACGCCTCCACGCACAACTCCAAGAAATAGTACAGCCTTTGCTATGTACTGAACCCCAGACCCTCCACCGGTTGAGTCAGCTTACGGTCGATTATAAAATCGAAGGTTAACATTAGTAATATATTTTCTAATTATATAGCTTTGGTAATCTATCCAGTGCTAGAATAGTTTAGACTCTAATGGTTACGAAAATAATTTCTTAGTAGAACCGAAAGAATAGGATACTTGGATGCAAGAATTCGACTTTTTTAATTGGGTTCTCGAAGAATATATTGACATATAGATAGACTTTAGTGATTTATTTGTACAAATAGCAATTCTTTACCTGCCGTCAGCGGACTCATCTATTGTAACACTTAAAATACCCCCGGGAAGAAGAAGTATTGATATTTATGCTGTATATATTTATTTATATGTATGTATTTATGCTGTATATATATATATATATATATATATATATATATATATATATATATATATATATATATATATATATATATAATATATATTCATATTTTAGTGTAAACATTTCTTAAATAAATGGAGTTTTGAAAAAAAAAGAAGTAATTTTTAAATAAGTAATGTATAGCGAAAGCTAGAGAGAACCTTCGATTTGCTGACTTATGTGACAACATCTATATTTTACACGCATGAATTTTTCACAATGATGGTTGAACATTTCAGCGGTTTAACCTATGCTTGACTTTGCATAAATTTGCATGTTTTGGGAAATAAAAGTACTCCCTTATTTCGGCAGGTGTAATCTATATAAAAAATATTGCTTTATGGTTTTGAACCAGTTTATTTGAAGTTATCAATAAATATTTCCGAATCGCTTAAGGTGTTAAGATTTTATAAGAGGATGAAATCTCCATGGCAAAAAAAAAAATTTAAACAATTTTATCAATATTGACTGTTAATATTGAATCCAAGAAAAGTTATTGTTGTTCGACACAAAACAGTCTTTCATAGCTTCAAACTTCTGCTATTCTGCTTTATTGTAGATTTACGGTGATTGTGATTTCGTTCTGTGGTATAGTTGAAACAACGAATAGCGCCATTGTAGTATTGAGACGGCACTGAGGAAATATTGGAGATAATGTAGGTCACTATAAAATTAAATATTGGAGTATCTAGTAGAAAATACCTTGTCTTCTACGTCTTGTCTCTGGATCAAAATTATCGCAATTCTTTCCCCATATCACGGGTGATATTTTATTTGATGTTGCCTATCGTCAGACTGTCAATGAAAAAAATGAATAGAGATACCACTAATTTTGTTGTTTTTATTTTGCCTAGCATTTCAATATTATTTTTATTATAAAAAACATTAATATTATACTAGATTAAAATTAATGTAGTTATTAAATTAATAATAATAAAATAATTATATAATATAATAATAACAATAATATAATTGTAAATATATATATATATATATATATATATATATATATATATATATATATATATATATATATATATATACATATATATATATATATATATATATATATATATATATATATATATATATATATATATATACATATATATAATTGTATATAATATAATTGGTAAAGTATACACAACAAAATTAGCAATATCCCTATTCATTTTTGTTGTATAGATTTACTACTTATATGACAAGTACAAATAAAATAAAAATTGACCCATTATTTTTTAACGGCCCTTGTAGGTTGTCAGATGGATAGTATCGATTAACACTTATTTTTATGAAAACAAGAAAAGTTCGAAATTTTTATTTTTAAGAACCTGTTTTAAACTGAGATAGTAATTGATAAACGTTTTACATAAAGAAATACTAAAATTTAAAACAAATATCCATGCCTACACGTTACGCGTCAGTATTAATATTGGACATAAATTCATGGATGGAATGAACGCATTAGATATTATGGCTAGGACGGGACATTTCGGAATGTTCCTCATAACTTCAGTTATTTTTATTGTTCAACTTTTATTACTTTTGTTTATTAAAAGAAATAGATTATCTTTTCTTAACTATTTATGAAGAATTTACACTTACACTACTTACATAGTAAAGTGTGGTTTGTGAAAAATATCGAATAGTTTTCAATAGTGTCTTTTTCTTATTGGTTTTTGTCACCGAAATACTTAAAAACAACTTAGTCAAACTTGGTTGACTTTGTATACATCAATTATGAGCATTTTATATATACAATTGAGGCCTTTGGTTTCAAAATCAGGTACATCCATTTCTTTTTTTATAAGTTTTTAACATCAGCGATGATTTATTGGATGTGTATGTTTCCTTCAAAAATCAATACCAAAATTCCATTTTTTATCATATGTTGTTACATCAGTTACATTAAATGAAAATTTTTGATCTATGAAAAACCAAAACTATCTTTATATATATATATATATATATATATATATATATATATATATATATATATATATATACATATATGATATCGATATTCCAACATATTTTTTATATTAAATGAGATTTAAAAAAAAAGAGATCATAAGAAATTGTCATTAATTGTTTGAAGCGAATTGTTAGCAAAATAACGAAAAATAATAAAAACAATTAGTAAAATTTAATTTTTTGATCAGTCCTGAATTTTTTTTTGAAAATGGGTGTAACCGGTTTTGAAACCAAAGGCTTCAATTAGTAAGTCAAAAACAGAGGACTGGGCATTCATCTTATGCTTTATGGGAGAATATTTTTTTGTATTAGTTTTTACTACGTTGATATATTAATTACATTTAAATTTAAAGTAGTATCTAACAAATAAAGTCATAAGAGGTAAAGGTTAGCGAAGAGAAACCCATTAAAGTTATTTAATAAGTTATTAGTGTTGTTTGATATTTCAGCGTTGATGTAGCTTTTAATGGAAATCAAATGCAAAACGTTTCAAGGGAATTCTGTTGAAATCATTTTTCCATTTTCCGTCCATTCTGACGAATAAACCTCTGTCCATTCTTCCGCTTTTTGACCAATATACCAGTCCATTTTTATACTGGTCTTTTAAGAAAAATAATTTTTTTCCCCAAAACTCTTTAATATCAAAAGTTTAATTGCAGCTTTATTTAATAATGTTAATCTATTTTCTTCTTTTATTGACATTTTTCCAGGGTTATTATATTTTTGTCTATATCTTGATGATACTTTTAAATAAACATATTTTATTTTCCTGTATCATTACAGCTTATGAAGAGTTTTGGGTTCATTATGTGGTAGACTGTGTTGCTTGGAAAAAGATTATGGAGGGAGGCAATATGTCTTAGATCACTCTCAATCGCCAGGTTTTCGTCCTACTTTGGGTACCCACTTTATAGAGGGTGGGTGAGTCCTGGAAGGGTCGCAGATCCAAATGGATCCATCCCCGTCAATTAACAGTTAATAAACGCATCGTTACTATTAAAGTTTGAGTGGTAGTCATGTCACTAGTTATTACTTATTGGTCACCTGTGGTCTAGTGGTTAGCGTAACAAACTACTAAACCCAAGATCGCGGGTTCGTAGCCCGGCAGGTAGCCTAGGATTTTTTTAAGGGAGTAAAAAATCCTTAGTTAAGCCGTCCTTCAGAAGGGACGCTAAACGGGGGTCCCGAGCCTGTACGATGTCAGGCACTCGTTAAAAATCCCTATCCTAATTAAACCTGGATAGGCAAAATCTAAAGCTACCGCTGTAGCATTGTCCGATTAGCCATAGCAGCATAAAGTGACGTTAAATGAACAAACAAACTAGTTATTTCATAATTTATTTTACTCTCCGTATTTCTTTACTTTATTATCAATTTTATACATAAATTCCGTTATTCTTCCTTGGTACTGCAATGCTTTAAGTAGTTATTTTTCTGTTTCTTTCCTAGGCCTGAAGAAAGCCTCCATCTTAGGCCAAAACTTTGGCAAAAAAAATAAGTTAAGCTTATTAAGTCTTATCTTAGACTGCACCCCCTGACCAATCCAATCCATTATTAGAATTAAAGTTTATTTTGAGCTAGAGAATCAAAAATTACATGTAATTCTACTTGTACCTATAATACTGCATTGTTATGAGAGTTAGTGTGAAGAGGGATTTCGTGCTAAGAATATTTTAAGTAATATTTTTGTGTGTTTTTGATATTATTTGTATTTTTAACAGACATATTATGGAGTGTATAAATACGATGGGAGAATATGATAGGGTGTTACCAATAGTTTTTAATGTCATATTTATTTATTTTTTAATAATTTTTCATTATCTCCGTGATAATCCGCAATCATTGTGTATATAACCCAGTAAATAGTAGAAGTAGAAATATATACCTCTGGCCTACTGGTACTGGAAAGCCAAGAGGATATGCCGAGCAATAAGTGGGAGGATTTTGACATGACTTTTTAAATGGTTCGTCGATATAGTGGATTAGATTGTAAATGGTCATATAGTGGCATCGGCATCGAATCTTCGTGACATTAATTACTAGAGAATATTTTAGGATAACAATGTTTTTTCACCTCACAGTTTTCCTCTTATTAAAATTATCAATTTAACGACCTTATAAGGAAAATATTTTTAGAGTTTAGAATTTTACGAGCGATAAAAATTTAACGTTGCAATTGTTCGACTGAACCACTACACTTCGTGCCTATCTCCTGAATCCCGAAAGGAGTAACTGTACACAGGGAAATATTTGTAAGAGGTTTTGCCTGGCGTGAATATTTTACAGCGACGTAAAATACTTTATGTTCAGGATACAATTACAGCTTCCCTTTATTCCTGATTTTACGACTGCATAAAGATACAATATTCCTTCGTTGAAGTGTATAGCCCTCCGGCGTAGAAGCTATATTTAATAATGGATTTGAATAACCTAACGCGTTTTTCATGTATTAGCTTAACCTGTTAACCGGAGAATTCCCTTTTTAATTACGCAGCATATAAAGGGCGCGAGCTCTTTCACTAGGACGTGTCAGTACTTCACGCACGGAGAACGTAATTTCATATTATTTTTTAAAAATTTATCCTTAAAATAAATGAAAAGACTACGAAATATATACGTTTTCGTTAACTTATATATATATATATATATATATATATATATATATATATATATATATATATATATATATATATATATATATATATATAACACAAAGGAAAATACAAAATTACGTTCGACATATTTATACGTCCCACCCGGTTAGCAGGTTAAAACTCGATGACTAAAATTTTTAATTTTAATGATAGGTTTATAGTAAAATTCAATCCCCATAATAACCATTCGACTTTTTCATTGCCTTTTATTTTGAATTTGATAATTGATAATTTAGCTACCTTGATTAGAAAATTTAGACCCAGCTAAAGGAAATTCAATTTTTTTTTGTAAATGAAATACAGGCTGTTTAAATTTATTTAGCTCTATATTGTCAATTAAATTTAATTTTGCTACGAAACCTTATAAACATTAAGTAAATAAATTTTTGTTACTTAGGAATTCTATAATTAAATGTCTGTTAATATCAGATGTAGGTTATTGAACTACAAGGATTTTATTAATTTTAATGGTGTCTGGGTAACTTCGATGTACTGCGATTTGTTTGGATATACCTCATTTATAATCATCTTTAAGTTATTAAATACTATAAAAATGAAGACTTAAAATCCAAAGCATAAATGAAAAAGTCTCAAAACTTCAAAACGTTCATCGATAATAACAATAAAGCTTAGCGAATCCTTCCTGCTTCCCATCTGAATCGCGTCAACATTTAAATCTAAAAGTCTTAGATTTAACTCAAAGAAATGGAATTATTTTAATTATAGTTTTCGGAGTATACTTATGTATGTGGACTCGATGCACTGTTGTGTGGCTTTTGGAATAGTAAAGGATTCAATTTAATATACTTAATATCACATGGTAATTGTTACTCAAATAATTACATATTTTTTAACGATATCCACATTATAGATGAATTATCCTATTTATTCTGTTTATTATTCTATTTTTTCTATTGTAATTTACATGTACACTTTTGTATTTTTTTTTTTTATGAAGACAATTACATGACATACTATATATATAATATCTCATATCTGCCTATGCAATTTATCTAATAATTATTGTAAAATATATAATTAAATATATATTATTTAATGAATGACATTTTCTTATTACGTATTTTTAATATTTAAGCAATAATAGGCTTACATTTAAGCTTTGATTGATTGATTCATTACGGCTAAGTTATGAGTTTTTATTGAATAACTTTACAAAAGTTGGAGGTCAATCAAGTAGATACCTTATTTATTTTATATCCAACTTTATGAACTCTAATACAATAAACCTCAAGTTTAAGCCGGAGTGACTTCCGGGGTGTTAAAGAACTTTTGAACTTTTCTTTGGCTTTTAAGATGATGAATACTATACTTTAAAATTAAAAAAAAATTAAATATTCTACAATAAATATGTCAACCGCATTTAGAATAGAAATTGTTCAAATATATTATTAAGGTAATTGTTTCTGGGAAGGGTTAATCATTAATAATTAAAAGTCTTTGTAGTTGGCCGTTCTTGGTAGGAGGGTCGATGTTTAAATAGTAATAGGATTACATAAATTATTCGTTTTGTTTCTGGTGTATTGACTTTTACTCACAATTTAATTATGATCTGAAATAAATTTAATGTTAACAAAATGAATTAATTTACATTTTTACATTTATTAAATTAAAGAAGTACTTAAAATAACGAATCATTTTGCTAATTTATTTTATAGATGCCATCATTAAAATTTACATTAAAAAAAAACCTGTACCACTAAAACCCGTGAACGGGTCTGGGGTTCATTACATGGTAGGGACTATACTGTTTCATAGACAACGGTTGTGCAAGGAGGTGACTTGTTCTAGCTCACGCTCAACCGCCAGATTTTCCTCCTTATTTTGGGTACCCTATTTTTATAATATTATACAGGGTGTCCCGAATTTAAATGGCAAAACTTTAGGGGACCGAAAAACTAAGACAAAAGTCCTTTAGAGAATTGCTCGTTTTTCTTAGTTTTAGAGAAAATCGCAAAAAAAGAAACAAAACAAAAATGTTACAGGTAGCGATTATCACCTTTTAATGTTCGTCACGCTAGGCAGTGAGATATGTAAACACTTAATGTTATCCTTTACATTATTTTATTTGTTTACATTTTGGCTTCCTTCTAGGATTATAATTCCTAAATCAGTCTTCAGTCAGTTACTCAGATATTTTTGTGTGAATAGCATCAGCCACAATGCCGCCTACATATTCTAATGTTGAATACGCTGATATGATTTTTGTGTTTGGTTTCTGTAACGGTAATGCTTTAGAAGTGGTGCGGGAATATGCGCGCCGATTTCCAAATAGAAGAGTACCTAATGGACGAGTCTTTTCGTTAACTTTTAATATACTACGAGAGACTGGATCATTCTTAATACGTAATGAAGGTGACCAATTCCATACAGCAGTAAGGGCAGATTATCGGAGAAGAAATTGTGTCCAACACCACTTCGATAACAATTCTGAGACTAGCATCCGAAGAGCATCTGCGGCATTAGCAATATCGCGGCAACCAATATGGCGAACTTTGAAAGGTGATAATCGCTACCCATACCATCTTCAAAAAGTTCAGAATTTATTACAAGAGATTATGTCAAGAGATTGAATTTTAGTAACTGGTTTCTTGAAAAATTCGCGATGATAATTTATTTCCATTAAAAATTATATGAACCGACGAAGCTACCTTTACAAGAGGAGGAATTGTTATTCAAAGAAATTATCATCCATGGGCTCTGGAAATTCCCAGAGCTATTAGGGAGAATAGGTTTCAGCATGAATTTGCTATTAACGTTTGGCTTGGAATTTGGAACGGATTACTGGTGGGACCATATTTTTTTCCTGGAAGAATGAATGGTATCACATTTACACATTTTTTGGAGAACGACTTTTCTAATTATTTAGATGACATTCCCTCACAACAGCGGATTGAAATGTGATTCCAACTCGATGGATGTCCAGCTCATTATAGCCGAGTTGCTCGAGCTTGGCTGGGTATAAATTATCCACAACGTGGAGGAGTAGTTCCTTGGCCACCTAGATCACCTGATATGACACCCATGGATTTCTTCGTATGGGGAATCTTGAAGCAGAAAGTATATTCGGTGTCAATCAACTCAAGAGAGCAATTAAGAGACCGAATCATAGATGCAGTGCACCAAATATCATCAGAACAATGTTTAGCTGCAATTTATCAAGTGAGTGCTAGATGTAATGCTTGCATTGGTGCAAGAGGACAACATTTTGAGCAATATTTACATTAAAAAGAACATAACATAAATATAAATGAAAATAAATAAGTATAAAAATGAAAACTTGCTTTGTTTCTTTTTTTGCGATTTTCTCTAAAACTAAGCAAAAACGAGCAAATCTCTAAGGGACTTTTTGTCTATGTTTTTCGGTCCCCTATAAGTTCCTGAAGTTTTGCCATTTAAATTCGGGACACCCTGTATATTCCATGTTTCCTTTTCTTGAGTTTCAGTCCTTTATTTTATTTATAGCATTCCTCAGGCGACGTTTCGAGACCAGGCCTTTTCTCATAATCATGCCCTAATAGTGAAAAATGAGATATTTTAAAATAAAATCACCAAACAGCACACTCAAACAAAATAAAAATAAAAATGACCCGTTTAAATTCGGGACACCCTGTATAGAGGCTGGGTGAGCTCGAGGAGGGTTAATGAAATCAATATGTTTTAAATTAAAGTTTTTTATTAACATAACATTATTTTTAATTTATTAAATGAAAGAGGTACTTAAAGTAATGAATCGTGTTTTAATCAATTTTTTTTAAAATATGCTATTGTTATGGCCTGAAATTTTAAGTAATAAAGTCACTAAACCAGAGCTAGACATTAAAAAATATATTGCAATAAAAATAAATTGTAAATAGGTTTTTTAAATTAAAAAAAACCCGCAACGTACCCTGAAGACGAAATTGAATTTATTCCTGATGCTTTAAATATTTATATAATCATTTACTCTAGCTCTCCACTATTAGAGTCAGAACCATTCACTAACAAATTCCATTTCAACAGAAACACCGACTTGCCCAATAGTACAATGCATTATGAATGTAAAAGAGAATAATTAAATGTGAGATTTCAATTTGAATTTTTTAAATTCAATGGTCTGTTAAATTATAGAAATGGACTGCGTTTTTTTCAAATACTTTTGTATTCAGTTAATAAATAAAGTTAAAGTTTTTAATTATCCTGGAGCTAAGAATTTGAAGAAGTGTTTTTATTATGAAAGGTCATGAACTACAAACGATTACAAATTTGGTAATTATTTTTTCTGTAAAGGTTTTATAAATTTATATTTCTGTTTTATTCAGTTACCACTTAAAAACTGTTGAAAATTTCAGTACCTAACATAATTGATTTTTCAAATTATTTTTTCAAAAAAAACTATTTTTTTACGGGAAGTCAGATATGCACTAATCAAACCAAGATATAAACAATCCTTATATACAATGCACAGCATTCTGACCACGTTTTTTCTGTTCTTAATACTTACACAGTTAATACTTCTAATTCATCCTCTCTCAGATTTTCCCCAACGCCATCTTTCAAGCCTGACAACTTTTACTTCGCTGACATTTCACCCAACGACATTATTTCCTCTGTTCTGAAATCCCACTCCAACTCCGAAGGCTTTGATGGGATTCCTGTCAAATTGCTAAAATCCTGTCTTATCGATATTATCCCTGTCCTACTCTTTATATACAATTTTTCACTACAAAACGCAGTATTCCCTACCTCTTGGAAAAAAGCTATAGTCCACCCTATCAACAAATCCTCTAACCGTGTTTCACTCAAAGACTACCGCCCAATCTCAATTCTCTCGAACCTTTCCAAGCCTCTAGAAAGAATAGTCCAGTCACAAATGTCAAATTTCCTCGAACAGTCCAACCTCCTCGACCCACTTCAATCAGGTATCCGTCCCGGTTTCTCTACACAATCTGCACTTACCAAAATCACCAACGACATACATACCGCTCCGGACGACAAAAAACTAACAGTGTTTATCCTCCTTGACTTTTCTAAAGCTTTTGATTGTTTGGACCATTCTATCCTTTTCAGTAAACTCAAATCACTATCCTTTTCTAACAGTTCTATCCGTTGGTTCCAATCTTTCCTTTCTAATAGATCTCAACAGTTTCCATACCTAATCATCAGGCCATTGTTTTAGGATCTAATTCCCTCCTTACATCCATCCACACCCTCCCAACATTAATCCTAAACGATCAACCCATCACGTTCACCTCCTCTGTAAAAAACCTAGGCATCACCATCGACCAAAACCTTTCTTGGAAATCCCACATCGCCCAGATATCCCGACGGTCAATTAGTTCCCTGAAGTTATTCCATCGTTCTCGTCATCTCCTTAGACAATCTTCTAGTCTCTTCTCTCATCTTCTTCCACTTTGACTATTGTAGCACAGTATATATATAGGCCTTTCTGAAATGCTTGAAGACAGACTAAAGAGAATAATGAATTGCTCTCTAAGGTTTGTGCTTGGCACTCCTAGGCGATCGCGCGTGTCCCACCTTTATGATGAGTTAAAGTGGCTCTTCCCTCCCTTCCGAAGGCAATATTTCCTCTGTACATTCTTATACCAATCTATTTACTCTCAACACCCTTCATATATTTATCCCCTCCTCCAATTCAAATCCTCAGTTCAACACCATAAAACAAGATCCCGCCTTTCCGATCTCAATATTCGTTCCCACCGAACCAAAGCATTCGAACGATCCTTTCTTGTCCGCTCCACCCCAGTGTGGAATTCAATCTCTCCTAATATACGTCATAGTCCCTCACTATCGTCATTTAAATCCTTGCTTTTCCAACATCTCCTAGCTTCCCAAAAAGATGCTCTCTAAGCAGGTTAATCATTAGCTTTGATTGTAATGTATAGAAATTCATTGTACTATTTATTTCTTTTAATTTTGTCTTTTAAGAAGCTGTACATCATGTAAAGAATTATTGCATGCTAGCTCATGCATTGAACAAAAGCTAAGAATTTCTCAATTCTCTTGAATTGCTTAATATCTTGTCAAGACTTGTACTGTTCCTTTACTTATTATTATTTTTGTTTAAATATTTCTTTTTAAATTGTTTTTTGTCATTTTCACACGCTTTATGATTTGTAATACTTTGCCTTCTGGCCAGATAAACATTATGTTTCTTTTGCTGTTCATATTTGTTATTCTAAAGGGACTTAGTCCCAAAATAAAGTTACTTTTCTATTCTATTCTATTCTACTTTTCTCTCCTGTGTCTATTTTGTTACTGGTTTCTTCAATGCTTCATTCTATGACATTACTATCTACTTTTCTACCTAGTTCGCGTACATTTTCTTGCCCATAACATCACTTGGTTTTATTTTCGCATTTTGTAAGTCTATTTTTACTTGTCTAACCAAGACTTTGGCATGTAAGTAACAATTGTAAAGGTTATATATATATCTATATATAAAACGTTCAAAAACATAGCCACACTGTCAAGATTATTTACAAAAACAAAAGATTCAGATAAATTAGAACTAAAATCGAATGTAGTGTATGAAATACAGTGTGGGAAAAATGCGGTAGATCATATTTTAGAGCCACAGAGCAATACTTAAAACGCAGAGTGTATCAACACAAATATAGTTGTGATGCAATAGAAAAAAACCCTAATAAACCAGATCAGACAGCTCTCAATACACACTTTAAAAATACAAAACATGCATTTAAATTGGATGAACCTAAAGTGATACACCACGAGAGAAATAACTTTAAAAGAAACATGAAAGAAATGATAACTATAGAAAAATATAAGGATCGTGCTGTAAACAAGAAATCTGATGTTCAAGGTCTGAGCTCATGCTACGCGAATTTATTTAATTCAGAATGAGTTAATGATTTAGATAGTCGAATATAGCAAGTAAATAAAGCCGCTGTCCCCTCGAAACAGATTACTTGACCGTTGATCAGGACAGAGAAGACATGTGTATAGTGTGAGGTAGCTGGTCGGTGATGGTGAGATGGATTTTTAAAATTGTAAGTACACCAGATACTGGTTACATCTTAAACGGGTCATTTTTATTTTTATTTTGTTTGAGTGTGCTGTTTGGTGATTTTATTTTAAAATATCTCATTTTTCTCTGTTAGGGCATGATTATGAGACAAAGCCTGGTCTTGATACGTCGCCTGAGGAATGCTATAAATAAAATAAAGGACTGAAACTCAAGAAAAGGAAACATGGAATATACAGGGTGTCCCGAATTTAAATGGCAAAACTTCAGGAACTTATAGGGGACCAAAAAACTAAGACAAAAAGTCCTTTAGAGATTTGCTGGTTTTTGCTTAATTTTAGAGAATATCGCAAAAAAAGAAACAAAACAAGTTTTCATTTTTATATTTATTTATTTACATTTATATTTATGTTATGTTCTTTTTAATGTAAATATTGCTCAAAATGTGATCCTCTTGCACCAATGCAAGCATTACATCTAGCACTCACTTGATAAATTTCAGCTAAACATTGTTCTGATGATATTTAGTGCACTGCATCTATGGTTCGGTCTCTTAATTGCACTCCTGAGTTGATTGACACCGAATAAACTTTCTGCTTCAAGGTTCCCCATACGAAGAAATCCATGGGTGTCATATCAGGTGATCTGGGTGGCCAAGGTACTACTCCTCCACGTCCAATCCATAGTTGTGGATAATTTATATCCAGCCAAGCTCGAGCAACTCTGCTATAATGAGCTGGACATCCTTCGAGTTGGAACCACATTTCAATCCGCTGTTGTGAGGGAATGTCATCTAATTAATTAGAAAAGTCGTTCTCCAAAAAATGTGTAAATGTGATACCATTCAATCTTCCAGGTAAAAAATATGGTCCCACCAGTTATCCGTTCCAAATTCCAAGCCAAACGTTAATAGCAAATTCATGCTGAAACCTATTCTCCCTAATAGCTCTGGGATTTTCAAGAGCCCATGGAAGATAATTTCTTTGAGTAACAATTCCTCCTCTTGTAAAGGTAGCTTCATCGGTTCATATAATTTTTAATGGAAATAAATTATCATCGCGAATTTGTCAAGAAACCATTTACTAAAATTCAATCTCTTGACATAATCTTGAGGTAATAAATTCTGAACTTTTTGAAGATGGTATGGGTAGCGATTATCACCTTTCAAAGTTCGCCATATTGCTTGCCGCGATATTGCTAATGCAGCAGATGCTCTTCGGATGCTAGTCTCAGGATTGTTATCGAAGTGGCGTTGGACACAATTTCTTCTCCGATAACACAAGGGAACACATTTTTATTAATTTTTTGTTGCATGGAGTTTTAGGCCTGTTGTTTACTAATTAGAGGTTGGTGATTACAAATCTAGCCTCAGTTTTTCTCCAGCACCTTTTGTTTTTGGCAAACAGCTGATAGACATATATTTGTACTAGTCACATTCAAACTTCAATTCAACTGAGTTGTTTAGTGAAAAAGTTTGTGCTCTTGTGTTAAATAACAATGTCCAAGTTAAGAAATATCTGTAGAAACGATCCAAACTATTTCTGTAACATTTGTGGTGAATATACATTCAAAAATTGTAGGCTAAGTGTGTCAGAGTTTATAACACAGGTATATTTTGATTACTTTGGATTCGCTTTGGACATCCGTGACAAGTACTGGATCCCTCATATGGTATGTAAAACATGTGTTGAGTCTTTGAGATTATGGGCAAATAAGAAAAGACCCCATTTTAAGTATCAAACACCAATGATTTGGCGGGAACCTAATAATCATCAAGATGATTGTTATTTTTGTGTGATTGATATTAATGGAATTAATAAAAATAACCGGTCGAAATGGTCTTATCCAAACTTGTTATCTGTTACTCGACCAGTCTTGTTCTCTGGCGATGCACCAGTATCCCAAGCTTCTTCATCTGTACAAAATGATCATGATATAGAAAAACAAAACTATTCTTCAAGTGATGAAAGTCGGACAAGTGATTCTTACCCTGATTTTACTTCTGAGCCCCAGCTCTTTAATCAGGAAGACCTCAATGCATTAATCAGAGATCTTGGTCTTTCTAAAAAGACATCGGAGATTCTAGCTTCTCGATTAAAGCAAAGAAATCTTTTAACCCCAGAAACAAGAATTTCATACTATCGTAACCGAGAGGCAGAATTGCTGTCATTCTTTTCTAAAGATGACGACTTTGCTTTTTGTTCAGATGTTCCTGGTTTATTGAAAGCAATGGGAGTACAGAAGTATGATCCAAATGAATGGCGTTTATTTATTGACTCCTCTAAACGTAGCCTGAAATGTGTACTTATGCATAACGGCAATAAGCTGGGTTCGATACCGATTGCACATTCAACTACAGTCAAAGAAGAATATGCTACTGTAGCTTCTGTAATGGATAGAATCAAATACAACGAACAAAAGTGGTTGATAAGTGTTGATCTAAAAATGGTGAATTTTCTTCTTGGACAACAAGGTGGATATACAAAATATCCATGTTTTATTTGTTTATGGGACAGCAGAGCTAGGTCTGAGCACTGGATTAGAAAAGATTGGCCTTCCAGGCAATCTATGGTTCCGGGACAACTGAATGTAATAAATGAGCCCCTTGTGCCCACGGATCGAATAATACTGCCACCTTTGCATATCAAACTAGGGCTCATGAAACAATTTGTCAAAGCTTTGAACAAGGGTGGTGATTGCTATAAATACATCTCTAAGAAGTTCTTTAATTTGAGTCAAGAAAAAATTAAAAATGGAATTTTTGATGGTCCCCAAATAAGAAGGTTGATAAAGGATGAAAACTTTATTAGTTACATGACTGATATTGAAAAAAATGCCTGGAATGAATTCGTTTGGACTGCTCAAAATTTTCTGGGAAACAAAAAGGAAGAAAGCTATGCGGAGCATATTGAACTAATGTTGTTACACTTCCAGCAGCTTGGTTGTAATATGAGCATCAAAGTACACTTCCTCCACAGCCATTTGGACCGTTTCCCTGAAAATCTTGGTGATCTGAGTGAAGAACAAGGGGAACGGTTCCATCAGGACATTCGAACTATGGAGGAACGTTACCAAGGTCACTGGAATGCTCACATGATGGCGGA
This sequence comes from Arma custos, assembly GCA_037127475.1. Classification (NCBI taxonomy): domain Eukaryota; kingdom Metazoa; phylum Arthropoda; class Insecta; order Hemiptera; family Pentatomidae; genus Arma; species Arma custos. The sequence goes on along the minus strand of CM073760.1, from coordinate 84,658,379 downwards.
CTATTGTTGGAGCATTAAAAACAGCCCCCGTGAACCGAATCAAGCCAGAAAATCTTACAAAAGAAAATTTTTTGATATTTAGTGGTAATTTTTTTAATAGTTTTCTTAATAAAAAATATTTTCATCTTAAAAAACAGTTTATAATTATAACCCCAAAAGTAAAGCTGATAAAAACAAACTGACTTCAGATCTTAAATCAGCACCTCGAGGAAGTAGAATATTAGTCAAAATATTTCATGCAACAAAAATGTTGTTCCCTTGTGTAATCTGCTTTTACTGCTGCCTGGAATTGGTCGCCTTCATTATATATTAAGAATGATCCAGTCTCCCGTAGTCTATTAAAAGTTAACGAAAAGACTCGTCGATTAGGCACTCTTCTGTTTGGAAATCGGCGCGCATACTCCCGCACCGCTTCTAAAGCATTACCGTTACAGAAACCAAACACAAAAATCATATCAGCGTATTCAACATTAGAATATGTATGCGGCATTGTGGTTGATGCTATTCACACAAAAATATCTGAGTAACTGACTGAAGACTGATTTAGGAATTATAATCCTAGAAGGAAGCCAAAATGTAAACAAAGAAAAGAATGTAAAGGATAACATTAAGTGTTTACATATCTCACTGCCTAGCCTGACGAACATTGAAAGGTGATAATCGCTACCTGTAACATTTTTGTTTTGTTTCTTTTTTTGCGATTTTCTCTAAAACTAAGCAAAAACGATCAAATCTCCAAAGGACTTTTTGTCTTAGTTTTTCGGTTCCCTATAACTTCCTGAAGTTTTGCCATTTAAATTCGGGACACCCTGTAGATGTATACATATATGTCAAAGAGAAATAAATTATTTTGAAACTACTCTGTTTGGACTCATGGAGTCCACAATAGTTAAGACGTATCATAGTTAGGGCCTATCTATCTTAGTGGAGGAAAAATTATTAATAATAAATCGATATAATTTTGTAATTTGAGGAAGCTGTTCATATTTCGATGTTTAACATATTGCTAAACTAGTGATGATGGTTCTTGCCTCGCAGGAAAGTTAGAGTTGTCGAAACGTTAGGTAATTGTTGATGAACCTTACCAAAAATATTATACGATTGATTTAGCACGATTACTAGATATTTTTAAGCATTGTACACCCATTTAATGGAATTTAAATTATAAATAATTCTCTCAGCGATAACGGTCACCTGTGGTCTAGTGGTTAGCGTAACAAACTACTAAACCCAAGATCGCGGGTTCGTAGCCCGGCAGGTGGCCCTAGGATTTTTTAAGGGAGTAAAAAATCCTTAGTTACGCCGTCCTTCGGAAGGGACGTTAAACGGGGGTCCCGAGCCTGTACGATGTCAGGTACTGGTTAAAAATCCCTATCCTAATTAAACCTGGATAGGCAAAATTTAGAGCTCCCACTGTAGCATCGTCCGATTAGCCATAGCAGCATAAAGTGACGTTAAATGAACAAACAAACAAACAATTCTCTCAGCAGTAGTAAGAATTAATTATTGTTTATTGAATATTATGTTGACGAAATTATAGATTGAAATGGATCTAAAACGTGAAGGATTGTTTCTATGAAGTGTCGATTAAATTCAACTTGACCTTCAAGGTATGGTTACAGGTGTCTATTGCGTATAATGAGGTTTCGCGTCTATTTTCATTTGAATAGCGATTACCATTGAATCATGATGGGATATTTTATGATTAAATTGAAAATATCAATTTCTAATTGATTAATAACGCCTATTTTTTTTGTTTTTGTTTGGTTAAACGAAGTTTTAAAATATAAATTTACTTGTAAACAAAAAAGTAATTATAAAACACGTACCTGAAAATAGGACATATATATTAACAGTAACTGGTCGTGAAACATGTATCACAACTTTTCTTGACAAAATTGAGTTGGCAGATTATATTTTTAATGACATTTTATTTTATTTTCGAAGTGATACTAATGGATTATTTCTTTTAATTTAGAAATGTTAGCTCTAAGTTGAGAAACGTTATTATCGTTTAATCCAACTTTTAGTAATGTATGATATATTTACGGAATCCAGGTCACAAAATTAACTTCTATTTTTTTAAAATGTATTCTATACAAACCTTATATTGTATTCTTAGGTTAATATAAACGTTTAAGTTCATAAACATCGTCATTCCGTTGTTAAACTACAATATTGAATTTAAAAACCAATAATATTTTTTATTTTCGTGATTAAAAGAAAAAACAATCTATTCTTTCATTTATTTCTGATTTTGTATTAATTTACCATAATTAAAATTGAAAACATCAGTGATACAATTTATATACAGAATTTTTTTCACCCTATCCTTTCGTAACAGTTAGTTTAGTATATATAGGAATGACGCTATAATGTCAAAATTCAATTTTAAATTTATTACTAAAATTATGCCGTAGTTCAGTATGCCACCCACATACTTTCCTGATTTATGGAAATTATCCATAGTTGATATCCATAGTCCATGATATTATGATGATACCAAAACCTAAAAACCACCAGAACTCCCATCTTCTTACCGTCCTATATCTCTCCTGCCCATAATAGACAAAATACTTGTAAAACTCATTCTGAAACGTCTCCATCCTATCATAGAATCCAACCAAATAATCCCAGATCACCAATTTGGTTTCAGAACATCGCACTCCACAATCCAGCAATGTCATCGTGTGGTGGACGTTGTCTCATCCGCATTAGAGCGCGGAATGTACTGCACGGGAGCTTATCTGGGGGTCTGCTGTACAAACTCCGTAAATTTTTACCGTCTACTTACTTCCTTATTATCAGGTCCAACCTCAGTAATAGAACCTTTAAAGTAAACCATAAGTTTTCCTACTCTTCCCTCTTAACCCAGTCTACCGGTGTTCCTCAAGGTAGTATCCTGGGTCCCATTCCATACACGATATATCCAGACCTGTTTGGACTTTCGGAGTTGAGCTTTGGGGCTCTACTAAACCATCCAATTCATCTCGTATCCAATCCTTACAATCCAAAATCCTTCGTAAAATCCTCAATGCTCCTTATTATGTCACAAACAAGCTCATCCACCATGATCTAAATATCCCATATGTTGCTGATTTGGCCCAAACTAGATACCTATCATTCCATGACAAGCTCCATACACACTTGAATCCGCTAGTCTCTCAACTTGCTTCCAGCACTATTCCTGATAACCCTCGAGGCGTCTGAAAAGAAGATGGTCTCGAGACCTTCTACTATAGAACTTTATTGGAGTGCTACCGATGGTTGGTTTCTCCACAAGCGTTTTTTGTTTTCATGTCCTTTGTTCATATCAGCAAATTTACTTGATGTAATATTATTACAGTTGTAAATATCAATAAATTAATCTAAAAAAAAAAATACTAAAATTTTATTACTACATTCTAATTAGGTGACGTTAAATGAATAAACGGAATAATGATTTTTATTTTATTTTTATTATATATCTATATATACACTCATATATTGTGCGTGGGCATGTGGATGAATGTGTACGTGCTTGGATATCATATTCCTATGATTTATGTCGCCAAACCTACGTGACAATGATTTTTTGGTTTATTATTATTGGTTAATAATAAAAGAAATAAACATGACATATTATTATCACTATATATGTCATACGTATTTAAATGGTATATTAAAATTCTCAATAATCATTTATTCATGAAATTTCTATTTGATGCTTTTATCCTAATGTTTCTCCTTTATGGGCTCCATTTCGATTTACTCATCATCATTAAATGTTAATACGATAGCTGCGGTAGATGATGGATTTTGTAGAATGAAATGGCATTTCCGGTGATAGAGAGGAATTTTAATTTCGATTTAGAAATACTTTCTAGGGATCAAAATTAAACATAATTTCTTATATCGGCATATTACTTTTTATCGCATTCAAGAAATTTTTAAATATTTTTCGTATTGTTCATTCTCATAAATCAGTTTATTGCAAATTAAAGTTCCAACATTCTTTTGAGAATTGACTTTTCTAAATTCCACAATTTAATTTTCCATTTTCAATTTATTTAGGATAGCTTGATCCGAAGTTGAACTTTGCTTTAAGTTTGCCGAAGTTGCCGAGCTTCCAATAGCTCCCAAGATGACGAATACTATAGAACTTGGAATCAAAACGCCGAAATTTAATTAAATATTTATTATTTAAATAGGATAATAATATTTATGGCGGCTCCGAGTATTATTATTAGGCTTTTTAAATATTATTATAATGCGAAAATCAATTCGTTATAATTAAATTGTGTTAAATGTTAATCGTTTAGTTTATGAAGGATAGTGCATTAATCCGTCCAGGAACAGAGAAAAAAATCAATGACCATAAACGAAGACGGCTATTAAAAAAGAAACATCCTTATTTAATATGAAATATTCCATTGTTTTTGTGATGGGCTAAAATTCAACCTCTTTCTTTCGTAAAAAAAAAAAGAAATAAAAATGATAGATTTTGTATTTATAGGATTTTCCAATTTTGCTTATAACTCATGCTTTACCATGTATAAATATATTTCTTCTTTTTTTTTTAGATCAAAACTGGCCATGGTTTATTTAAAAGTTTGTATTTAAGTTTGAATTCTATGCTTTTGGTGTTCCTTTTAGGCATAAACCAAAACGTATTTGCAGTAACTGCGCAAAAATAGGGATAATACTAATTTGTTGTACTTAGTTTGCCTAGCATTTTAATATTATTTTCATTATAAAAATCATTAATATTTATTAGAAATTATACTTATATTTAAATATTGTAAACAGTAAAATTTTCCATAATTATATAAATGCTGGGTAAGGTATATACTTCAACATTAGTACCCGTATTAATTTTTGCGCTGTTTTTTAACAATAAAATAATTTACAAACAATTTCTGTGTTATAGGTAGACATTCTAATGGTTGTTTTTTTTGTATATATTGAGATAAACAAAAAAATGAAAAAAAAATACATGTGCAACACAGATACAATAATTAAATCTGTAATATAGTTATTTTTTTTATTGTAATACTGCAATACAGCAATTTTTATTGAAATAATGCTAACTCTAATGGCGATAAAGCCTATTTTAATTACAATAATTCAATACAGCTAATTTAATAACTATAATTCAATACAGCTTATTTCAATTGCAATAAGACTAATTTTAAATACTATAAGGCGGTACAACTAATTTTATTTACAGTAATAAGTATTTTTAATTGTAATTCAGCTAATGACCTTAAATGAGCTAATGATCTTAACATTGCAATGGTCATTTTCGTTTCGACCATCTCTTAGTAGAGGTCCCATGTGATATATTTAGAGTATTTAATTTAAGGAACTAAACTACTTACAATTATTAATTATTATTAATTATAATTAATTAGGTTATTAATTACAAAACAAAGTATTTAGTTTATAATTTAAAGAAGTAAATCTATTTCACTACACATTACCAAAATATTGAATATTAAGGACTTTAAAAAATATATTTATAGAAAATAAAACATTATAAGCAGAGTTCCCTCGCTATGATCATATTTATTGATTTTTATCAAAATGGTCACTAAAACATAAAACTGTGACTGTTAAAAATAAAATGGATAAAATGGAAAAAGTTGAGATTTTCAAAACGCACTTTACGAACACCAACTCAATTCACTACAATACGATTTAGAGCGGCTTTCGAGTGGCGAAAAAGCAAAAAGAACAAGCGCTAATAACATTTAGACAAGCTAAAATTTATTTCCACTTCTATTCCTCTGAATTTCAGCTTATATATTCCAAAGGAGGTGGTTGGATATCTGCAAACATATCCAACCGCCTCCTTTGAAATATATAAGTTGGAATATATAGCCGTTGTCCATGAAACAGTACAGTCTCTACCATGTACAGACCCTTCATGGGTTGTAGTGGTACACATTTTTAAACATTTATAAATCAATATTAACAAATTTAATAAGTAAATTTCGGTATTAAATAAAAGTCGGCTTTGCCTTATAAATCGGAGTTTTTTTATCTATACTTATAAAACATAGTCCTCCGCCGCGTCTTTCTGCCTGTTCGCTATAAACTCAAAAACTATTTCATGGATTTTCATGCGGTTTTCACCAATAGAAAGAGTAATTCATGAGGAAGTTTAGTGTGCCTGATATGTCAAGGTTTTGTGTTAAGTGGTTGGAATATAACGATAGTTGTTGGAAGAGTTGGAAAACGTCAAGCCGCGTGGGAGCTGTCATAGAAGACGCAGCTTAATCCCTTTGAGATATACCAAAAGACAATGCAAAGTGGAATATTTCTCTTTGAATCTAGATTTACAAAAAAGTACGCGATAGCGTACATATCGCTTTTAAGGATAGCTTACTATAACCCATAAAATTGGTTAGGTACAACGAGGTATTTGTGAGTATCTAAGGAGTTATCACAAAAAATTAACCCTAGTGAAAATAAATTCCTTTATAAAGAAATAGTTTAGTTTGTTTTTATGTTAATAATACCAACATAAATTGAATAAATTAAATGCTAGATAATTATATAAAAATAGTAACTAGAAAAAAACTTGTAATATTATTTGTGGAAGAAAGTGGTCCGGGTAGAGGTCACAATGAATTTCTCGTAGAATTGGAGAAAAACTTTATTGATGATATCCATGATGATATCCATTGATTTATTGATAATATCCACATATATTATCAAGGTCAACAATTATCATTCAATTGTAATATTATTGTTTGTGTACTTTATTATTGTTTGATTACAAAAAGTAAGGTTTATTCTATCAAATAATACACTCATCTTATCTACTGTGTAGGAAAATGAATGCAAATTATGAATTACAAAATAATTAATTAAGAAGGAAATCTGTTTAACTTTGTGACACGTTAATTATGTAACTGAGTTAATTGAACTCGAGCCCGAGAAAGATATTTCTCTTACTGGAGAAACTTCCTTTGAGAAATTCCAGGAGTTACATTTGTGAAATAGAAGGATGGAGTACGCGGGTGTTCACAACCCGAGAACCTCTTGGGAAATCCATCATGTGTGAAAGAACGACTGTGATGTGCCTAACGCAAAACGTTACTTCCTTCTTTCAACATTCCTTATTAGTTAGTAGGTTTTTACTGGTCCACCGTGTTTTGGAAAACATAGGATAAAATAATGTGTAACTTAAAAAAAATACATTATAAATATTTTTATAATAATAAAAACGAGAGCTAAATATGAGCCATGTTAATTAAATTTGGAGTTTCTGATTATTCTTGATTGTCCAAGATTAATATATATCAAGAAAAAAAAATTAATAACTAGTCAATAATTAGGAAAATTTGAGAATACATATATCTTATATATTTATACTTCATATTATATATATATCTTATATGAACGTTATGCATTTAATTCATTCTAACGTGATATTTTATTGAAAATAAACTTTTAAAAGTAAGGAACATTAAATTCAATGAAAAATCTATTATTTAAAAAAAAAAAAAACATTATTGTTTTTTTTAATAATATGTTTCTCTATTTTTTAAATTGAATTTGGAGCATCTGATTATGTTGATTATAGTCATACTTAATTAATATATCAAGAAAAAACAATTAAAAATTGTCCACTAAAATAAGAAAATCTGAGAATCAATCTTACTTACTGATCACAAAGTGGTTAATTAGATTTATTTGAATATCATATTTTATTGAGAATATTAAAATTATTGAAATTTTTAATAAAAGAAATCATGTTGAAGGCAAAATTCAACGAAAAATCAATCAATTATTTTTTTGCATAATTAAAAATTAGAGCGAAATTTAAAGTATTTTAATTAAATTTGGAGCATCTTATTACCCATACTTAACTTGTATCTGACGAAAAACAAAATCAAAAGCTCTCCAATAATTAAGAAAATTCACTAATTAAGGTTTTTGTCACCAAGAAGTAATGGTGTTGCATAATTGAAAGTTACGTTTCTAAACACATACTAATTATTTGATAAGTTTCAAAAACTATATAGGGAGTAACATTTGTTTATGATTTTAGAAAATGAGGTTTAGTTTTAATTAAATATTTTTATTTCATAATAAATTAAATTTTATTATGGGTGGAGCTTTACGATTGTTATATATCGTCTTTTATGATGAAAGGCTTTATCTTACTTACAGATTACGAAGTTATTGATTTGCTTCATTCTTATGTGATATATTATTGCGACTAAACATTTTAATAAAAGAACCATATTGAAGATAAAATTATTTTTTCAAAATATCTCCTCATGTTTTACAAAATGTGTAGTTTTTCTAGTTCATCATTTGTGTCATGGCAATCATTTTTGAGGTAATTAAAAATAATTTAGAAAATCAGCAGATTGCCTGTTAGAACAAATAAAACAAAATGGCATGAGAGGCATGAAGAACAGTAGCCAGCGGTATCTCTCCCATGGCTTGATTTAATTTCCTATGATAGCAGATCCCTCATCCACTTTATTTTTAGTCTCCTCCTGGTATTCTCAGGCATGAGAGTCGTGGCCATTTGGAAAAAAAAATAGTTAAAGGGATTATTCAATGAGTTGATGAATTATATTTAAAATCTATTTGAAATTGATTTTTGCCCTTCTGAAGTAAAACGAATTTACTTCTTTGAATTAAAAACGAGATGCTTTTAACTAATGGATTCCATAGAATCTTTGAACCCCTATTAATTAAGGGGGAAACCCTTGGGGGTGGAATTATCCAAATTTCTTTCTTAAATGATACAAAGAACCTATCTGCAAATTTCAAGATGCTAAGTTCCTGATTTGTCTTTAATTATGTGCTATAATGGATTCTCCACAGTACCTCTAAAACTGTCGCGGGTGGGGAGGAGACGTGCCCCCGTGCGCCCCCCTAAATCCGCCCTTGCTGTAGCCTTTGTGTTATTCCGATGTATAACCTGTATTACTGTAAAGTTTATCCAAATCCGTTTAGTAGTTTTTGCGTGAAAGAGAGACAAACATTCGCATTTGCAATATTTACGATATCAAAACAATAGTTTCACTCATGTTCTTTCTGTTATTTTAACAACTATTATCATGTGATTTGCCTTTTATTATGTACTACAATGGATTCTCCACAATACCTAAATAACTGTCTGGGAGGCACGTGCCCCCCTCCCCTAAATCCGCTCTTGCTGTAGCCTATGTGTTTTTCTGATGAATAATCTATATTACTCATCCAAATCCGTTCAGTAGTTTTTGCGTGAAAGAGAGATAAACATTCGTGACAAACTTTCACATTTATAATATTAATAGGATAATCATTGCAATGTTCACTACGGTTTATTATACAAATCATTGTCATGTAGTAATTAGTTTTGCCGCACATTTGATCATACAGTAATATGTTAAGTTGTCCTCGTATAATATAGAAATTGTTTTGTAATTAATAGTTAAAATATTTTTACATGTTCTGGTGCATAAGCCATTTATAATTATTATTATTATCTGCTAGTGGGTACTGGCTTTCTTGAATTTATTAGCAATTATTATTAAAAGAATATATTACAAAGTTAAAATTGTTAAAAATAATAAAAATTTTGTTATTGTTACCGTGGTATTTCTGAGAATATATTAAAATAATTGAACAACACATATTTCAAAAATTTTATAATTAAAAAGCTATAAATTAAACACGTAGGGGACATTTTATTTCATTTACAATAACTAAACTTAGCAATTATTACTATCGCGTCTAGTCATTACTTCTTTACGTAATAATAACATAATATTGATTGTAATATAAAAGTTAATAGATTTACCATTTTTAGCAACATCAAATTACTGCACATACCAACAAATATCTTTATTAAGGAAAGGTATATTTTTATTTTGGAGGTTGTGAAAGCAATTGCCACACTTTAAGCGAAGCGAAGACAAAAAGTAATTTGAATCAGTTCTTCGGTGCCAGTATTCTTTAAATACTCACAACTGTAAAGATAAAGATGGGCGTTTATTTTCATCAGCAAAAAAATAAAAGACAATTATCTAAGCTAATGATTATAATGATTGATATATTAGTCCCTGGGACTAGTGTTAACGATTTGCCAAGCGTCTTGTTTTGAGCTGAAGCCAACACCATCAGCACGGTTGTAATGTTGTCCAAAATATATGTGTTCATGAAATGTGTTTTTTTAACGAACTCAATTTGTTTGGATCTAATTGAGAATTCTTTATGTTCAGTTCAGGTAATGTTGCTCATCAACTGGAGCTAAATGTACATAGCTTATCTGACATTCACAAAGCACTTAGTGTTTAGCATGTTCTCAGTCCATCTTCCCATGTTTACGTCAACTGGAACTTCTTAGGATTGTCTGGAACAAATGAATAATATTTAAAAAAAAAACAATAGTTTAAAAAAAACAATAGTTAAAAAAAGCATGCTTTGATATCATACAAAATTACAAACTAGAAAATAATTTTCAATAATTTTAAAAATAGAATAGAGTAATGAAGAAAAAAAATAATTTAATGGTAAAAAAGCGTGGGGTGCTTGATGTTAATTGTAATTTTTAACCGACTGATATAAGTTAGTCATTAAAATAATATTTTAAAAAGCATCCCATTCTTTTTTTTTACTATAAAATGGATTTTTTTGTTCTTCACTCTATTCTTATTTTAAGCCTAGCGAAAATTATTTTCTACTTTTTAGTATAGTTTTCAATCAACAGGTGCTTTTAAAAACTATTATTCATTTTCGACTTTTTAGTTCGGCCATCTACAAAAGTTATTTTAAAAGTTGTTTAGTTTTTCAAACTATGATTTCTTTTTGTTGAAAAAGATACGAAACTCCTCAGTTGATCCTGCCAATAGTTATATACTTGTCTCAAAAGTATATAACTATTGGCATATGCATGCATTGGTACTTGGCACAAGACACTACCGTGCATTCGGATATGAAAAATGACTAATCCTGAAGATATTTTTTTAAAAAATAACTATAAAGCAAGGAATTTTATAATGTTTTTATTAATGTTATTTTTCAATGCTTAGCATTTATGAATGAGATAGCATTTTCCTTTCCCCGCAACAGTATATTGAGTTGACGCAACAGTATATTCACAAACAGTGAATTTGTTATCCCTGAGAGTTAAACATGGGTTTATTTTTATCTAAAAAATCTTCATTAGTGAACAATAAAATCATTGGTTGAATAATAAAATGATTCATGTTAAACATGTTCTGAAAATCAGTGTAATGTTTGTTATACTGCACCCCCGCAGGGGACGATCCGACATTCTTTAGTCGCACTATCTTTTCTTAGTGTTTAAGAAAATAATTGAAGAAACGTTTTATATTTTTTTGTAATTATATGACTGGTATATTCTTCTAAATCAATGTTTATAATTTATCCCCATTAAACATTTGTAGGTAATAAATATTAACAACAAAATGCCTGGCTTATCTTACGAAATTGATTAACTTTCAATCGTGAATATTTCAGAATAGGAATGTCACTGGATCGATTTATCGATTCTGTGATCTGAATCGTAACTATACGAATACAGTTTATTGACATGGAATTTCATAACCGTCATTATTCAAATATTGGGTTGTAACATATGAAATGTCATTGAAGGTGTAAATTTAAATTATTAAACAATACTTTTATTAATCAAAATAGGATCCTACACTTTTCCCAACGTGAAATAAGCATTTCTATCCCCGCTCTGTACAAATTAGGTGTCAAAAAAGAAGTTAAAACTTTGAGGGTGAGCTGCTGGGCCTCGATTAATTCATGTGGTACCAATATTTCAATATTCAGTTTTTTTTGCCTTACCAAGCTCCTTTAGGTGCCTGAAAACAGTCATGTCACTTGCTCCAAGTTGCGAACCTAATTCGCGATTGGTTTGGGAAGGGCCCGCTTCGACCAGCTATTTCAACTTTCCGTTGTCCAACTTAGTCTTCGACCTACCACGTTCTTTGTTGGTAAGGTTATAATTCCCAGACCGAAATTTTTCAAACCTACGGAAGATTGTTCTTTCGGTCACTGTATCTTCACCGTAAACAATATTAATTTTTCGGAACGCCTCCGTGACGCTTTGGCCAAGTTTAAATTCGTAGAGAAAAATTATACGAATTTCCGCGGAAGACATAAATTTATTCTTATTTATTTTTAAAACGTTGCTCACTTTCAAAAGGAAAAGTAAGACTGGTTATGAAAACGATTAAATGATCTTTCAAACGGTATACACAACATAATTGTTTGTGTAGAAATAATCTAATCGCTACTGAAAAGAATACTGTAAATAAACGAAACAAATGAAACTGATATTTCATTCGTTACGACCCAATATTATATACCTTTTACCTTTATTATATACCTTCAGTTAGTTTTACTAGGAAATCAAGTCATCTGTGAAGTTAAAATAGCTTTCGTACAGGCTTTGTTTTAATAATTCTTGGAAGTATGCTCATTACTTAAAAAATAAAAATTCCTATATGTCCTTGTAGTTTTTAGCGATGTGATATTCTGTCAATATTGCCTAGTAACGGATCGTAGAATTACTTTTTGTGTAGTCTTTTATCGTGCTCGAACAGTTAAATTATAGATATTTTTAAAAATTGACGAATCACATAGGCTCTGTTCCTGACTTCTTTAAGCCATTAATCAATGTATAGCACTTTTTAAAAATTTAAATGGAAGAAAGGAAGTACTTCGATTTAAAAGATAAAATAAGCTAATTTTTATAGCACTATTTCGATTTTTGGACTGTTAATTCAATAAAACTAATGCAGTAAAATGAGATTAAGGCATTCTTCTTATGAATTATAAAAACTTTTTATATAATATAAAACAATCCTAAAAATAAAAAAATATTTCATTTTTTTATTTGATGAAACTTACTCAATATCTCGATGCAGTACTAAGTACTCGTATTAAAGCGAAACTTTTATTCTATCGCCCCAAAATTTTTCGTTTATCTATCGCATGTCGTATTACAGATGGAGAAGGGATAAAGAGAAAGGCGCATGACTGAGCAGCCAAGGCCAATATGGCGGCGCCTAGGCAGCTGACCGTGCAGCATTTATATCCTCACTTATTCGTGCAAGTGTTGTGTGTTTTGATCTTTGTATTAATGTAAATGCTTTTATTTACTTTATCGTGATGGATAACGATAAACGGTGAGACTCGAGGCGAAGATGAAGTTATTGATAAAATAATTGAAGTTGACAACGGATCAATGATTTAAATAAATATTGCTCTTACTTTTTAATATGCGTTTATCATCTAAATGACTGTATTAATTATGTATACCGCACTCTAATACGCAAATTGAAATTAAATTTTATAGTTGAAATGTCTACTAATGATTTCCGATTATCATTCCTATTTTTCAATAATTAAGTTAAGATGAAAAACGCAATTGTAATATCCTAAATCGAATAATTTTCCAAAGATTTTTAGTTAAATGCCTATAAACCGAAAAAAGTTTCACTTGCATCTTGGTTTCATAAAACCACACAACTTTTTATAGTGTAGGCTCTTTTCAAAAGGGAAGTTAGTGGTAAAAATGGAGGATTAAAATAAATTGTCATAAATCCCGTCAAATCACCTTTACCCTCCTTCGTAAACCAATGACTTCCCGTCCTCCTGTATCGTTTAATAACATCCCACTGATTCCTGCAGAACAAGTTCGGTACTTAGGACTTGACAAAAGTTAACTTGGAATCCTCATACTAGACTAAAACGACAAGAAACATATCGCCGTTTTCAGGCTACTACTACATTTACTAGACGAACCCTCTAAATTCTCAATTAATTACAAAAGAGGGTCTAATGATTCTCATATACATGAGAATCATTCGACCCATCTGGACTTATGGAGTAGAGCTTTGGGGCTCCATTAAACCATCGAATTCCTCTTGTATTCAATCATTAAATCTAAAATCCTCCGTAAATTCCTCAATGCTCCTTACTTTGTGACGTAAAAGTAATCCTTAATGACCTTAATGACCCATTTGTTGCTGATTTGGCCCGAATCCGATATCAATCATTTCATCTTTCAAACTTTGTTTCCACTCAAATCCTTCGATCCTTCGAGGCGTCTGAAGAGATTACTACAATTATATGAACAGCTAGATATTTTGTAAAATTAAGGATGGTCAGTTTTTAATAATAGACTACAATTCCAAAGCTCTTGCTAAACTAGACTTCGTTTTTCTTTTTATTCAATTTATATACAAAAAAGGTAAGTGCTGAGAAATGATGAAACCCTTTGACTGTGCAGATATTTTTAGTCAACTGTTATTGAGACCTACATAGATTCCAAATATTTTCTCTCTGTTTGTTTCTGAGAATTCTTCTTACACTATCTACTTGTTATATTAGATACATTTTATCTAGTTCGTAGGAACACATACAGTTTATGGTACATGTTTCGTAATAACCAATAATTTCATAAATTTTGTAGCTTTTTTTTTTCGTTAAACCATCAGAGTTTAAAGATCCTTTGATACCTTGCTGTATTGAAATGTGCAGTGGTACAGAATGGACAGAGTTTTTTAAGTTCATATTTGAAAGGAATTTATCTGACATAAAAAATCTTTCAGATTTCCCTTACATCTCTTTTCATTCAGATTTCTATCTAGTTAAATTAAGAAATATACGTGAATGTAATTATTCATATCCTTGATTTTATCATCGAAACAGCTTGTTCTCACCCTGTTTATTAACTGAATGAATTAATAGTAGAAAGCTTTTTACCAAATTAAGTACGCATTCTTTGTGCAGATAATTGATAAAGCAGAGCTCAGGCACTCGTGAATGAAAAGATTCCTTGGAAATTGGCTCCAATTTTTACGGAATAATCAATCAATATATCAAAAAATATATAAATAAGGGGAGCGAGGTGGCTGAGTTGTTTTGTCTAATTCCGGTATGATTGAAGTATCATATTAGCATCCGTTTTTTCATTTCTACATCATTTATAAAAATATTAAAATTTGCAACAAAATGACTATTGCTTTTTTATTTTTGAGGGGTTTCATTCTCAAATTCATCTACTGAAAGAGAAGTTCTATCTCTCCGTGACTATTCTTTTTCTTTTCCTCGAAAACATTAATGTATAGTAAAACTGGTATTAAAGCACCGATACTGACAGATCATGATCGAAGAATGGCAATGCGACATACACGATCGAAGTACTTGGCCGAAGCTAGTTTGACTCTCTACCTTAAACCAAACTGTGAGTGAGGTGATTAACTAGACATGATAGAGTCGGAATTGATTAATAAATAATAAATGCGACTCATATCGTAGTCTATTACATACATTATAGGTTATATCGTAGTGTATTTAGTTTTGGTCGATATGGAACTAGTCATCATATAGTCATTCAACTTGCATACTCAAAGTACATTAAACATTTCCACTGCTTTCGTTGGCCATTATTAATTCGGGTATTACAAATATTTTGGAACTCTGTAACTGGTTTTGTATTCAAATGGTTATACTCAAAATAAGTATACTACAAGTATGTAATTTTTATATTTTAATTTTATCAGTATGTTCTAATTAAGCGAGATTTTTTGGCATAGTTATTTCATATAAAAATATTCTCTTTATCAATAGTTATGGTGTTGAAATATTGCATTTTTTATAAAGTGTAACATTTCTTGCCTAACAAAAAATATGCTGCAATTAAATTAAATTTATTGTAAAGGAGATAGTTGGGGGGTGCAGTCAATAAATTAAATTTACTTTCTTATAAAAAATTGTATTTATTTTTTTATTTTTTAAACTGGACTTAATTCTTCTTTATTATTGTAAGAGAAATCAAAACCATTTTCCAGTCATGTTTATTCTTGATTTACAAATTATTCAAGACGTTTCGACGCTATGGTGTCATTTTCAAGTAGATCCTTTTTCAGCTCTATGAACCTTTATCTTTAATAAAATATATCAAAATATGTTTAAAAACATATCCACAAAAATAATATAAAATAAAGAATTCTTTTTAAATTTATATATATTTATATATTATTATATATATTTATATATTTCATTAAATCAATTAACTAATTATGAAATTTTATATTTATAAAATTACTATATGGAAAATCTATTTTATAAGATATACTGGTAGATAATAGGGTCAGGTTATTTTACTCTATCTGATTTGTTTTCAAAGCTTTCCATTTTATCATTTACAGTATTCTCCAATTTATCGTTTATGAACAGAGCTTCTAAATGTTTTCTTTTAATGGTATTATTCTCTATTTGTTGAAATTTATGTATTAAATTTACTTATATAATTGTTGCTTCATTTTTTATATTAACCTTTTATATAAGGATTAAACCTACTCTAGACAATAGTAATTTACTTCTTACATGCTCGGAATTCGTTTATTATAGTGTAATAATTATTTTTGGTAAAGTACAAATAGCTGAAAACTCAATGAAACAAATTATTATAGTCACTCATACATTGGGATACGATAATATACATTTATATAAACTTAAACCTTTTTTAACACCTTAAGTTTACTAGTTTTACGAGCGATTGCGATTTGTGAAATAGAATCCAATTATTTATAGTTTGAAGCGTTTGAATAATTCTACATATTAAATAAACAATTAGGTTCTGGCGAAAATATAGGCAAATTAGCTCTGAATGATATGAAATTAAATAAATGGTTTGTTTGTTATGGTTTAACGGCGTAAGAAGACAATGCCTATTAACGCATTATACATTTTCTCAAATTTAATTTATTTATTTTTTCATGCAATTTTTGTTATATATATTTGTAAACGTAAATGATTTAAAAAAGGTTAAAGAATTCTTTTATGTTGTTCATTAAAAAATATATGTATGATAATAAATTGACTGATTACAAAAAATTAAAGAATGATTCTATTGCTTTTTTTTTCATCTCTAAGGCTTAAATTGAACACGCTGAATAAAATTAGTTGACCTTATGAGGAAGAGAATGGTCCGTGAGGAGGTAAAAAAAAATCTCTTTAGTTAGAAGAACATTTTATTTTTTAGGTCGTCGTCAGGGCTAAATATACAAGAAACATAGAGAGAAATGCTTTATTTTCAGCAGTCTTGTTCAACTATATTGGATTGCCTTAATACACAGCATGCTGATCAATCCATATCGGAAATACTGTACATTACAATTTGTTTGGTTTAAATGGATACTTAAAAACTACAGTACAATTCTTAATTTTTTCTACTCTCTTTTCTTTTTTTTTATATAGAAGAAAATAAAGAAAATACAAACCAGATAAACTAAGCATATATGCATTACCATGCAATTTATGAAGATAAATAAATTAAAAAAAACACGGAAAAAAACTTATATATTAAATATATTAGCGTGTGGGGTATCAGCTACTACATACATGATGGTGAATTATCCCCAGGGAGTCAAGAATAATATTCTCGGCGATCACCGCTACATCCCTGCCATTGACACCAGGTCATCTAAGAAGCTCCATGTTCTTTTCGGAATCGTTCCGCGAGACCCAAACCTGAGGCCTCTCACGGTGAACTCTCTCTCTCCGAAGGTCTCGCGGAATTTCTCCTTTAGGAAAGGGATGCATTTGTCATATATTTCCTTCTTTTCCCTTTCCACTCCACCCGCCTGGTCAAGGTCATTATTTTCAAATCTCACCGTCGGATCCAACACCCATAATATCTTTCCGGTCTTCAGAAATGCGACAATATCCGCTAATGGCCGTATTCATACTAACGACCTTGTGGATCCCTCAGTGTCGATACAATAGACCACGTCAAAGCAGGCGAAGTCTTTTTCCTTTAGGAGCCTCATTAATTCGTGTTTGACCCTGTGGTGTCGGCGTTTTATGAGGAGGGAGTTGTTAGGGCATTTTCCCAGCACATGGGCTTGTGTTTCTGACTCTCTGCCGCATTTGCGACAGAGGGGCCCAACTTCTCTCGCCTGTCCTCCGGCTCCTGGGACTCCACGAAGAGGCGCATAATTGATGTTCAGTTTTAGGGCGTTGGTTCACTCCGACCCCGAAAGTACCTGTTTCTCGCATATAAACCTGTTGGCTTTCGGTGTCTCCTTGAAATGACCGACTCCAACGCCCTGCCATCTACAATTAGCCCATTCTTCGAAAGAATTCTCACGCAGCAACTGTCATAGAGCTCTCACGCTTCGGAAGCCCTGATCAACTCCCAGTCTTTCTAGACATTGAGCTGCTTCCGTTTCATAATTAAATATAGACTGGAACAGGGCATCCGGGACATTAGACCGTCGCTGGGCAATTGACCAATGCTGAAGTGGAGCCTCCCATTGACAGCGGATCAGTCCCAGGCCTCGATACCTCCTTGGTGCGTACATCATGGCCGTAGAGGTGTTCGCAGGTAGCCCGATGATGGCCTTGATACTTCTGCGGATATTTACATCAATGCCTTCTAACACCGCAGGACGTATCTTTATTAGGGGCACGGTTTGGAGAGGATTGGTAAGTCCCGGGAACAGGCACTGATTCACAATGTTGAATAATGTATAGCAAAGAATAACAATGTATGCAGTTTATTGATAATAATAATAATATATGTTGTAAATTCTTATCAATAAATTCCATTTATTGTTATCCTTTATTATATTTATAATTATATATAATTATTATTATTATGTATCTTGTATATTTACGCCTGAAGAAGACCTGCAACGTGGGTCGAAACAATGGCTTTAAAATAAATGGTTTTCGTTCCTTCAAATTGTATAGGATTTTCATAAAAAGATCTTATTTTTAAAAATTGTAGTGAAAATTATGGTATTTTTTTTCCTTTTGCAACTTAAAATCCAAATTTAAACGATAGTTGTTTGGACAATACCTAGCAGTATTATAGGCTATCGAAGCGTGGACACTTTATCATGAGTATCGTATCGATTCACCTTACATATAGCAAGTGATTGATGGAATCGAAGCAATATACTCACGACCTGACGTCTCACTAAGGGTTTCTTGACCTCGAACTCAATTCTCTTGACTTTAATTCAATTAATAATACAGTTTTTTCCACAGGAATATTGCCATTTCTCTCCTCGTGTAGTTTCTATCATGAGAATAAGTCAATAAATTAACAATTACGGGCCAGAAACCATTAACAAGGTTTATTAAAACGTATTTTCAGAATTTACATTTCTCACCAACGTATCTGTTAGTTGTCTAGTTCAAATAGTGACAGTTATGTGATTAGCTTTATGGTTTGCATTAATTCGGGTTTTTATAACCCCCAAAACTCTTATAACGTTCAATTTCGCACTCGGTGTTTTGATTGTTATACGAATGACAAGCTGGCGTCATGTCTTGCTTGAAGTACTCAGGATTCCCACGTTTTGAGAGATTCGATAGAGAGGAGTTGAATTTAGGGGGATATAATTGCAGGGTGAAATCCTGATGAAACAATTTGATATATAAATACTGAAAAACGCTTGATATACTTTAATTATTCGCAACTTTTCCATTCATGGGCATAATAAGGTATTGATCATTATGTAATAAAATATTAATTGCCAATACTAGAAAATATTTGAGAAGACAAGTTTACTAATATAGGGAAAAGATATCCTATATGTTCTTAGGGATTTACTTGAAGAATTTGAAGGTGCCATGTATAAATATATAGCTCGACAAATTTCAAAACGACCTGCGCAGGAGTCTCCTCAGGCCGGCCGCGCATACAGAAATCCCGCCCATTTTCCCACTACCTGGCGCCCTTCCTCCCACCACACTTCTCCAGCGCCACCACCGATCTCTCAAAATATCATTTTGTAAATCTTCGGACTAAAAAAAATAATATATGTTCATATTTTGACAAAAATTGATTAATTAGATAAATGTTAAACGTTTATAGTTTGGAAAAAGGTTATAGATGGATAATTTTCGAAACGATCTCCACAAAAGTCGCCTTGGTCAGGCCACGCCCTTTTCCCCTACTACCTGTCTCCTTCTCCCACCACACCTCCCCAGCCCTGCCTCCGATTTCGCAAGAGGTCTATTTGTATATGATCGGACCGTAATAACATAATGTAGTATTCGCGCGCCTCCCATATCCGAAACAAAACTCAGAAATGTTCAGGGAACACTTGCTTTTATTTACTTTTTACATATTCATCACGCGCATATACTCGTACTAGGAGGTTTGAGAAGTTTGACTTACAGATGAATTTGTGTACTAGAAAGCAGATGCAAGATATAGTGGAATCAAACGACTACTTAATGTTTCTTGGAAGTGAGTTAAACACTCGTTCATTTCCAGAGCCGTTTTTAAATATTAAATCATTCCTTATTATTATGACTTCCTTCACTAATAGTTATTATAATGTATGTTTACTAGTTTGCCGTAAATGTATCGAAATAATTGTAACACGTTTTTTAACTACATAATTTTCTGTGGTTGATAGATGCTATTTGTCTGAGACCAACCTTGTTTCAAGGTTAACATAATCCCAATTTATTTCTTTTATGCAATCTTTAATGATGCCTGTTTTAACAGCTTTGTTTACAATAATCGTGCATTCTGGATTTTATGGCAATTCTACAACTCACAGATTGTTAATATTACTCTACTGAATACTGTGATACGCTGGGGTATGAACATTTTTTTTAACGTGATTTAGAATATTACATTTTAGTGAAACCTCTTCAAGATCAGACTTTTCCTCCTGAAAAACTAGCGTGTTATCTATGACAGTGATGTGTCCGTGGATAATTAGAATCTTTTGTGGTGTAACATGAAACATAAAATAATGACTGCGATGTCTGCTGGCAACATTGTTATCGTAAGCTCGCAGAGCAAACAAGTCTAATTAGAACAACTAAGCAAAGATACCAACTCCTGATTGTATTTCCAGCTTAACTCAAAGTAAAACTGAATACAAGATCTTTTTGAACTTGTTATTAAAATTGCAATGCAGATAACTATTGATGTGGGCCAATTTATTAACTATTAATTCGTTAACCTGCTGGGAGCGAAATACAAATCTATGGTAACTTAACTTGCAAGTAGGGAATGAATCTGGATGAAATTTTGGGAATGAAAATGTCCAGTAATTATAAACGTTATCAAGTCTAAACATTTTACTAATTCCAGTCAGTTACGGGACAAAATTAATCTTACTGATAATTGTGACTTTCTAAGGTACCTTAAGGGTGGGTCGATTTTTACTACTGTGATTCGGGAAAATATCGAAAGGATAATTACTTAATAAGAAATGAGAAGTGGCTGCAACCCGGCCTGCATAAAATAATTATAACGGCAAGTATAAAATTAAAGGTAAGGATGGCGATAGTTGAGGGTGCAGTCAAATTAAACACCAAATAAGTGAATAATTATTTATTAAGTGTGCCGACGTTTTACCTACTTTATAGGTCATCTTCAGGTCTATGAAAGAAAAACAGATAAAACAAAATAACTATAAAAATACATTACAGTACCAAGAATATTACAATATTATGTAGAATAATACAAAAGGTGAACGAAATAGTAAAGGAATTATATGAATAAAAATTATACAGAATAAATGTACAGAAAGGAGATAATGCAAACAAAATATAACGAATTAGTGAAGGATATACATAAGTAAGAAAAATTACAGAATAAATGTACAGGCAAAACAATACAAGTAAAATACAAAGAGAAAAAATAAGGTAAACAGAAAGTTGCAAAATGAACTACTTTCTAGACATGACATATAAGGGAGAGATATAAAAGTATGGATAACCTAGTTTAATACAGATAAAATATAAAATGCATGATAATATACTCCTAGAGAGTTAGCATAAGTAAAATGAAAGAAATTTGTAACAAAATATAAAGCCAAAGAATAAATAACGGAAGAAATATGTAGAAAGTAAAGATAAGAATGAATGTCATGAATGACAAGTAGAAAAGTAAAATATAAATACAATATAAGTATGGGATGTTATATAACTGTACACAATTAGAATGAAGTTGTATTAATATAAAATTAATTGATGAACCTAATTATTGACATTAAGTTGATCGATATGATAGTTAGTGATAAAGTTAAGTTTGATCTTACTTCTTTTCAATTAGGTGTGTGTTACTACTGCCTTTTACCTTTCTTCGCTTGCTGCTACAGAAGACTGGAAAGAAAAAAATCTGTCCTGTCATAATTCCAAGGTGCGATCTAATTAAGGAGGTGGCAGGATTTAGATGTTTAACTAAATTGATGAGAGAGCGGTGAAAGGCAGTTTGCTTCTTGACGTTGATTGCCGATAATTTGTCCCTCATATCTCTTAGCCAGCGCTCCTTCCGGCGGGCAAGTAAAATTTCTAGTTCTCAAAGGTGACTTAATAAATTAGCAGATTAAATTAATTACGTGTTGGTTTGGGTTGACAATTAGTTCGCGTAGATTTATTAATTTTCATATAATTTAATCCTGGTCATTTTTATACACCTTGAATATTAGGAATAGGATAGATATTTTGTATGTTATATCTATTGTATCTTTAACTAGACTTGTACGATTAAAATCAAGAGAGTGGAGTGGCTAAGTGGTAGAGCGGTGAGTTGCCGTGCCGAAAGTCTCCGGTTCAAATCCAGGTTTTGTTTAATGTGTTAATAGCCGGAAAGAGATCTTTTGGGATCTGTGACCTCCTAGGACTCATCCAGTCTCTATAAAGTAGTTATCCAAAATAGGCAGAAAATCTGGTGGTTGAGCATGATCTAGGATAAATTCTCTTCCTGCACTACCATTGCCCAAGAAACAGTTCAGTCTCTTCCCCATACTGAGCCCAGGACCCTAAATGGGTTGTAGTGGTACAGATAAATAAAAATCAAACTATTAATTTAATATTAAAATTTTTTAACAAATATCTATCCGATATTACAAAAACAAAACCTAAGCCACTACAAACCATGAAGGCTCTTAGACTCAGTACATGGCAGAGACTTTATTGTTTCCAGGATAACGGTTGTGCAGGTGGTTGATTGGTCCAAGATCACCCTCAGTCACTAGATTTTCCCTCCAATTAAGGATACTCACTATTATGCTGAGTAAGCACAAGAGTATCTGTAGATCCTAGAAGGTCCATTCGTGGCTTTTAAGAGATTGAATAATTTATCTGACACACCAGGATTCGAACATGGAACCTTCTGCACCGCTACTCTAACTAATAAAGTATCCTGCTTCCTCCTCAGTGCTATAAATAGGAGTAATATTGTTACGAACAGTTATTTCTGTTTACTCATGCATTCAATAGGGTTCGACATCAGAAACTGCTTGAGAAGAAACTCCCTCCTACCTTCTTCTTCAGTACTTCCTTTCTGACAAATATTCCTCTTTCAATGCTCAGACCATTAGACCAGCCTTAGAAAGGGTACCTCAAGGGTCAGTTCACGCTTTACTACTCTACGGCATGTGCACACGCGATATTCCAAACTCCGACCCCTTAAACAGGTCTGAGAAAGGCACGAGAGGCTTCGAAATGGACCTGGTAGGCCGATCTGGTTTTATTTTTATTTTATCGAGTTACATTTAGAGAGTGGGGTAGCTCAGTGTAGAGAGTTGCTTTGGTAAAGCTACTGGTTCAAAACCGGCTGTGGCAGATAAATTATTTAATGTTTAAAGAGCCACGGTTGGACCCTCCTGGGGTTCATCTAGTCTCGATGAAGAGGTTATCCTTCATTAGGGGCAAATCTGATGGATGATCTCCGAAACATCACCTCCCTGCACAACCATTGTACTAAAACAGTACTATCTCTGTCATGCACGGGACCCATGCTCTTTTATAGGTTGCAGTGGTACAGTTGTTTTTTTAAATATGTAATATTACATATTTGTTTTGTTGTATACGTTATATCTAACGAGATTGGGTCTCCTCATTAGTGACATTTTTTTCTCGTGAAAAATATCGATAGGGACCTTGCTTTATGTTCCCTACACTGCTCTGATGATTTTAACAGACAAATATAACTTTTTTTAAATCAATGAATCGTATCTTATCTCTTTAGTAGTTGTTAGCATAACCACTTTATATGCCTGAGGTTGCGGGTTCGCAGCTCGGCAGTAGATTCTTAAAGGTAGTAAAAAATCCTTGGTTATGTCATCCTTCGGAAGGGGCGCAAAACGTTGGTCCTGAGCGTCAGTCACTCGGTAAGGATCCTACCCTAAGTACCTGGAGAGGCGAAATTTTGAAATACCACTGTATCATAGTCTGATTAGTCATAGCAGCATAAAGTGAGTTCTTACAAAATTCTTTTTATTAAACTGGACTTCATTCATCATAATTTGTATAACAGGGAAAGAGAAAAACCATTATATATTCTTGATCTCTGTACATGTTATTTTAAATTTTATTAAATTATTTATTTTATTAATTAACATGTTATTTTGACCATGGTGGATAAATGATCCCCAAGAATTTTAGAAGAAAAAAATAAATTTTCAAATATGACATTAAGAGAGAGGAGTTTGAAGAGATTGAAAATGACACTATGATGTCGAAACGTTTCTAATGATGTAGAGATCAAGAATATAACTGACTGGAAAATGTTTTTTCTCTTTCCCTATTATACATAAAGTGAGGTTAAATAAATAAAAACCCACTACATCTCACCTCTAAAAGCATCATGACTGGTGCATGATTTGGGAAATTAGTTTTAAACAAGACAAATTGTAACGCATTACTTTCTCTCTTCGAAATGAAACTTTCCATTCAATTTACCTCGACAACGTTTGTGAAACTTCTGGAAAAGTCTGACTTAGGCCAGCAGTGCTAGGAATATTTGTCTAGTTTGATATTTTCTCATAATTTTATGGTTAGTGGTGTGTGTTCGTAGCTATGCAAGTTTATTCGTTGGTAGGATATTACAGTTACCTCTTGGGGGGAGGTCATCAGTGGTGTTAGCAAAACGACCTTACATGCCTAGTATCTTGTGTTCCCACCGCTGTTGCAGGTTATCCTAGGATTTAAAAACAAAAACCTTTACCAATTCAGCCTTGAAGGTCTTGGGTTCGGTACTTGGTAGAGACTATACCGTTTGTTGGACCATGGTTGTGCTGGGAGGTGATTTGTCCTAGAACACACTCAATCACCTGATTTTTCCCTCTATTTTCTCTTTATAGAGGATGGGTGAGCCCCAGGAGGGTCCTAGATCCCATAGGATCCGTCTCCGGTTGTGAGATTTTTTAAAGGGAGTAAAGAACCCTTTGGTTGTGCTGTCCTACGGAAGTGACATATAATTGGATTCTCGAGGCTGTACGATTTCAGGCACTCGTTAAAGATTCCTATCTTAATTATACCTGGATAGGCAAAATTTATAAATTTAAATCAGTAAAAGAAGAAAGAGTTTCCTCGTAGTAATATTTTGATTATTACTTTCTCATTCTTTGTGATCTTACTTTTTATTTTATTATTCAATGAAATTTACAACTCTATTATACCAATACAACAAGTATATAGGATGAATGGTACATATTGGTATGAATAAAGACAAGTAGAGAAACTACCCAGTGGTAGTAATCAGATAAAAATTTTAACTTAGAAGGTCACAAGGCCATCTTCTATCTTATTTTTAAAGTTTAAAACTGATATTATTATAATAAACTAACCAAAGACTCTTTTTCTTTGCACGTAACGTTTCGACAACACATGGGAAGGTGAATCTTAAATTAAATCTTCAATCTTAGGTGAAGTTGTAATTTTACTAATCATTGTATTAATTATGGTGTCTATTATATCTATATTATGGTTTCTATTATATCTATACTATGGTGTCTGTTATAGTTATTATTTTTATTAATCATTATTATCATTGATAGAGAATCTTGTTTTAAATTGTAATTATTATCTTTACTAAAGCCTTTAGGATTATTATAATTAGTTGTTGGGTGTATTTTTATTCTATTTTTGTTAGTATATTAGAGTTTTATTTTTGATATGAGGATGTTTTAGGTTGATTTCCTAAACAATTTTTCCCTTTGTGTTTCCCTAGCCTTGTTTCCCCACCCAGCTCTTTTCAGGTGTCCTCGAAGTCCAAGAGAGGAGCCGCAGGTACCATTATTATCGGGAGAAAATATTATCATTTAATGAAATACCTAGACGCCATTCTCATAATTCTCTAGGTATCGCCGAAGACACAGGATCGTAAACTTTCCTCCTGAAGTTCATAGTAATAAATCGCTAACTTTATGCTGCCTCGTGGCAATAACATTGCCGTTATGGGCCAGCTTGTTCAATATCTGCAACCTGATACGGTGGCGTGTCTCCTGTCTCCAACTAATTCACCTTATTAATTATTCATTATGGCAAATATTGATCATGAAGTAAAAACTACGTAATGTATTTCGCGATAGCCTTTTATCTTCATTCACATTCTGGATTTGTATTTAACTCAATTGACATTCGAAAAAAAGGAATTTGTTGGACCCGCCATCGCACGAATAATGAACGGTATATAATCAAATCTTACTAATATTATAAATGTGAAAGTTTGTATGTTTGTCTCTCTTTCACGCAAAAACTACTGAACGGATTTGGATGAAACTTTACAGTAGTAACTTTATAGTAATACATCAGAATAACACATGGGCTATAGCAAGCGCGGACTTAGGGGGGCGCACGGGGGCACGTGCCCCTCCCCACCCCCGACAGTTTTAGAGGTACTGTGGAGAATCCATTATAGTACATAATTTAGCATCTTGAAATTTGCAGATAGGTCCTTAGTATGATAGAAGAAAGAAGGTTGAATTCCACCCTTATTATAATAAGGGTTCAAAGGTTGTATGGAATCCGTCAGTTTTGAAGTTAGACATCTGAAATTTTGTACGAGTAACCTATAGTGAAAAAAATTAAATTATTTATTGTTTTAAATTATTGTTAAAAAGCACTGTCAAGAAACTTTATGCGGTAGTCCAAATGCGGCGAGCGAAGCCGCGGGCAAAAGCTAGTAATTGAATATTTTAATAATGTATACAGCAAGGCGTTGAATGGATATAATTTTTGACATCTCGTAGACTACAAAGTCTCCTATGGTTAATTATATTAATGATGTCTCCCAGATGTTATTGTTGTCAAGGTTTTATCAAATATTTTCTTTTTCAATAATTATTTAATTTTTAGAATTTAGTTTACCGTTTTGAACGTTACAAATATATTTATTGTTTATCCACATTGATTTAGTGTCGATTAGAGCCATCTTTGTTTTCGTAGCGAAAGAGTTTTTTTAATTCCTCAAATATATGTTTCCACTACAATTTTTCAATTTAAACCGTACCTATGAAGGTGCTTGGGGTCAGTACATGGTTCAGATCGTACTGTCTCTATCACTGCGGTTGTTTAAGGTGGTGATTTGTCCGTAATTACACTCAACCCCCAGGGTTTTACACCAATTAAGGATTCCATATTTATAGAGCCTGGACGAACCCAGGAGTATCTGTAAATCCCTCAAAGTTTATCCGTTGCTGTTAGAAGATAAAATAATTTATCTAGACAGCAAAGGACGGATCCAGGATTTTCTGGGGTGCACAACTGGCAGACGGGCAAAAAAATCAATAATAACTTAGAAATAAACTTGTAGTATTTATAGAAAGGTTTCAAAGGTTTATTTAAATATCTAAACAATACTCATGTTATTTATTTTATTTTATTCATATATTTTCACAACTATCATCACATGATTTGCCTGTAAGTATTTACGGTAATAGATTCTCCACAGTATACAAAAAACCGTCAGGGGGGAGGGCACGTTTCCCCGTGCCCCCCCTGGATCCGCCTATGTACACATCTGGATTTGAACATGGAACCTATATCTACACGGAACTCTTCACACGGTGCTACACCGCTTCGCTGTGAAAAAAGAACGACTATTCCCTTCTGTGCTATAAACAAGAGTAATATTATTACTGACAGGTGATAAAATTTTCTATGTAAGTTTCATTGTAAGCAATTAAAATTGGTTTCTGAAGCATAAACCATTCAAGAGGGAATTTTAATTAATTTAAATGAATTTAAGTACACTTCTTAACTGAATGATTTCAGGTACTAAAGTGGATCTAAGAAAGTACATTAGCTTGGAGTTAGCTGCTTTTATTGCCAAGTTTGCTTTAAGCCTTAACTTAACTATTCATTACTTACCTTCTCGACTTTTTGCTTGGTATTTTAAATGGCCTTGAAGGAAGCCATATAACGTATAATATTATTATAGTTTAAATATTTGTATTTTATTCAAAATTTTCATAAAAGCGAGATTTGTGTTATTCATAATGCTATTGAGACTTTAAGAGAGATTCTGGATATCTATTGATATACATACATTTAACGTTGGCGTATTGATAATAAAGCTTTATTCTCTATAAATTTAGTATAGCAATAAAACATAAATATTGATCGATAATTGTTTCATGGAAACAAACAAGGAAAAATAATACACAAGCAATATTTGTATCCTGATGGATAAAATTTAAAAAAACTAAAAACTCTAAAAAATATTGAAAAACTAAAACTGAAGGAAAAAAGGAAAACGTGGTTGTTTTGAATTAATTATGAGAATAGAAAACATGGCCGGAAACATTTGCGCCCGGGTAGAGGAAAAGTACCACGTTTTCTTACCGAAAAATAATTTTTATACCATTTTTAATACTTAATATTTTGTAGTATTTCAGTATTTATTTTTAATTGCTTTATTGCTTACATAAATATTATTTATAATTTATTTTATTTTTTTATACTTATTATAATTTTTAAATATTTTTATTTTGAAGAGAAAAGATTTGTCCGGGACCAGGATTCGAAAGCTGACCGAGGTAATGTGCCACAATAGCTCAAGTGGCAGAGAACTGAAACGGAAACGCAGACAACCCGGGTTCGAATCCCCATCCTGGACAAATCTTTTCTCTTCAAAATAAAAATATTTAAAATACATAAATATCAGTTTATTCATTTTACATTATTAATCCTATTACTATCTCCTCTACTCCATTTTATAAACTTATTTTAATTATTTATTATTAACATTTTTTTATTATTCCTTTTACTATTTTCTCTGTCATGTTAGTTTTTTTATTCTATTTATTTTTTCCTAAGACGTATTTGTTTAATAACTGGTACCATCTGGAGGTAAACAATCCAGCCAAGCCACATGTTTTATCCAATACTTACTGATATCGGAAATAAATTTACCTGAGGCATTGTAATCTCGAAAATTCTTTAAAAAGATATAAGATAGGTAGAGACATTTCGATAAATCTCACTTAATGGTAGAATCCTGATTGAGAGCGCAATTCAAGTTCTGAAATATCTTTGAAACTTCATTACTTCTTCTTAACTAATCTTTTGTCTTCATTAATCATATTTTTGAATATAATTAATTTATTCATTAAAAACTGGAGCGATATGAAATAGAAGAAGGTTAAACGTTAAAATATACTAGGAGCCTGTTTTTTTATTTAAATTTAAACAGCCACTTTAAAAATTAGATGGAGGTGTTGTGTTACATATATAAAGTTCCCAGGAAACGAGAATTTATTTATTTTTAAATAAGATAAATTCAATCTATTGCTGTATTGAGATATTATATGAGAATTTCGGTTTAAAACTAGAAGGCGGAGATATGCTTGTTTATTAAATAAATAAAAAATTATTTAATTTGTTACATAATGTCTCTAGTAAATATTAATAACATAATAAATAACCAATCTTGAATAAATATCACATTTCTTAGTCCTTTTAACTTCAATTACATCAGAAAGGGGAGCATTTTTTATATTATTTTTATATCCAGTAGGGTAAACCGGGGAATTGGCGACACCTTAAGGGTTTTTTATTTTTATATTTTGTATTTAAAGAGATATAAATACAAAATAAAACACATAACTACTTCAAAATGTGGCCTACCGATTTCTTATATGCATATGCTTAAACAACTTCACATTTTTTTTGTAAATAATTGTTTGTAAACTATAACCACCTGTCGGAATTGCCCCATGAACCAGGGTAATTCCGACATACCTTAGGAGTAATACCAACATAGGTTGTAGAAGGCAAATTTACTGCTGTAATAATTTTAAAAAACTTTTTATTGTACATGAAACGTTTACAATGAAGTGGTGAACAGTTGCAATATTGAGGAAATTATTATTAGGAATAAAAAAGTATTTACAACAAATCCAAACTTTGAGTAAACATATTTTGTAATAAAATGTATATCTAAGCTAGATTAAAAGATAAATTATTTTTTAAAGCAATGGTCGCAAGTATAGTTTTCCGCAGAATCAAATCCGCTACAATCAGCGTGTGGCCACAATCCACAAACGACACACCTAAACCAAAGTTCGTTACCTCCGAATTCTCTACACACTAAACACATTTCCGAGTCTCCTCCAAGTAAATTTACCATGTCATCCATCTCATCATCGTCACATAGCTTCGACTCATCAATGTCATCTTCAGACGAAGACTCTGAGAAAGATATTTGTCTTCTGCATGTTTTCTTTACTTTTTTTATTTTCTTTGCAACATTTGACTTTTTTGATTTCTTTTCACAGGCATTTACATTTTCATCTACTTTTTCCTTCTTGATTTTTTTAATTTTTTTTTTTGTGGGCACTTCAGGATTTTCGAAGAGTTTTTTAAGTGCTATCTTGGCCTTTACCTCTTTCTCCTTTTTGATCTTCTTCGCTTCTTGTAATACTGCTTTCATAGACATAGCAGTGACAATAGTTGAGTGCTGTTTAGGTCTGCCTTTGGTTTTGAGTTAATTGTTAGGTTGTTGTAGGCTTACAGGAGATATTATTGAAAGCTGTTGTTTAAAACCAAGCAGATCACGACTAGACTTTTTTCGTAGACTTTTTTCTGCGTTTGTCGGCATATCATGCACACTGTTTGAAGATGTTCCAGCTTCAGGGCTTTTATATATGCCAGTTATGTTCAAATTTGGATGATTTGTAGTTTTCTTTCTTAATCTTTTCTCAGAATGCACCATCTAAAAATAAATAAACAAAAACGCGTTAGCCAATCCCATTCATAATGAACCGGGGCAATACCGACATGTCGGAATAGCCCCGGCCAGGGATGTTGGCATTACCCCGGCAAGACAAGATGACGTCTAAACAGGTTATGAGGGCAGGTTAGTGACCGAACCGAAACAAAAACTATACTAAACTACTCGCTAAATATCGTGCTTTATAACTTATATGATCTTATTTAGGATTACAAACTTATAATTACATTTACCTTCTATCTAGTGCTAAAGAAATATTACACCGAAATCAGCAAAAACATTTAATTTCAACTCACAGCAAAACTTGTTTACCTAAACGACCGAGGCACACTGGGCGTTAGTTGCAGTGATGTCCGCAAGGTTGCAGCGAAAAGCACTTCAAAAATATCTCTGCAGGGATGGCTAGAACTGCAGTGTCGGAATTACCCGGGGTGTCGCCGTTCCCCCGGATTACCCTATATGAAGGTCATGAGTTAGTACATTATATTAACCACGAAACTCATTTGCAGCTTTCTCTTGTTGCCGATTTCCTAATATACTTTGTGATTTAAAAAAAAAATTGTATTTATTTTTTTACGTATTGTCATGAAAAAATGAAATTTTTAGTTGAAATAATATATGTGGTAGATTTTGGGGCAGTACGACTGGGGGGAATAGAAAAATATTATATATTTAAAGTACTGTCAAGGTAATAAAAGATAAAATGGCGTATTTGCTGTTTCTGTGTTAAATTACATTTTATTGTTTAGCTTTGTATTCTCTTCTCATTGCCCAAAATGCATAATTAAATTTTTGACTTCATTACTTAAGGATCTGGAGTTCTATCAACTTAAATAAGAAATCAGCTACAATACTTTATAAAAAATTATAAATACTTCGTACAAGCTTTTTTATAGGTGGTACCTTATATACCTTATGGCTACCTTAGGCTAGAGTATTTATTATTTTTAAATTTCAAAAGATTTTTGTTTCAAGGCACATCTTCAGCCTCATTCTAAAACATTTTTCCTTTAATTATATGATGGGTAGGGGATTATTTGCTTTACAATCTCTACATAGTGACCTATATTCAGGGTGCTTCGGAATTGCACGGCTCTATTTTAGGTAAGTGTTCTGTAACACAAAATAATAAAAAAGTTCATATTAACATATATATCTAACTCATTTATTAAACAGATATCAAAGATTAAAGATTTATTATTTATTTACTACATTAAGACCGACTGTACAAACTTTAGCGTGTTTAATACTATTACAGGTTTTAATCACCTGATAAACAAATGATCAATAAGCAATGACAGTAGTTGCTCATCTGTTTGTCTAGTTCTGTGTGTTTTAGTGTGAGTTAATACTGTGAGACAGTTCAATTTATGATTAGCATGGGAGACACCACAAATTTATTCAATTTTGCTGAACAAACATACATGCTTTAAACTTATGGCGAGGTACATAGAAACAGTTGCTACTGTTCGAAGATATCGAGAAAATTTCCTAACCGAAGAATACTTCGTAAAACGTTTGAGACCATTGAAAGACACCTTAGGGAGAATGGCACGCTAAAACCTATACGAGTAAATTCCGGTCGACAAAGATTTCGACGTACTAGAGACAAACTAAAACCTAGAAGAAGAAATACTCGATGCTGTTCAGGTATCTCCTACTACTAGTAACAGAAGATTGTCACGTCGTTTCGATGTTTCCTCTACCAGCGTATGGTTAACTTTACGCGAACAATTGTATCCATTTCACGTATTGGGTAGGCAAGATTTATTACCACTAGATTATAACAATTCTCCCAGTGGTTAAGTCGAGAATGCACACGAGATCCTAACTTCCTGAACTGCATTTTGGTTACTGATGAATCTTGCTTTACAAGAAACGGGATTCTTAATTTTCGAAATACCCCTACTTGGGCTGAAGAAAACCCTCATACGACTGATGTTGGACATTACCAAAATACCTTTTCTTTAAATATCTGGTGTGGCCTCCTGGGTGACAACATCATCGGCCCCTTCTTTTTGTTGCCTAAGGCTGCCAGGTATATCTTACTTGCATTTTTTACAAAATGATTTTCATGAACTCCTAGACGATATTCCACTGGCCATTAAGAAAGGCTGTGGTTTATGCATGACTGTGCTCCAGCTCACTTTCCTCATAGTGTCTCTGATTATTTAAATGCAACTTATGGAGACCGATGGATTCGTCGAAACGGACCAGTTAAATGACCACCACGATCTCCGGATTTAACTACAATAGATTATTTTGTGTGGGGCTAGATGAAGTCTATGGTTTATTCTGCGGCAGTTGGTACGCAAGAAGAGCTAAAAAATCGGATCTTGGAAGCCGCAGTAACTATCAATCACCATCCTGATGCTATAAGAAGAGCCAAAGAATGGATTCGTCGTGCTGACTGAATGTTGCATTCAACAGAACGGAGACCATTGAACAGTTACTCTAAATGTTGTAATAATAATATATAAATAATAATAATAAATCTTTAACCTTTGATATCGGTTTAATAAATGAGTTTGAGATATATGTTAATATGAAGTTTTTTGATTATTTTGTGTTAAAGAACACATACCTAAAAGATTGCCTTATAACTCCGAAACACCCTGTATAAATAAATATTTATTTATTATTCTTTGATGTGAAACAGCTCTGAAAGACTTCGCGACTATGATGCAGCAGGTTTTTTTCAATTCTTTCTTGACTCATCTTTGCTCATGATTTCACTGAAATTTTTCCTTCTTTCTATCCTGGCCTTGGACGGAAATATTTTTTTGTCTGCTACAAGTACCGCATCTTTCAGGAATTTCTGTCATTCTGTTCTGTTTTCATTTTAGTGAGTGTAATTTCGAATCCCTGTTTGCTTGTTTTATTTGTTCTGTGTATCCGTGGTTGAATTTTTACCCCATAATTTTAGTGAAAACTTTCCTCGATCATCCTCTGCATGTGTCCATAAAACCTCAGTCTTCTTATCCTCATCTCGGTTTCCAAGTCAGGAGTTTCACATTAAATTTCTTTGTTGAATTTTAGTCCACATAAATATATAACTATAATATAATAATAAATAATTATTTAAAGATTCGAATTTCGAACAACATAATTAAGAAATCAGCTACGATACTTTGTAACTAATTATATAATTAGTCTAATGATAAGTGTAATCAAAGAAGTTTTGAGTAGTCGATATTCTAGAAGTATTTCTATTTTTTTAATCTCAAAATATTTTTTTCACCCTCATTCTAAAATATTCTTCCTTTAATAATATGAATGGGTAGGAGATTGTTTGTTTTTGTTTTGTTTTTTAGGATCCTGGCATATTGAAAATATCTGTATTTATCTACGGACCCTTTTTAAACAGTTATATTTGCACAAATCCTCCTGATATTTGCATATGTGGACTGCTTCTCTTGAATACAAACCTGGCTATTTGAAGAGGATGCCGTTCCAATGCCCCGGCATTCTATCTACTCAGTTTTAATATGAACGCACTGATCTTCTACACCTGAATAGTTCCCTATTATAACTAAACAAATGACCTTGTTTTGATTTATTTTTCTTATTTTTTATAAATATTGATTCGCATCTCTTAAAAGTTGACCATATTGAATTTTTTATTGAGGAATTGGAATTTATTTGGGTTATAATGAGGCACTCAGCTTCGCCCGGTGTAACTTACTGGCTTCGAATTCGAAGGTTTTATAATATTATGCAATCAAATTGATTTATAAATCTCGGTAGTGAAGGATCGTTTGGAATGCGTCTATTCGCACCTATTCCATTGTTTTTCGATATTGGAAAATATTTAAAAAAAAAGAACAAAAGCTGACCAGAAAGTTCAAAATCGAAGCAATCAGCAGATTGAACCTTATGGACCTTAAGTTACGCTTAAAGGAGGAAATAATAATACTTCATTATCCTCAGACAACTACGTAAAAATATAAAATATATACTGGAATTTTGTTTAAAATGTTTTACTAGGACTCCATCTGGACAAACGTCTCACTTGGAATCCTCATACAAGATTGAAAAGACTAGAAACTGCTCGACGTTTTCGCCTACTTCAACATTTACTGGACAAACGTTCAAAGCTCCCAATTAATTACAAAAGACGCATTTACATGGCAGTTATCAAACCTATTTGGACATACGGAGTTGAGCTTTGGGGCTCTACTAAGCCATCCAATTCATCTCTTATCCAATCCTTACAATCCAAAATCCTTCGTAAAATTCTCTTATTATGTCTCAAACAAACTCATCCATCATGATCTTAGTATCCCATATGTTGCTGGTTTGGCCCAAATTAGATACCTATCCTTCCATGAAAAGCTCCATACACACTTGAATCCCTCTAGTCTTTCTCAACTTGCTTCCCATAATATTCCTGATAACCCTCCAAGGTGTGTGAAAAGAAGATGGCCTCGAGACCTTCTACTATAGAACTTTATTGGAGTGCTATCAATGGGTAGTTTCTCCACAAGTGTCTTTTT
This sequence comes from Arma custos, assembly GCA_037127475.1. Classification (NCBI taxonomy): domain Eukaryota; kingdom Metazoa; phylum Arthropoda; class Insecta; order Hemiptera; family Pentatomidae; genus Arma; species Arma custos. The sequence goes on along the minus strand of CM073760.1, from coordinate 84,622,904 downwards.
TTTTTCATTTCCTTTGTTCATACAGCAGATGTACTTGATGTAATATAATTACAGTTGTAAATATCAATAAATTGTTCTAAAAAAAAAAATGTTTTAATGATATCGGCATCCTTAGTAGGAGTATTATTTTTATCTCTTCTTTCCTTCAACCTCGTATTGTAATCCGTAAGTTAAATTTGTTTAAATAATAAACTTTTTTTTTGTTCTAAACTTTTATTCCAGCTAAAAAATTCTCGTGTTTGTTTTCATACGCATTGTACCTAATTCTGAGGATTATCCGCCTTTGTACAAATATTTCGTTGTACATAATATCTTGCAATCGTTAATTTTTTAAATCTAAAGTTCTTTTAAGTAAACGAAGGTCTGGTAGGATTAACATTTTAATTTTGTAAATGCTTATTATAGCCCTTCCTGGGTCTCACTAAGCCTCTATAATGTGGTTACCCTTAATTGGGGAAAACCTGGTGGTTGAGAATCCCCTGAATTCCCTCCCTCCAAAGAATTACCTGCGCAACTGTTATCCTACTATTAGTGAAGTCTCACCGGTATGTAGTGAACTCAAGACCCTTTATGGTTTGTAGAGGTACAGGTAAAAGGGTTATTATATTTTTATCAAACTAAGAAACATCGTAACGAATAATTGAATTTAGTGTGGTTTATTACATTCAAATAGTTATATATGGCAAGAAAATTTAGAAATTATTTAACTTTAATTTTAGTTTTTTTTAATGTTTAGTGAAATAATTCCAAACCGTTTCATTTTTCCTCCTGCCTCTATAAATAGATAGGATATGATTATGAAAATTCTAATAGAGTGACATTATTTTGGGACATTTTTAATTTTAAAATAGTTGTAATTTTAAGCTCGATTTTTTAGATCTAATTTTTTCTTAGTGAATTAAATAAGGTTCGTTATCGAAAATAGTTAACCAAATATGGAACAATAGTTTTTGCTATGAGGTAATCATAATTATATTTAAGTAGATTCTACATTTACCATTTATAGTACATTTGAGAATTTTGTAATTAAAATAAGGGAGCGGTATAGTTCAGAGTGTAGAGTGCTGTGACAGAAAAATTATTTATTTTTTTAAATTCATGAATGAACACTCCTGGGTCATGTCGGCCCGTATAAAGTAGGCATCTTCCATTGGCAGTAATCTCTGCTAAATCACCTGCATGCACAACAGTTGACTTTGAAACAGTACAGACTGTAATATGTACAGAACTCATCGGGTTTACCTTCTTGGGTTGTACGATTTTTTTTTTCAAATTAAAATATTGAACACATACAAATTTAAAGCTTTGGCTGGCCGAGATACGTGCCAGGGCGGCCAAGATGGTTGAGGCGTCACCGCGGAGAGGTGAAGGTTCCGGGTTCGAGTCCCGGTCCTGGCCATATCTTTTCTTTTCAAATAAAATATTTAAAAAATTTAAAGCGTTTGCGGGTGGAAAACATCTCGTTTCATTCTTTGTAGAAATACTATCAAACAATGTACGTTTGAAGGTCAGACAAAGACACGACAGTATTAGGAAGGATAAAGCTTTGTAAACTGTTTTGACAACTGTTCATACCTACGCTAATCAGGAACAATAACGGTTGATTCTCAAGGTCACAATGTATTGTAATCGTTACTGGTCGTATTGTAGTGCTTTATCTTAGTCAATTAAACGCAGTAAGTTGGAAGAGACAATCAGCAACATTAACTGTCACATCATGGCGACAGGTAAATAAAACCAAGGTTCCCTTTGGTTCCTATCGCTTATAGTCGTTTTGGTTTCTTTCTAATCGACTAATGATGATGGGCGCTTACAGGGCCGTCTGATTTCATAATTGCTTTTTACACTTGATGATGGCCTATAGCCTTGTTCAAAACCATATTAAAAAAAAAAACGATTTGTATATATTACAATACTTTATGTAACTAAACGTAATATGTAATAATAAACACTAATTAATAAATGTCAACATGTACTTTTTTCGTTTTCCTTATATACAAATCGTTTTTAAGTATATAATTAAGTTATATATAAACCATCCAAGAACTTGAGCCAAGTATGGAAAGGATAGCCTTAAAAATAATATCATTTCAATAAATTATAATGAAATAGAATATTATATAGATTAAATCACACGTAATTTAAAGTAATATATATGAGTTCTGGTTTTAGAGATTCTTGAACTAAATTTTTTTGGAAAAGTAAAACAAAATTTCAATAAACTTCCAAATAATTTAATTTCAATGGAATAAAATTGAAATGTCACCAGTTCTCTCTCGATGATGCTCGAGATCTATTTTCCTCATTTTGTATTGTTTATAGTTTAATTCATTTAACGTCTCTTTATGCTGATATGGATATTCGAACGATGCTACAGTGGAAGTCCTAAATATTGCCTGTCCAAGTATAATTAGGGTAGGGAACTTTAACGAGTACCGGCATCGTATAGGCTTGGGACCTCCATTTTACTTCACTTCCGAAGGACGGGTTGTCAAACCATTTTTATTGGGATTAACAGGTTGTTGTTAACCACTAGATCAAGGGTTACCCCTAATTCTTTTTTCTTCTGGATCTTTTGAGAAATATTGTTATTTAATATAGAAGAACAATTGTATTATAACATGATTTTATTCAACCAATCCTATTGCAAGGAGAAATAATATGCTTACAACATTATCTATACATAAGAAAACATTGTGAGCACTTAACATATTACATGGAACCAAATATGCTGTGAACTATACACGCCATCATAAATAATTATACATATAATATCACATTATATTACAAAAATAATTATATATTATACATTATTATAAATGTATTATGTAGCTTTTTGCCCAGATGTATATTCTATTTCTTTTTATGTTCATGTTTGCAATTGTAAAGGGAGTTTTCTATTCTATTTTATTCCCTATACAGAAATATAAATATAAATATAGCGAAATACAACTAACAGTAAGGAATATAGAATACATAAATCTAAAATCATAAACATTTTCTTAACATTTCTTTTTCTGTGATTTGCAACTGAATAAGAAGAAATTAGTAAAGATGGCTGGAAACTTATTCATAATAAGCTGATCAAAGAGAAATTTTATTTTTAAATTAGGGTGGAAGTTATAATTTTTTTCAAAGAAAGTTAAGCCTGTCTTGAATAGGTAGTTGTAAATCTGGTATTTATCATTGAAGGTAGGTTTTGGTGCAAACTTGTAACGTAATTGTTGTTCGGATTATGGAAAAATATTAAATTGTAAACTTGTTTACATTGTGTTTCGAAACTAAAAAAAATAATTAATGAATAGATTGTTATTAACTTTATAAGAAAGGAACCTCATGAGTAGTAAGTAGCCTTATTACAAGGTTGTTTATATTTCCCATTTATCTTACAGTCTAGTTTCATTTGATGTTACTTTATGGTGCTATGGCTATCGGAAAATGCTACAGTAGGAGTCCTAAGTTTTCTCTATCCAGGTATAATTAGAGCAGGGATCTTTTAAGGAGTACCTGATTTCTACAGGCTCATGATTGCTATTTACGTTCCCTCCAAAATACGACATAAGTAAGGATTTTTTTCTCCTTTTAAAAAATCCTACAGCCTCCTGTTGCAATGCGAAACAGCGTTCTTAGACTTAGCAGGCAATGTAAACAAGAGTTGCATTCAGATTCTTAATAGCATTTATTTTAATATAAAGAATATCTGTAAATTGATCATGGAAATGAATGGACCTAAATATCTTGTATTTGGCAGAAGAAGGGAAAATATAACTTCTATGATAAATCATAAAAAATATATTATTTGAAAAGAAAAGATCTGGCCAGGACCGGGACTCGAACCTGGGTATTTCACCTCTCCGTGGTGACGCCTCAACCATCTCGACCACCCTGGCACGTTTCCCGGCCAACCTTATCATTTCTTTTCACTGATCCTATATCTCCGTGTTCTCGCAATTTGCGATGTATACACGGGGAGAATGTTAATTGAACATTACTTTATATAACCTTATCTTTATTAATTTATATAACAATTAAATAAATTATAATAATGTTAATGACTTAAAGTCAACAAGATCCAAAAATAAAGTAATGTTCAATTAACATTATCCCCGTGTATACATCGCAAATTACGTGAACACGGAGATATAGGATCAGTGAAAAGAAATTATGAGGATGGTCGGGAAACGTGCCAGGGTGGCCGAGATGGTTGAGGCGTCACCACGGAGAGGTGAAAAACCCGGGTTCGAGTCCGGATTCTGGCCATATCTTTTCTTTTCAAATAAAATATTAAAAAAAATTATATCATATAAAAATTAAATAAATTATCATAAAAAATACAGTTTCTATGAAATGCCATTGATTTATTAATATTTTAAAAAATGCACCAATATAACCTAAGAGAGGACTTGGATTTAGTACATGGGCTGTTTTGTTTTTAAGCCAACCGCTGTGCAGATGACAGTCAGGTTTCCCTCCCGCATTATAAGAGCGAGGATGAAGCCACAGGGTCCGACCGCGGTTGATAACTGAATGTATAATATATATGCCACAGCATGTATCGAATAACCTGGGTCCTACAGATTTGCAAAACTGACCGTATACATTGAGCTAACCGGCTTCTTGATAAATTAATATTAATAACATAATATAATCCAAAATATTTCACAATTATATAGGAATAAATATTAGTTTAAAAAACTAAAAAAAAAAAAACACGATTTAATATAAAACAAAACTAAAAAAGTAGAAAATAATTTTCAAGTGACAAATCGTGGGATGCTTGATGTTAATAGCTGTAAATATTTATTGACTGGTATTGATTGAAGATATCATAAAGCAACCCACGTTTTGTTCAACACTCTATTTTTTTTTAAGATTATTGAAAATTATTAATAAATTACTATTATTAAAATTCTTGGCCCAATTAAATGCCCTAGTGAATACAGACGACGCGTCGGCCTAACAGTGAGCCGTACCCTCATGTTCCAAAAATATCGGATGTAATGAGAAAAAGGAGAATATAATTTTATGGCCCATTGTTAAGAATGAAAAGACTGACCATCCAGATTTTTACGTATTTTATAGAAAAGAAGATCTAACCTGGTTTGAAGAGATAAAAAAAGATTTACAGGAGATGGAGGTAACCCACGACTTGCTTCCAGAACAGATGTTCTGGAAAGCAACCGTCTCGGGATGAATCTGGATACTCGTAAGGGTTTATAGAAAAACCAAAGCTGAAGACGGGAAATAAATGGATGGAAGAAAGAAGGGAGCGGTACCGGCGACAAATGAGGGAGTACTGGGAAAATAACAAGAAGAAAAAAGACAGTTGAAAGACGTGGTCCGCTGTGGGCCCATACGAAAAACAAATTACTATTAATGCTTTTTGTTACAAAATATACGAAACTCCCCAGTTGGTCCGGCCAGTAGTCATATGCTTGTCTCAATGATTATACCATGCATGTCTAAGCACTCACCTCAGTACTTGGCACAAAACACTACAGTGTCTTCGGTTATGAAAATTCACCGATCCTGAAGGTCAGGATAATGAGACAAACTAAATAAATCTTTGTATTGTCATTGTTCCTAGAGAAATGTGCAAAGTTTTAATTTAATTTGATGTTTTGAAACGGCCGAAAATCGAGTTCAAAGATTCCTTTACATACGTTCATTCAAGCGATGCCAATAAAAGAGTTTTAATACTAACTCAAATTGTATTAATATTTGTCTAATAACGGTTATACGTAAAAAATACTATTAATAGGCAGATATAACCTTTAAACAGCAAAATCACAATGTCACATATCGTTCTTTCACAAGAAAGACATAATTCGAAAATTGGCATTTTTGAGTTATGCCTTCAGTAATAATTATTATTGCTTATTAATAGGTTGAAGCTTTTTATTTTAGGAATGACATCTGTTTTCCATTTCCGTGATATGATTTTTTTTCGAATGAAGTCATAGTTTGGGCTGTATCATATTTTAACTTCAAGTTTATGGCAATAATGGCATAAGTTAAACTAAAAATAAATTTCAAAATTAAAAAAAAATCTAATGATTAATAAAATAATTTCAATAAGATGATTACAATAGGAATGCTTTGTTTTAACAATATCCATTTTTTTTATTTTTTAACTCACATGAAACTTTCAAATACCTTCATTGAAAAATTAGGTTTGTGAGTTATGAGGTTATTTTGAAGGAGCGATGTCTATAATGACTTATAGATTGACATAGAAATAGTAGTGAACTGCTAGTGACAATAGGAAACTTTAGGGTTTCTATTATTAATCAGAATTTTAAAGTTGGAGTTAATGGTTTTGAACAGAAAAAGGATTTACCTTAAACTCTACCTCAGGGCGATGATTAATGCAAGGCTACAGAAGAAAGTTTTCAACCCTTGGAGGAGATCCTGGCAACTAGCGCATGCTCTAAAACCACACCGCACTTAAGCCTGCGACTTAAGCTGCTTATGTACATCTTAATCCGGTCAGCTCTAACCCACCGTGCCCTACAGGCCTCCTAATGTGGCGAAGATGGTTTGCGGCATTTAGCGATAAGGAAACTCTTGAAAGTAATGGAAAGTGATGCTTATGGATTATGAGCAGTACTATTGTTAATATGTTGCAACCCATGGTAAGGCAGGATTCTTAGGGGTTCTACTGCTTAGACCTAAGGGTCCAGGTTTATCTAAAGTTGAATCAGTAGCGATACTATATACTGTAATTCAATATAAATTGTTCCGTTAAGCGTTACTTTAGGCATCCATAAGATTTTCAATACTGATACATTTATACAAGAAATAGTACAAAAAGAATATTTTTTTTTTAGAATAGAATAATTTATTGATACTTACAACTGTAATTATATTACATCAAGTAAATCTACTGTATGAACAAAGGACACGAAAAAAAACACTTGTGGAGGAACTATCCATTGATAGCACTCCAATAAAGTTCTATAGTAGAAGGTCTCGAGGCCATCTTCTTTTCAGACGCCTCGGAGGGCTATCAGGAATATTATGGGAAGCAAGTTGAGAGACTAGCGGATTCAAGTGTGTATGGAGATTTTCATGGAAGGATAGGTATCTAGTTTGGGCCAAATCAGCAACATGATCATGATGGCTGAGTTTGTTTGTGACGTAATAAGGAGCATTGAGGATTTTACCAAGGATTTTGGATTGTAAGGATTGGATACGAGATGAATTGGATGGCTTAGTAGAGCCCCAAATCTCAACTCCGTATGTCCAAATAGGTTTGATAACTGCCATGTAAATGAGTTTTTTGTAATTAATTGGGAGCTTTGAACGTTTATCCAGTAAATGTTGAAGTAGGCGAAAACGTCGAGCAGTTTCTTGTCTTCGACAAGAATAAAGTCAAAAGAATATTTGAAGTACAAATATAAGGGCCATCGATTTAATGTGGAAATAATTAATAATTTTATAATTAAATAATAATTAGCATAATAAATAAATGAGTTAACAATAAATAAATGAGTACCACCACTAACCATGATGAGTCTTAGAGGTAGAACTCAAATAATTTTTTACAACTCAATGTTTTTTATGGTGCATAGGAATGCGACTCTTATATGCATGGGAGTTATAATTTTTTTGTGTAATGGCTATTATTTTCTCTTATGAGTCACTATGCGATGCTTGTTCATTATAAAGATTGCTTCATATGGAAAATGCTACAGTGATGATTATGAATGCAATAACTTGGCATTTTTCACATTAGCACTTATCGAAGGTCCTTTACATCATCTTAATATACTTAGGGCAATATCTCATATTTACGGTAGTTTTATCAGTTTCCCTCGAGACTGTATCTCATGAATACCGCAATCGAAAGTAATCTATTACGGTTATCTCAATAATATTTCAATATTAATGTCCGGTTGTGGCTAAGTAATATATCACAATACTATGAATATTATAGCATATTCTTGTAGACGAAAAATTCTATCAATGTAGATTCGTAATGATCGCTTTTTATCGAATAATTATTGGAAACCTTTTTCGGAGGATTTTTTTTTTTAACGCTTTTTCAAGGTATCGAAAACTTTGAATTTTCTCTAGAGGGAAATGAAATACAATAGATATGAAATTCAAATCATTCCAACATTTGCAATACAAATTCAAAGCTCTTCGGGGTCCATATATTAAATTTCCGTAGAAACACTATTTGAAAATTAAAAATCAGTTCAATATTTGTTTATTAATGAAGAAACCTCAAAAAATTTGAAAATAGCTCTTACTTCATTCATGAAGATTATAAGTAACAAGTTAATCTAATAGGTTGCGCACCAGTTCTTTTGAAGAAACCCATATCTGATGTTTTCCCCTTTCAGTGATACCTATTATCAATATCCGTCTTTCATGAATTGATAACAGCTAGTTAGATCTCTAATCCTCGGTCGTAAGTACTAATAATCATCACTAGTAATTGTCTGAGGAGTAGCTGGATGGTATAAAAATAATTGTTCACTGAGCTGCGAAGATCGTTGGCTTAAGCATTCTTTCATTAATTTCCAGGGGGTTTTTAATGGCGCATTAAATAAAAAATCTCTTAATAGCCAGGAGGGCAACCTTTATACCAGCGCCAATTATAACTCATTACCGACCCTCTTTATCCTCCATGAATTATTTTTATAGTTGTAACCCTGAAAATATTCCTTTGATTATCTGAAAATATCTCATTTTATAAAAAATACACAAACCATATTTTAGTAATATAATGGGAGGAGAAAAAAGATAAATTATTTATCTATTAACAGCCATAGACAGATTCTGTGGCTTACCCAACCTATATAAAGTGGGTACCGTTAATTAAGAGGAGAACCTGGTGGTTGAGCGGAATCTCGGTCAGAATACATTCCTAACCATTGTTTTAGTAACAGTATTGACCTTCACGGGTTGTAGTGGTACACGTTTTTATGTATTTAGGAAACTCTGTCAGAAACCGCTGTAACCATTATTCGGAAAAAATCGAGTTACCTCGTTTTTTCCCTGTTGTCTTCGGATGTTGTATATTTTCTAGTATCTCGAATGCATTACTCATCTTTTTAAGACAGTGGAAAAATTCCAACGAAAAGCCCTTAAGTCTCCAAACTAAAACAGATATTGAAATTATCTGTCCTCGATGTGTTATCTTGTGTTATCTGAGCACTCTTTGGCTTGTCTTCTTCATATGTTGCGTTTTCTATTAGTAGAAATATATATAAATATAACAGGAGGGAAGAAGAAATATGTAAATAGGGGAATATTCTCAGCAAGCACATACTACTTCTCGGTTCAAAACTACTTCCTTAGAAGAGCTGTGCCCAGTGTAGCAAAGCTTAGAAGTTGTAAGACTCTGACTCGCTTAGTTCTTCGCTATGGCTCAGGAAGTTGACAAAGACTTGGAATTATTGTTGGAACAATGACTATGACAATTGAATTCTCGCCCCTGAGGCTTGAGAGAAAAATCCTCCGAAGAATATTTGGTCCAATATTCATCAATTAAGCCTGGAGGAGAACAATATACGTTATGTACATGTAGTAAATACATTTATGTTCTACACAAATAACTGCCGTATTATAAATGGCTTTAAAAAATAAAGTTTCCTGAAAAAATCGCGTTATCTTCAAAAAGTCAAAATTCAAATTAATTATTCAAAAAAGTCAAATTAATTATTACTGTGACATATTGTTAACGTATTACACTGATTCGAACATAATTGGATAATATACTTCTAGCGGGTAGAGTTATCTAAAACTTATTTTACCAATGATCATCTGCTTTGAAATTTTTCCTGTAGTTTATCGATATAAGTATGGACCTAAAGGTGATCTTAAAATTTCTATTAAGGTTTTCGGCAAAGCTATTCTGTAAAGACCGAAATATTATAAAAGATCTATCCGATCTCTTCACATATTTGTGGTATTTTATGAACTCCAAAATTTGTGAGTACGGCGTAGGAACCTACGTGATATCCTCCAGCAACCCTAGAAGCCCCTATCATTGTTGGTCAGTGTATCCATCAGCCTTCCGAGGAATTTCTACGAACATTCCCTCACCTGAAAGGCATGGGACATCCCAACACATTAAAATTTAAGTATATTTTTTATTTTGTTTTATTTTGAAAGAATCGCTAATTATAAAGGATTCTTTAGAGCTGTGAATATTAAATTTTAAAAGAAATTTAACATAATTTTACGTGGAATAAGTTATATATAACTTCATCGAATCTGAATATATGACCATACATGGTCAGGACCTCGTTTTTGAAGAAAATGCTATTAAACGAGTGAATCATTATAAATACTTTGGCTCTGTAATTTAAAATAATGGAACATCCGAAAAAGAGGTAAAACAAAGGATAATTATAACCCGAAAAGCAATTGGTTTGCTTAACTCGGTCCTTTGGAGCAAGTATATGACGAAAGATACCAAGAAGCTCTATAAAAGTCCGTAATTGAAAGCATATTGCTGTAGGTTGATGAGACATGGACGATTAGCGCTGCTCTAGGAAAAAAGCTACTTGCTACCAAGATGATGGAGGAGAGCTGCCAGCGTATCCAGACTTGAAAGAAAAACTAATGGCGAAATTAGAGAAAGGATGCAAACTCAACAAAAGGTCCTCCAAAATATAGAGAAAAAAATTGGTATTTTGTGGTCATCAAAGAAGAATGAAGGAAGAAAGATTGCCTAATTTAATTTTCAATTGCAGGGCTGAAGGGAGAAACGCCGGGGAAGACCACGAAAAAGGTGAATAGTAGTCATTGAGGAAAGTATACACGGCCATGGTCTGAGGGAGGAAGGTATACAAGACAGAAAAAAAATGGAAAAATGAATTTAAAAAAATTTTTGGTTGCAGGAAACCCTCTTAAAACAAGGTTATATATAGGGTTCGAAGAGGTATAAAAATATTTATAAGAGATGGAGATTACCTACTAGGATGTGCTGGAAAGCAGCCGTCTCAGGATGAAACCGGATACTCGTAAAGGTTTTCAAGAAAAGTCAAAGCTGAGGGCGGGAAAGAAGTGGAAGGAAGAAAGGAGCAGCACCTACGACGAATGAGGGAGCACTGGGCCAATGTCAAGATGAAGTAAGACAGTTAAAATGTTGTAGTTCTTAGTGCGCCAATCAACGGATCAACCAACGAACTCGTGATACAAAACATGAGCGTTAATCTTAATTATTTCATGAGAACAAACTAGAAAACAAAAATACAAATAAGCAATTTTGGAATCCTGTTGGATGATTATTATTTTTATTATTTGCTCAATTTATTTCATCAATTCAATTGGTTATTGAACATATGTATTCCCACTCAACTAAACCCATTCTTTTGACCATCCATTCATTGCGAAAATCTATTACTTTCGATAAAATGAAAAGGATTTCTGCGTATATTTATGAATTAACCTGAATTACAAATTAGATTACTACGACATTCATTAAGAAGAAAAAAAACAAACGGTTTTTATCAGCATTTATCCGCACCTATCAATAAAACAAAATGACTTTAAGGAAGAAATAGTTGGGGGTGCAGTCAAAGAAAACACCAAAATAAGAAAAACTTATTTATTATGTGCCGACGTTTCACAAAACGTGTCACAAAACAAAATGACAATAAGCAGATTTTCTGTCTGTAAAGTTACAATAATAAAATGGCATGAGAGACGTGAAGAAAAAAATACCCAGCGGTACCTCTCCCGTTGCTTGATTTGATATTCTAAACTCTGTTTGAATTTCACACACTTTATTTTAGTCAGGTCAGACTCAATTTTTCACACGCAAGAAAAACACAAAAGCTCTCCACTAACACCGGGAGCGTCATAACAACCGAGTAGGACAGCTGGGGCAGGTTACGCTTGGATTTGCAACTGTAATATAAATAAATAAAATAAAATAATGAACTAAAAAATAAATATTAATTAATGACGTTCAGGTAATGAATATTGAATAAAATAAAATAAATTAAGTGGTTGAGGCAGTGGCAAATACATTTCACACAAACCTCATTGGCCATCCAGCTTTTATAATCTTCACTATATTTCACTCCCGTCATTTCACTCAACACACTTCTGTTACAATATTATTATGATAGCAGATCCCTCATCCAAGTTCTTTTTAGTTTCCTCCTTGTGTCTTCAGGCATGAAATTCGTCACCATTTGTTCCATCAGTGGGCTTGTGCCCCTGTGTTTATCTTGGAAACGTTTGTAGTATTTTTGTCTGAGTTCGTCAACCGTTAGTATTTTAAAGTCATTATGCAGAGTTTTGTTATTGACAAACCAGCGTAATTTTGTGACAAGTCTGAGTATTTTTGATTGGAAACTGTGTTGTCGTTTTCTGTGAGTCTGTTTAGCATAAGTCATGTTTCTAATTAGCATTTTTTTTTATGAATAGAGAATCCATTAGGTTCAGTTTAAGATTTAATAGCTGGCGTTTTTTCTTAATATGAGGACCCAATGTCATTCTCCTATCAATTGATAGTCCAAGATATTTTACATCATCTGACTGTGGGATGGGTGAGTAATTAAGGTAAATAGGAGGGCACGTTTCACGTCTAAGAGTAAATGTGATGTGTTGTAACTTTTCATGGTTCAGTCTGATTTTCCGTAGTTGGCACAACTCATTCAACTCTTGTAAGTTATGTTGTAAGTTTTGTTAGGCCTATGTCGCGTCCTTATGTTTAGTGATTATGGCAGTGTCGTCAGTATAGGTTGCTATCAGTATGGCAGGACTTTACGTAATGTTGTTATGCACAATAGCGGTGCAAGTATTGATCCTTGAGGAACACCGGCTAAGATTGGTCTTATTGAAGATAAACACTTATTTACCGGAGCTGTATGCGTATTTGTATAGCTTTAAAATACATATGAATCGATAACTAAAGAAAGGCAGCTTGTCCAACTAATGAGATTTTTGTTCTTTAAACATTAACTTTTATCAGAGAAAGAAGACGTCGTTTATCACAGCAAAGACACTTGTCTACCAATATAGCATTGACACCTTCAATATTTTGTTTACTAATTTCTTGAATGTAGTTCAATATAGCAATCAACTCCAGGACAAGATGCTGCAATTAATGATTTATATATGAATATAAATAATTCTAATTATGAATAATTTCTGAAACGGCATCCATTCTTAGGCATGATTCAGATCATAATTTCTTATCAAACTTAAAACGTAGCGTACATAACATGAAAAAAAAACGCAAATCATCAGTCATCTTATTGCGGATTCGGTTTTTACATTGTTATAAATAAAGATTACTTGCTTAGATTATTCCTCTTCAAAAACTTCACACCTCAATTCGAAACATCAATCAAGTTAGCCTCTGGATCTTTTAATTTTTCCATCTTGGTGCTTTAAATTCTTCAATATCTCCCAAGTTAGGCGGCGCTAAGTCAAGAGTTGGACTTTGAATATTTTAAATGTATCCGGCCCTAAACTGATTTCACAGAGGGTGAGAGCGCCATTAAATTTTTACCGCGGAATTTCATATTCCTTAGTAGGATGAGGGCGGCAACCACCTGGAAGGGGGATTTATTATAATTTATTCTGAGAACTCATTTCTCATAAAAGGGAGCCTTTGATTCATTGACGCGTGTAGGAAAAAAGTTCTTCTTTCGTTTATTAATTAGCATATTATGGTATTTCATTTCTTTGAACTGAGATTTACTTTCCTGACAATATTTAAGCTGCGTAACTGTATATAACGTTACATAAATTATTTTTTGTAAATTTTTAAAAGTATCTTGTATCTTTGACAATTGGTTTTCATACTTTATACATAAATTTATGACATTCTGATTAATATAGAATTAAACATAAGCAATTTTTATTCTGGGACCAAGTCCCTAAAGAACAAAGTATGTGAAAAAAATTAAATGAATATATATCTGACCTAGGGGATACTTTACAAGAATTGAGTTTTTGTATAAGTACTTGAAAATAAAAATAAACTAAAAGTTCTGTTCTGGAAAAGAAAACAAGATAGAATACAAATCAAAAGTAACAAGAATTAAGATGTGAGAAAAAAGTAAAAGCACACAATATTCAAAAAAATAATATCTTTTCAAGAGAGGACAATCGGTTGTAATAAATCAATTACTTTTGACGGATATGAGCTATTGATTATAACTGATTAGAGAGTGTCTTTTTGAAAGTTGGGAAATGTAGGAAAAGCGTGGATTTGATTCTGGATAAGGAAGAAGCATGACGGTTATCAGATGTAGTGAGTGTTAAGTGTAATAAGAAGAATTCTTTTCATATTTGATGTTAGGATTTTATTTCAATAAAAACCTCAAGCACTTCACAATATTGCCTAGAAATTAAGTGCAGGTACTTGAAAACGATTATGTTTGGTTTAAGGCAGTTTGCCAAATCCCGATTTTTTATTGATCTATAATAAAGCAAAAAATGAGCTGTTATTTAAAAGTCTGAAAGGTCGTTCATTCTTTTAAATGATTATTACTTCATAATCAATTTAGCTGTATTGGGTTTAAAACGTCACTCTTTGCTAAGTTTTAAGTGGTATAAGCATTTGCCTGTTTGCCCAAATTTTTAGATTAATTCAAATGGAAACATTCAGAAGCTTTCAAAAATAACAGCTCATATATTTTGAGATGTTTCAGTAGAGTTAGGATGTTACATTAGGTGACAACAATGACAGAAAGTTATTGATTGGGAGGTTTCTAAAATCGTGTAAATCCTTCGGGAATGAAAGGAAAATGGACGCGCTAGCAAAAGGTTAACACCCAATCCAATCTTGTTGATATGCGCTACGATGTTGCTTTGCCGAGGGAAATATTCGAGGCCTCAAGTTAATATCTTTAGCTGAGGGTCTAGAGGGTTGTGGCTAGTGAGATTTAGCCTTCACTTAGCAATATTGTTTGTAAAGTTATTTCAGAATCATCCTATAAACTTTCATTATATGTTTTCAATTTCATGAAGTTCTGAACATAAAAATTGTTTTATTTTTCTCTCAAATAAACTTGAATACTTGAATGAAATTGATACTTGTTTAAAATTAAAATTAATATGGTTTGATAATAAATATACTTCATATTTCGAGAGAGAAGTTTTTGTATTTGTTTCTTAAAATGTATAATAAACATGATAATAAATGTTAGAGAAGAAATTAGTGGAATGGAACTTCTAATGTAAGTATAGAGATAGTTGGTGCAGTCAAATGAAACACCAAATAAGTAAATACTTATTTATTGTGTGCCGACGTTTCGACCTACTTTGTAGGTCTGTTTTTAGTGTTTTTAGTCTGTTTGTAGACCTACTTGGTAGGTAGCCCTGAGGATGACCTACAAAGTAGGTCGAAACTTCGCCATACAATAAATAAGTATTCACTTATTTACGTTTCACATTTGACTGCACCCCCAACTATCTCTATCCTTACATGATAATAAATGTTTTACAGTCAGCATTTGACCCCATTATAGCCCTGAAGATCGCAATGTGGATCGAAGCGTTGCCTTTTAAGAAAATAGTTCTCCATTTTTATGAGAACTTTTTCTAACCTCCACCCGAACCATTTTCTTCCTCATATATTTATGTATAGTTAATATTAGATGAGATAGACGAGTTAAGATCTACAATGGTCACTATGTAGGATAAATATCCTGATTATTACTATCGTATATAATAAGTATTCAGTTTTAAATATTTTCTTCAGGAAGAAATAAAATGTAATCTCTTTAAGGTTTTCAGCACATCCGAAAGCTTGCACTCCAACTCCCTGCCTTTCCTTTAATCATCCCTCCTTGATTCGTCTTCTGATTCAGCACTTTATCGAATGTATTTTATAATTGTCCAAAATTTAGTTAAGAAGTGTTTGAGGAAAATGATGAGCCTGCGATGTTGATTATCAGAAGCTCGCTGTAATTTACGATCACGTAACTTTCCTCTTCCAATTTATATTGATATCATCAACTATCATATAAGACGGAGGACGTCAAATTATATTTTTTCCGAGCGAAAAGGCATAAATTTAGGAGTAGAAAACAGGAATAAAAATTTGTTATTGTTCGCATTTTGTTTTAAATAATCTGTCCACAAAAGGATCTATAACCCATTTCGTAAGGATAAACTAAGTAGTAAAGAACAAACTAATAAACTGTATTTATTGTGTTGTCATAAAGGTTTAGCGCCTCCGTGACTATATGATCTAGGGTCTAATTTAATCAAATACTAATGATATGAGAGTCGTAGTTTAGATGAATTTGTATTCGAAATTAATATCAATTAACCGAATTCATTCAATTGTAATTGGCTCTTCAAAAAGTTAAACTCTAATTACTGACTGAATACGGATTTTCTGTACACTTTTAACTTAAGTTAGAAGGAATGAGGATTTAACAGATTTTGTGATCTGTCATTAGTTTTTTTTATTTCCAAATATCGGGTTTACTGTCGAAATTTTATTGGACCGACATAAGTTCTAAGAAAGAAACATTATTGTTTATTAGGCTTTCATGAACGCTATTTTCAAATTTTCTCCTTGAAAATTTAATTGCGCATGCTCTTCAACAGAATTTGTTGGATTAGCTAGATGATAGACCAAGTGCATTTGAAACAGTTCTTTATTGTTTCTTAAGTTTTCAAGCAGTGTATTTTATAGCAGTGTATCCGATAACTTGGATTTTAATATATGTTCACATGAAGCACTCGCATTTCATTTGAACTGAGAGTTAATTAACCATTATACCATTTTCGCTTATTGTTTTGTGGATTTCATAGGAATTTAGGTTCTTAGTTGGTTATGTAAACAAATAAATAAAATAAAATGGACCATTCTCTTAAACGTTTCTTTGTTTAAAATGTGGTAGTGGTAAATAGGCCGAGAATAAACATGCTTAAACGTTTCCACTTAATCTACGTCTTTGTAGAGAATTATACTCATTTCATTAACAAACATATTGGTATTGAAATTTAAATGTTATTTCGGAAATTATTCGATAATATTCGTTTGGTAATTTTCTACTCCATTGTCTGAATGTCCATAAGCAACGTTGCGATCCCGTTCCTGGCCATCTCGAGTATAAAGCCTCAATTCTTGGTCGTTTGGTTCTACGGTAATCGCCCTCAACTCCAATAGAGATGCTACTCTTCCCTATGAAGAGGCAAGGCTTTGTGTATTGTATAAACAGCTTAAAGGTTCTATTAGGCAAAGATTGCTCTACCTGCTGTATATCAACGGCCATCTTTTATATGTCTTTTAAGATGAAATATATGCAAATGTAGTTTTATCGCTTGAGTGAAATAATACCTAAGAATGTTATTTATTTATTTTTAAAAAACCTATACCACTGCATCTCATAAAGAATCTCGGGTTCTGTTCAAAAAAAGAGCAATTGGTGTTTTAAACTTAAAAAACGTTGGATAACCACTTAATAGAGGCTGGGTGAGCACCAGATGGTTATTGAAAGCAAAACACTTAGTTTTACTTGCTTACCGCTTCTAGGTAAACAAAATAATGTTTTATTGACGACATATTTTTGATGTGTATTTTCCAAACGTTTCCATGCCTAAATTAAATTTAAGTATGCTAAATTCTCAAAAAAAAAATCGAACTTAATCGAATTTAGTCGAACCATTTTCAGCAAACAAAGCTTTAAGCTTTGTGCTTTATATTTAACATTTAACTCTTCTATAGATCATTATAAACTGTAAAAAACTGTTAATTCTGTTTTTCGGATAATCTGTAAAATGTACACCTCCATATGATTTTTTAATAATTTACAAGAATTTTTCGATTCATTCTCGAATTTTTATTATTCTTTGACCCATTATGGCAGAAAGAGCAATTGGTATATTGAACTTAAAAAACCCGTATCACTAGGACTCATGGGGAGTCTTGGGCTCAGTATTTGGTAGAAGGCTGAACTGTGTCTAGGACAATCACAATATACCCACTTTATAGAGCCTGGATGAGCCCCATTCACCAGGAATCCATATCCCAAAGAATCCATTCCTGGACATGGGCATAATTTATTTATTGGGTTGTCACACATGGAATGTCCGATTTTTAAAATCTTAATCTGTTTAGAGAGATTAAAGCGTTGCCTTTTGATTCCTAGCAAAATATTTACTATCTATAATAAGCACTTGTTAATCCTCTATTTGCAAACTGTGTTTGTTTTTTTCCAAGTAGGCATACAGATTTTAGTATTATTTTAACCGTGGCCTTGGAAACACGCGACTTCCGAACCATTTTTTTTATAGTATAAACTCGTTCATTCCGCTGCCCAGGCAGAAAGAAATAGTCATCATGCGTTTCGTGTAGGAAGTGCTAATGAAAGAACCATCCGTGTTTCCAGGCACTTGAAATTGATCGGAAGGGCAAAAAAGCTCGATTCCCGGGTCCCACACGAGCTCAACGAACGTCAGCAAGTAGTTGAAACGCCTAGAGACATTGCTTGCTTGTCAAAGAAACCATTTCTCGGCCGCTTAATAACATATGACGAAAAGTGGTTCATGTATGACAATCGACGGTTAGATCTGGTCAATGGTTAGATGCCGATCAGCCTCTTGGGCACATGCCAAAAAAGGAACCTCCATCCGAAAAAGTTAATGGGTACTGTATGGTGGTCTATGGCCGGAATCATTCATTTTTCTTTTCTACCAAAGGGAAAAACAAGTGATTCATCACCATAATGTCAAGTAATTGACCAACTGCATCAAAATTTGATCCAACTACAGCCGGTACTGGTAGACAGGAAAGGACCTATCCTCCATCATGTTAACGCCCGACCTCATGTTTCAGTACAGGCAGTGAATATATTAAAGGAGTTGGGCTATGAAGTCTTAAAACACCCCCATATTCCACTAATATATCCCCTACAGACTACCACTTTTTTCGGAGTTTGGACAACTTTTTGCGAGGAAAATTGTATACCAATGATTTAGATATTAAAAATGCATTTTCTGAATTCATTTCATCACGTGACTCAACGTTTTTCAAATCTGGAATTGAAAATTTGGTAAGCCGTTGGCAGAAGTGTATCGAAAATGATGGTAACTACTTCTAATAAAAAATATGTTAGATTTGATCGCAATTTTTTTATTTTCTTCCTGGTTCTAAAAACGGTCATTTCATGTGTGACAACCCAATATTTAGTTATTCAAATTAAAAATAATATCGCTTGAAGTTGTATATGTGACCAAAATTATCAATTAATGTTGAGAAACAAAATCACCTTGTCACTAACCCTTTGTTTAGTTGATATCTAGCTATCAGGAAAAAGAGAGCTAATATATTTCTATATAATTTTAATAAACATCAGCGAAATAGCGAGCGTAAAAACTAATTTCTTTGTTAAGCGTATTTTTGCAATAAACAAATCTTGTAATATAGTTCTTGCAAATTTAAAAAGACTCAAATTATTAAAAAAATATATGTAAGCTATAAAGGATAATAAAGTAAAATATGAAATTAAAAGTTGGTACGTGTTGTACATAAGTCATTAATATCTTAAATTAAAAACTTCTTCTTACTTCTTGAATGCGAATAGTTTTGAAATTTATTAATTTATTTACTGTAAGAAGTCCTGGTCGTGCTCACTGATTTTAAATTTATTTATTTATGTATTTTTTTTTTTTTTTTCTTCAAAACTGTTAAAATCACTCACAATTTGGTAACTTTATTTTGGTAGGTATATAAGGGAACTGTTCTTTCTATGAAGATAAACGTAATCAAATACTACTAATGAAGCTAGTTTAATCATCTCTGCTTCAAGTTAAAAATATATAAATGTGTCTCTTATATTTACTGAGATAATTATTTGTATGGTATGGCTCAGTTTCATAATGCCGTGGTGTGGAACGCACTTATAAGAAAACTTGATCTCATTAATCATTGATACTATTAACTGACGTACTATTAATTTATTATTCACATCAGAGCTGTGAATAATGCTTTAATTAAAACTTTTCATTTTATATCATCATGAAATCATGATTATCTTTATATGAAGGTCTATTGCCCTGATTTTCCAAGTGTCTATTATTCACATACATTTATGATACCTGTTTATATTATAGGAAAGTATTTAATATTTTATGCCTAGGAAATAAATTATTAAATGCAATAAATTCCTATTTTCTTCTATTAAATAATTAAATAAATAAATTAAAATTAATTCATAAAAGTTTGGATAATTCCTTTTTTAAATGTTCATGCATCAATGCACTTGATTATTTTAGGCTTCTATAACAATGGTGTTAAATATTTTATTTAAAGGAAATATAAATGTCGGTATTAAAGTAATAAAAATTTATACCTTGAAAATATATAAACTTAGAAATGGGCCTTGAGGTGTTGTAAATTAATGACTTTGTCGAATAGAAAATATTTATATTAAACAATTCTTATATAATATGTTATCTTATGTTATATAATGTAATGTTTAATATTATTTTAAATAAATTACAATTTCCTATAAAGTCAAAGAAAAAACGAATATTATTAGTTACGAAACTGTTTGTATTGCCCTAGAAATTCCTTGTTTTATTATCGTATCAATTAATGAAGTAAAGACTCTTATTCTTTCCTTAATTAAGCTTCCCCTTCTGTTGTATTAGATTTGTTCTTTAATTATATTGTAATTATAAGTTGATTTCGTGTTTTGTTTTGTTATGGATATTCTCATGTGATAGAAGGGAATATAAAAGGAAAATTAATTAGATAGGTAATACATAATTAAGGAAGTAAAATCTGCAATAAAATCTATAGATTGACTCCGCATTAACCTCGATCGATCATTTTTTTTATTCATATTTTAAAATTTAAAGTTACTCTAGCTTACATTTATGAATGCAATTTAGTTTAGTGTTTTTGGAAAGGGGTTAAATAGTTTTAAATAATAATCGATCAGAATCTCAAAGTCAAACCGAGAATAAAATAATGTTTAATTCCTACATTATTAAGAACGTATATTATTTGATCAGGATTGAAAATATAATGATGAATTAGGTCGTCGGATCTATAGTTACATTTCCTTGAAAATCCAATTTATTAACGTTAAATGTATATGCCATTAAATTTTAAATCCTATAATTAATATAATTAAACGCCATTTTAGTATTTTTTCCACCCATAAAACAATCCGTCATACTCTCTGAGACCCTCATCTGAAGGTTAAGATTATTATTATTATTTATTTCCTCATGGTTATGGGTTTCTTCTTCCAGTCTTTAATTATTGGTTACGGCTTTCGAACAGGATGTTTTATGCATTGTCCGGTATCGCTTGTAACGTGTTACTATATTACTTTATAAAAACTGTAAAAATAGGTCTATGCATATTTTATTGGACAAGTAATATTAATATTAATATCTCAGATGTATATTAATTCTTCCTTCGTTGAATAAAATGAGAAGGATATGGATATATTATTGCCTACGGCTTCTTAGTTTTTTTTTAGTTCATATTTTTGACGTGCAGTTTTCAACTATTCGTTGCTTAAATTATATTCTGAGAGGGTAATGTAATTTTATACAAAATTGGAAAAAAAATCATTGTGTTTTATAGTTTAGATTATGAACTGTTCTATGGAAACTTTTTCAATTTTTTTTTTTAAAGCTACTTTCAATTATAAACCTCCCGTTCTGTATTTAATGATGTCTATTGGATGATAGGTGATTGGTCTACGAAGCTAAACTTAAAAATAATAAAAAGAAAAAGAAAAACCCTAACGGACTAATAACAGCCGAAGATTCATCAAACAACTCCGGCATTTTAATATGCCGCATGGTATAAAATGTCGCGTGGGTGGGCATATTAGATTTTTTTTAAAGTACTCTAGAGTTTTTAAAATGTATTCTGCAATGTTTTATTAATTTTTTGACCCATTATGGAAACGAACCAAAGAGTCTTGGATTCCGTACGTGGTGCAGTTTCGAGGATCACGGTTTCAGACGCCGTAGTATCCATCTCCAGCTGTTAACAGTTAATTAAAGAATCTGCCTCAGCCGGATTTAAATTCTTTGGAACGGCATCTCAGTACTCTAAAACTTATCCATCCCTAATTAAACTTCAAGATATTAATTAAACTTATATATTTTAGCGGAAGTCGTGTTGGGGAATATACGAGGTATTTATTTTT
Organism: Arma custos; assembly: GCA_037127475.1. Lineage (NCBI taxonomy): Eukaryota > Metazoa > Arthropoda > Insecta > Hemiptera > Pentatomidae > Arma > Arma custos. The sequence continues at coordinate 84,600,789 of CM073760.1, read as the reverse complement.
CTTCAACTGATATTTTTTGGGTAATAAATTATGTAAATATACTTTTAACTACTTTAAAAAAATCGAATAAAGGATCTACGTTTTAAAGTTATAGCCGTGTTTAGATTATTACTGGTTATTTCTCAATATACTACTGCTAATTATACCTGAGGGAGATAATGTGAGGTCAATATAATAGTTTCCGAGATAGCAATTTCTGGTATAATTTGACATGGCTGGCCGGCTGAGAGTAGACCCCTTTCCCGTCGAATGCACTTTCATGATTAGCCTGAAGAAAATACTGCCACCGTGGATCCCTTGAGGCCACAATGATTAATTGAAGATCGTTTGATGAATCGCTTTAGTGGATAAACTAGAGACTATAGACTATTCAAGAAATAAATAAATAATTAAAAAATATTTACGGTTTACGATCATTCGAACATATTTATTATGATGTAAAAATTACTAGGTGATTTAATATAAATTAACATTCTTTGGTAAATCGTGATTTGTGAATTTCTAATTGAAAACTGACTCATTTATATGTTTTAGTAACTACTTTTCTTGGCTGTTAATAAAATTAGTTTTAATTTCAGTTTTCAGTCAGTAGTATACTCTTAAACTAATTGGTTACATTTTTCTCATAATGAAGCTTTAACAGTGAAAAAATAGATTTTTATTGATACATAAATTATACTTACAAATTAATGACGAAATATTTACTACTGCATATTTTTGATTGGTAAGGTGATTTGTCTTAGTTGAAGCTCAACCGTCATATTTTCCATCTAATTTTGGATACCCACTTTATAGAGGCTGGATGAGCCCCATGAAGGCCCTAGATACCATACGGTCTATCTCTGGTCAATATCTGATTAAATAAAATCTGCCAGCAGCAGGATTTGAAGCTAGGACCTTCGGCAAGGCAAGTGAGTGGCCTAACCACCGGGTCACTCCGCTCCTTTCACTGCCACATAACTCAACCAACCAAAATACGTTAATATTACCATGTATACTGTAAATATTGTTCACCGCGGGGCTGGGTTCAGTACATGTTCGAGACTGTACTGTTTCATGGACAGCGGTTGTGCAAGGAGGTGACTTATCCTAGGCCACGCTCAACCACCAGATTTTCTCCCTTATTTTGAGTACCATATTTTTATAATATTATACAGAGGCTGGGTGACCCTCAGGAGGGTCCTAGACCCTATATGATCCAGACTAAATAAAAGTCTTGCCCGCAGTGGGATTTGAACCCAATTGATATAGGATATAAGCTTGATTGAGTTATCTGCTTAACGTCTCTTCCACTATTGGAAGAATGCGCTAATAATATATATATATATATATATATATATATATATATATATACATATATATACATATATATATATATATATAGCAGAATCTCAATGTTACTTTGTTTGAAGCTAATCTAAAAAGGTTCTTGATCATTATTTGAAAGGCTTTTCTTTTCAATTTCCTTTGCCTTGTTGATGTAAGGGTTTTGGGTGCAATGGCTGCCACTACTAACCGATAGGTCTTCCATCTTCGTTCCATAGTTTCTTTCACCGGTGGTTTAAGTGCTTTGGTCATTTTATTTCTTTTCACTCATGTATAAACGAACCTTCCTAGAAGTAAATTCCTTTAATAACTAAATAATATCAACTCCTCTGATTGTGTTGAGATTGGTTATTGTTATTGAAGATGTGCCTGACAGTTTTGAGAAAGCCAGGACAAATGCTCATGAGATTAATGTCTTTTCCGACGCTCTGCAACTTGGGTCAATATTCCCTACGTGAGACTACGGCGTCGAGTTATCTGGGCGTAACCATTTCGGCTTACAGCTGTGAATGGACAGTTAGGAGGTAGTGCTCACGGTCTTTCCGGGTCATTAATCACTGACAATTCCACTTCTCAAGTTTATCCTCCCTTAATAATCTTTCCATTTACTGGGATCATTCGCCATCCTCGCTCGGAGAATCTATGGAGTTCCTCTTTATTCTTTATACCTTCTTCGCCATATCATTGAAAAGAATTATCCTTGTGCCTTACATACGCATTATAATCCTTTGCTAACTTTTTCTTCTGCTATTGCTATACTCTAGCTTTGGACTATATGTTATATATAGTCAGAGTCCCTTCCTACATTAAATCGGTATACTTGCATTCAATATCTTATGATTCCAGTTTTGAGCCTTCACTTTGTTTTATATTTATATAAGTACTACATCATAAAAATATTATTACATCAATAATACTTTAAATACAATTGTGGCACTCCCTGGATCATTTGCTTATCGGACCTTGCAGGCATAGATTGACTTGAACCTGATACTCAAGATACACCCACAATACCTTCTTTGAACTCTTTATTTCTCAAGTAAATAAATCCATTGGCCTGATTCATTTTTAAGTTGAAATACGGGGTGCCACCCTGTAATCATTACAACTGAGCTACAGTTATACTATATAGTTATTCATTAAGAATATGTATCTTTCCCAACTCTCTTTTCCAAAGTTGGACGTGGTTGACTGACTGGGAGTTGTTTAGTAACTAAAGATCCTTTTACATGTGATAAAATAATATTCCTTTTATTATGTGGTTATTATGGTTACAAAAATATATATGTATCTACTCACAAAAAGACCCCTTTTCGGTATATGTAAGTGCTTAATCCTTGGCCCTCTGCCGTCCTGCCTGCAACTCTGTCATTTATCTTTTCCCTGGTACAGAAACTGGGAGACCTACTAAGAGTTATAGACTTGCTTATTTAACCCTTCACACATTTATTTAAATATCCATAACATTTTAATTAGTTTCCCATATATATTATATTCATGGCAATAGAACGTGCCCGAGAAATCGAACCTTTCAGATGGATGAGCTGGGTTATTTGCAGCACCAATTTTCATCCTTTTAGTCACGCACCATTTGTATATAAGGTTGTCGAATCTTTCTTCTTCGAGGACAAACGTCGAGTTCTACGGAATCCCCACTTCACGCTTCAGTATATTTATTTTATTCCCTAACATTTAAATTTTTAATTTCAATAAGTATTTATGTAGAATAACTATATATCGTTAAAATTGGTCTTATACAGTTTGATTCAATTATTATTTAATATTTATGATTGTGCTATGTATTTATACAAGCTTCCTCCCTCTCCTTTCTACCCCGCTTGCAGTTTTGTAGAAGTTGTTCTGACCAGTTATTAATTTCACAGAAAGAGTTATCACTTGAAACGTCGGACTGTATATAAAAAAAGACTGATCTTCTATCAAAAATCTTATTTAATTCTTTAATATAATTATATTGCTGATATCTGAAGCCTTAATAATGTATAATGTGATTGGAATAATATAATAAGAACCTGTTAATACGTGTGTAATTTTCATAATATATATTTAAAACAAAAATTGTTTATTGAAATATTGCAACTGTATCATACATTACAACAAGTTAATACAATTGCATGAATGATATATTATGGCATGGATAAAAGGAAGCAATGCACCCTGTGGTAGTATTCAAGTAAGAAATTTGACTTAAATGGACACGAGGACATCTTATTTTCAGACGCCACGGGGGTTATCGGAAATTGAAGTCTAATGGGAGACTTTTAAGTGTGTCATGAAAGGACAGGTATTGGATTCGGGCCGATTCAGCAATAAATAGGGCATTGAGGTCGTTATGGATTATTTTATTCTTAACAAAATAAGGAGCATTGAGGATTTTACGAAGGATTTTGGATTGCAAGGGTTGGATACAAGAGGAATTCGATGGCTTAGTGGAGCCCCAAAGCTCTACGCCGTAAGTACAAATAGGTCGTATGATGGTCATATATATGAGTCTTTTTTAGGTAATTGGGAGCTTAGAGAGTTTGTCTAGTAAGTGTTGAAGTAGCCTGAGACGTCAAGCGGTTTCTTGTCTTTTCAGTCTTGTATGAGGATTCCAGGTTAATCGTTTGTCGAGGTGCAACCCTAAATATCGGATCTGTTCTACAGGCACCAGTGGGATATTATTAAAGGATACTGAAGGGCAGGAAGTCATTGATGTACGACATAAAATAAAAGTGATTTTATGCGATTTTTGAGAATTTATTTTAATTCTCCAGTTTTGACATCATTCTTCAAGATCAGTGATATGGGATGCAGGCTTTGGGATGTCTGAATATGGGATATGGGATATCTGAATTGGTGTTGACTGATGATACACATGTATCATCAGCATACGTGGTAAGTATAGTATTAGGATTAGTTGGGATGTCAGCTGTATAAGCTTTATAAAGGATTGGGCCAAGGATGCTACATTGAAGAGTTATGATTTTAAATTCGTTTTTTATTACAGTCTTGAATCAGTCAAGATTAAACGAAAAATCGAACGATAAAGTTCAGTGCCTCTTAAGTACAAAACATTACTCAGTTACAAATTATCTTAAAGAACTTTGGTTTATTTAATCTTTTCCAGGCTTTGTAAAGGCCTCGTTGGTGTCACATTTTCATTTACGAAAATTAAATCGGCTCTGTTTACTAAAAGCCTCCTCCCATTCCTTTCTTCCCCGATTTCCGTTTTGTAGGAATTGCTCTGCCAAGTTATTAGTTTCTACCCCATTTGAATGGAAGGAAAGCGAGAAATCGTCACTTCCAATTAAGGAAATTAGACTATCCTTCTAAGAGTTCAATTCTATTTGTTACTAGGGAATTAGTGAAATTGCAAGAATCAAAAGTTTTTTGTAACGCAATTTTCGCGCTGCCAATAGACATTCATTAATAAAAAAAGCTAATTGTGTAAAATTTAGCTTATAATATTCCGTCGTAAGCCAACG